>OZ007598.1:242415844-242797201 GCA_963931845.1 Maratus michaelseni
CCTCTCTTCCCTCAACAAGAATTATTGATTTGTGCTGCCATCTACTAACAATATCTCAAAATATTAAGGTACTAACAGCTTGGAAATTAAGAAACAAAGATTCCTTATTACTTATCATATCATCTTCATGTTAGAGGTGCTATTATGTGGATGGCTTGAAACTTCACACAAAAAAACATATAAATGCTTGCACATCACTTAATCGTCTTTTCGGATAGGCCAACGATTTTTTTTTTTTTTTCATGGTTCTGAGTCAACATCTCCTTGCTAAGACAAGAAATTTAATAATAATATACAACGCAAATAATAATCAGCAATAAATAATTTGTAAAACCAAGCCAGATTACTTTTAGATTAGGTGGTTTTAAATTGCTCGAAATGAAACAATTGCAGCAGGAGCCATTTATTTTAATGAAAGTTGCGTCTTTTTGGTTAGTTCTGCCATCTCTAAAGCAATTGTTAAAATAATCTTTGCATTTATATATTTTAAAATTCAGCAATTAAATGATTATGTATTAATTATTTTATTATTCATTAATTACTGATAATATATTAATAAATTTATTGAAAATTATATTTATTGTTTTTCAATTATTAATTTTTACAATTTTAAACTATTTATTTTGCAATTAAATTGTTAAAAGTGTCATAAATCAAAAGCTCCAGTTAATTTTCTAGCATACAACAGACAAAAATAAGTGAATTACAATTGAAATGTAAAGATACGCGATTAATTCCAATATCATTCTGAAGCATAATTTGAAAACTCATATGTATTTCTTCCTTCCTTTCTTTCTTTTTTTTTTTTTTTTTTTTTTTTTTTTTTATTGTTGGTTTTCCCCATTAACAAACCACATTTGATATTTATTTTAGAATTTACTTGATGAAGCCTTAGGCTGCTGTTTACAAAGAAGTTTTTTTTTAAATAGAATGCAAAAAATCCTTTAATAAAAAATAATATATGCATCGACGTAATACAAAAAATTAGTTTCCACTCAGATTATTACATAAATACTCTTAAAAATTGAGATGCTCTGGTGTAAGACAAGCTGACTTTATTCTGGTAACTGATTTTATTTTATTTTTTTCATATAAAATTGCTTAACTTCACCCTGACATTGAAAAAAAGTTTCAAATTTTACTGTTTATCCAATAGACATCCTCATCCTTCATATTAATAAAAATAATTTGATAAGCGACAAGGGTAATTGTTTTTAAAATCCAATAAGTGAAATAAAATAAAACCTGTCACAGGAAAAATATTACACATAGTTAACTGAAGGTTCAGTCTTAACTAGAGAATACAATCTCGAGGCTAATATTTAATACCGGAATTTTGAGATTGCTTAGACTCAATCCCAGGATTGAGATAACACAAATTTCTGCAATATTATTACGAAATGGAAACATCCTGACATTTAAAATGTCACATAGACAAATAACATAATTGATTTCCGAAAATCATATGATAAGTTACAAGGGTTTAAAACTAATAAACTACGCTGTTTATTAAAAAGAGGTGGTCACTTGTTAATGTCTGTACATTTACTATTTTGTACATTTTACCAAACAGCTGCTCATTTCCATGTGACTTTCGGCGAAAAATAGGATAGAATACGGAAAGAAATCCCTTTCTCATCGAATCCTGTTCTCTCTCATCGATAATGCTTCTTCATTACAACTCTCTGCTAAAATCTAATAATTTAATCAATTTTACCAGACAGAATTTCACATCAAAGAGACCGACACATACCCAAGATAATGCAAAGAAATTTCCTGATGTCTTGAAAGAATGAAAAAAAAGAAGGGAGAGATTAGGTGGTTTCAAATACTGCCATTTTTTAAGATTTACAAACCAGCCACGGAAAAGAAGAAGCGCAGAAGGAAACCTTTATTTGTTTCGTTGTTTCAATCGGGACTTTGGGCCATATTAAACAGTCTTTTCCTACATTTAAATGCACTGCTAAAATGAAAAAGTTATAGTAAATAAATAGCTCGAAAACTGCAGTGACTATTGCAATGTTAACCGAATTTTTCCGGAAAAAAGGGAAGTGAACAGTTGTATCTCGTTCATGTCATTTAGAATTACTCGTTTTTTAGAAGATCTCACTTCATTACCGTGATTATGTCTAAAGGAACGACCTGTCTAAAGAAAATAACACGCACAAAAATAAGACTAGGTGTTTTATGTTAACTTTATAATATTAAGTTACATTTAGCATTGAGATAGAGCAATTAATAGTGACACGTAGTTCAATTACGTGTGCACTTTTAAGATTATTATTACCTTCACGGGTATTACGAGTAACGGTTAATACGAGGATTTTCATAATTCGTTTGTATCTCGTATTAACAGAGTTCGACTGTATGTGTGGCTGTTATAAGAAAACCCTGGAACCGGTCTCGGTTTTATCCTGTTGCCAGGGTAACGTGTCAATCTGCTTAATTTGAGGCAAGTCCGACATTTTTTTTTCTCGCCAATTTCCACCCTATCAGTCGGTCACCCCCAACAGACGAACTTCCCTCCCTACAAGTTTTGGAACCTTCGTAAACAGCAACCCTACCCAAGGTTTTTCTTATAGGAGACACACAGTATTTTACTGCTGTTGCCCTTTCTTTTTTTATGTTTTCCGAAAATGAAGGAGATGCTCTTTTTTGAAACTTGTTTTTCCTTACGTCGTTTTTTACTTGTCAGATATTTACTAAACACTGGCCTTATGGACATGTAACACAACGAAATTGTTCATGTTATGTGTAACAATGGTTCAAACCCCTCCCAGATGTGGATCCCGGCTGTGCCACTGTTTTATAATGAGAAGACTTTTTAAATAGAGGTGAGACCGGATATTCGTCGAATTTTTTACTAAAATGCTTGTAATTCGTATCATCTTCATTTTATATATATAAATAGCTTATTACATGTTCTTTTTTTCTACAGCGCCATAATTCTAAAAAGGCACTAAATGATTTATTTTAAATGTATTTCTCACGACTCTGTACACGGACTGAAACTTTCCCAGGGGGTCTTAGCCAAGAAAAAAAATAACCAAAGATGTTTCCACCAGAAAATGTATTTAATGAAATGCAACTTCTGTCTCTATTTTTTTTTTCTTTACTCAATAAAATATTTAGTACACTGGTTAAAAATAATGATCCACACACTATGTTAATATCGCATATTCATAACACTACAAATCAACGAATATTTACATGAAAAATAATATCAAATCTCAATTTTATAGCTAATCTTTCTAAACCACTAATGGTGATTGGATGTTGAAGCTTAAACCCACCCAGCCACCTCTATATAAAGTTGTAGCAAAAAACGACCCCCCCCCCCCTTAGCGAACTGTGCACTTGTTATTTTTATTCCTGTATCACATATCGCTCATCAGCAAGAAAAATGACACAACTCAAAAATATTATATTTCACAGCCTATGCTAAAGATGATTGTTATTTTAGTTCCGTAACATAAAATTATAGCACTTAATTCTGCATGCAAAAAAACCTACATAAAAACGTAAAACTCTTGGGAATCAAGACGTAGAAGAGAGAGAGAGGATTGAGTAAATTTATCTCCTACACATAATTTGCCTCATTTCTGTGGTAGCAAAGTGACCCATGGCGTAATCTAGCGATCTTCCGGATAATTACACTTATCGCATTTTTCCAGTAGAAAAACGCACCTAAGTCACATCTACTAGTGGGATAATACGTGCAAAATGAATTTTTTTAGAGTTGTGTCACTTTTCTTGGGAGTGAGCAGTATAAACTTCATATAAAATTCTTTTTAAACAGGACTTGACAAATTTGATAAAATCTGGCAGCCAGCAAACAATTTTAGTCGCCAGTAAAAACTATTTACCCTCTTCTTCCCCATCATTGATTTTCAAAAATCACATTCGTTTTTTTTATGAATTAATTGAGAAAAAATAATTAGAAGCATAGCTGAGAATTATTAGTTACATAATTTAGAATAGTACATGATTTAGAAAGATAATATAAAATAAGTTTTCTAAAAAAACTTATCAAAATTATGTATCTCTAGAGGGAAAAAAAAACAGTGAAGTCTGAATTAATCGGCATGTTCGGCAAATGCTAATTGCCGAATGCTTCAAATGTCCGTATAGTTGAGTGCTACAGCATTAGTGAAGCAGGTAAAGAATATTTTGCCTATTTTCCTGTCAAAGTCAATCAAAAATATTAGATTAATTATTTTAAAATTTGCATTTTATCAACTTATTTTTACCAAATTAATAGAAAAAGTTCTAAAATAATTTTTGCTTGAATAGAATTTCTATGTTTCTTAATATTTTGTAATTTTGAGATGGATAATGAGACATCTTATAAGAATTACAAAGGGAAAGAAAAATACCATTTGTGCTAATTTCTTTTTAATTGGCTTAGGACAATTTTGTACAGAAATAATTGCCATATTAAATAACCTGGTCGCCAGATAAAGAAAAACTTGGTTGCCAGTGACGACCTGGCGACCGAATTTGTCAATCCCTGTCTTATAACACTTGTGAAATGCAGCAATAGATAGCAGAGCTATTTCCACTTCGAATATTCAGGTGGAAAATCCATCTCTGGTATTTTTCTTTTTTGGTTATGCGTGAAAAAATTCTTGTTATGACTTTATTTTTTATAAATTTTTATGAAATTTTTTTTCAGGCATAATCCAGAGACGATGTAGTAAAGCAGTATAGAGAAGAAATAACGATTCAAAAACGTGGAACCTTCAAAATCGTGGCAAAACAGTTTTGCAAGATTAATTTTGTCCTACAACATTAAAACTTTTGTTACTATGTTTTACTATTTAATAAATATTTTTCATTTCTTTAAAACATAAATAAATGCAAAAAGAATTAATAGCCTAAATGAATTACATGGTTTCTAATACACAATAAATCTTCAATCTCTTTCGTCATTTCAAACTTTTATCTATTTTGCCTTCTTAACTGATATACCATTTTTAGGATATTGTATGATTTAATATGAAGTTTACGAAACAAATCAGAAAATAATTCAGTACATGAATATTTGTCAGTTCGTAGACATTTTTATTGCTAGCATTTTGAAATAAATAATTTTTAAGTATCCAAAAGAAGTTCTATGAACCGATGAACTTATATTTATGTGAAATTGAACTGCTTCACTCACTATTCTTCTTTCAATCTATTTCGAAAACTTTTTGTTTTTTAAATCAGGTATATTAAATATACAATATTATGTAGTACTGGTGACTCCATTTAAAGAGAAGCAAATGAAATCCACCTGAATGTTTTTTATTTTTTTTTTAATGTAGTAATATGGAAGGTTAAGAACCTACTCTAGTAAAGCGAACACACTCGCAATCTAATGTTAATCCAATAGCAGCATTCTTTTCAAATGACTTGTTTACATTTCAGTATTTTTAAGCGATTTCTTTTCCTTTGGAAAGTTTTACTTTCGGAACCGGTTTGGAATTTGAAAGTGTCCTTAGAAAAACAAACTGCAACCAAAATCGAAAAAATTGATCACAGGTATCCTATGAAAAATTACTATAACAATATCAGTAAAATAAGCTACTTTATTATTTAAGAGGGGAAGAGTAGAGTTTGCCATTACGTTTACCACTTATTACTTACCGTTTTCCGTTTATTTACATGTTTTATAGCTAAATTTTTTTAATAACGTGAATTAACCTATATTATTCACAACTAAAAAGAAATGGCGCATCTAGTATTTGTCGGGATTTAAACAAAAATCATGCACTCGTAACATCATAATTCACTTTTATATTTTAACAGAATAATAAGGCTACTATAATTTGTAACTCGTGCTATAGCCAGTATACCAGGACACATTGCCGTCTTGGGCGCGATGGTCGGAAGCGTGCCGCGGGCTACCCCCGAGGGCGCCTGGCGGCGCAGGATAGTTTTTATCATTATCTTTTTACGCGTGAAGGTTTCGCTATGGTACTCCATTGTGAAATTTGGTAATTTTTGAAATCCAATATTTGAAAAACGGCATAATCATTAGATTTGAAATTTATATCAAGAAAAATACAATTCTTTACCTTTCTAACGAAGTTTGTCTAACAATTTTCTGAAAAATACTTTTGGAGCTATTAATTTTTTCAGTAACTTCAAATGTTTCATTTTCCGATATTAATCTGTGGCAACGATTAGAGAAAAAGCCAGTTGTCACCAACGCGTAGCATTTTATTAAACAGGATACCTTAAATTTAAAAAAAAAGTAAATCAACCTTTTTCCTCTCTTAAATAATGCATAATAGTATATTCATCAAATGTTGGCTTAAAAGTTCTTAAAAAGTTCTTAATTTACTTGACGCTGATGGTTTTTATTTACTTTTTTAAATAAATTTGTTCGAAAATCTATTTATTTTCCTCTGCCTTTGAAAAAACCCAAAATAAATCCACACATAACTTCAAATTCTGATGCTTTATTGTTCCAAAATGATAAACGTGAAAGTAATTAAAAATGTATAATGCAGAAACAATAAATTTTCATTCACAATTCGTACGTTATTTCATACCCAACAACTTGGCATTAAAATCGCAAGCTTTGATATGTATCGCATTCGCATGAGTAGGATGTTCTTGCATAAAGGTCTGCCACTTTACACTCTGGATGATTTCTTTTGTTTTCTTGCAGAATAAATCAGTAGCAACTTTCAGCAGTTCTTTATCGTCATGCTTCAGAGCCAAGACAATAAAATCCACGAAACTATCTACGGATGTCTTGTTCTTCATATAGCATACACATTCTGCTTTCAGTTCGTCTTGTTGGTACTTGTCTGCCACTTCGTACAAAGCACACACGTTATCACACGATAGCATGTGCGGCTTTCCCGTATAAATGAAGTTTATAAAGGACTGAAATATATCCGGTTCACAGTCTTCGATGGATACGATGCCTGTATTCTTTTCTTTCATGTCAGCCGTAAACATCGAACAGAAGTAAGGATTACGGCCAGACAGGATATTCCTGTGCAGTCGGAATTCCTTCTGTTTCACCCTGATCGTTACATCACTATGCTCTTCACTCTTAAGTATATCTGCCATGTCAACCGCCAGTGTTTCAGTTGCTGAAAAAAATAAGACATATCTATAAAGTACTATTTTCTAACATTTCTATAATGTACATTTTTAGAAAAGATATATTTGAGGGGTAGAGGAAAAATGAAATATTCAGGTATAGTCATACTTCTTATAAGAGGGTTGTTGATTTAAGACTTAAATGCCGTGCAACACAGTGGTCTCAAATCGGCAATGATGGCGCCAAAAATTGGCATGCAAGATACTCCCAAAAAGCACATTTATACATATGAAATGGCTAAAAATTTATTCAGCTGATTATATTTAGTTTTTAATTGACACTTGTATACAATCTATTATGTTGATGCAAAAGTTCTGTCGTATTTTAATACCTGATAATTTTTCCTATCAGTTCAAAGCAAACAGGTATAATAAAATTATCAGGTATTAAAATTTTACCGCTATTAAAGGTATTAATATTGCGTATTAAAATACGACAGAACTTTTGCACCAACCTAATGTCTTACTATGTATATTACTCTCCGCTTTTCAAATTCTATTAAAGCTCCATCGTGAAACTGCACGTGCAGGAAGCAGAAAAAGCTTAAACAGAACTTTTATAAACTGGACGTGCATTAATCCATAATTGCCGTCGTTGGGTCCCAGGCAGTCCTTTCCCTACATTTTACAATGGGAAAAAAATTCACGACGCGACTTATCCGGTTAACGTATAAATACTCTCTAAACATTGCATTACACTAAATAAAATGCATACGCAAATATACATACATACATATTTAAACATGCTTTTTACATTAATTTTAATCTATTAATGTATAAAGATTAGTAATCACACAATGGATAGCAGTCACACATGTATTCACATTAGTAGTCACACATGACGATAGTTTTTGAAAAAATAATTTTAAAAATACTACATGCCCAGTAATCGAATATATTTTCAGGAATTCTTACAGCTCGAAGAAATTATTGTAAAATTTTATCTGTTCTTAATAAAGTACTTTACTAATGGAGAATTTGAAACATGGTATATACTATATTATATATTCTAATACGAGCAAATCTTGTGCGTGGTTATATATATATATACTAGCCGCCAGTGGCGACCAGTTTGGTCGCCCTTAAATGTATGTTAAGCATTGTAACAAATTATTTTTATTCATAATTTATTTTTTTCCTTAATCCTTCGCCAAATCGGAAAAATCTAATAGACAAATCAAGAACGTTTGCGATCATGGTAGCATTTCGCATATTTTTTGTTGTTATGTATTTCATCTTTCTTGACAAAAACCGCTTAACCCACTTTATAATAAATTAATCATTGTGTGTGTTTTATAATAAAATTGTGTGTTTTATAATAAAATTGTGTGTTTTATAATAAAATTGTGTGTGTTTTGTAATAAAATTGTGTGTTTTTTAATATAAAATAAACTATTTCATAATAAAATAAAAGTACATGCTGTTTTAGTAATCTCTAATAAGTACCTGAAAATGGGATTTTCTCGCCAAAATGGCGCAAAATAAAAATCGTGCCAACCCCGGTGCGTCCGTGACAGCTGTTTCAATTTAAAATACATGACGTTCACATTTTTCTTTAAAATAGAAAATAGATAAATAAGAAATAATATCATAAATCAAAACATTTGATTTCAAAATTAAAGTATCTTTTCTAATTTGCACACGCGAAAAATAAAAGCTCACAATTCGTTTCGAAATTTGATCCATTAAATATTATTACATGAGTTCAACTTACGTCAAGAAAATATCCGGAAGGAAGTTGAGTTGTATAGAACAGAATTATGGTCTCACTGGTGCGGATTATTTTTTTACACCAGGCAACGGTCCGAAAATTCATGGTTTAATATTTTAAACGTTCACAACGAATGAATCTTTTTTTTTTGTTGTTGTTGTTTACTTTCATGGATAGAGAATTTGAACTGCGAACCTAATTTAAACTGAAGTTATTGCAGAATGTATACATAATTGAACGTAAGTCATCTCTCAAATATTAATTTATTTTGAACGATCTTTCTAAAAATGTAACTTTTATGCAGTTTTATTCGAAAAATAATTTTGAATAAAAATGGCCGCCTGGCATATGAAAAAGTGAAGCGGACATCCCGGAACTGTTGATGACAGTCACATGACTTGCGGTTTTATATATATATATATATGTAAATTTTATCTTAAAAACGGCTCTAACGATTTTGGCTAAATTTTGTATCCAACCGTTTTGGGGCACCAGAAATCCATTGGGCTAGGTCACATGTTTGAGAAAATTCGATTAGTGAGTCATTTTGGTCATGGCTCATTATGGGTCCAGCTATTTTTCTCTTAAAATGTGTTGGCGACATTGGCGAGATTTGGCAAGAAAATTGACTTTTGAGATTGTTAATGCCAAAACACTTGCTTGGCGCCAAATGAATAATATCGGCAAAGTTGGCGACATTTGGCGGAAAAAATTGGCTTTCAGAACCTGAAGGAATTTTCTAGAATTTCCCAATAGGAGCCGAGATACAAAATTCAACCAATCAGAGTCCATAGAACGTTCTCGAAAACAGAATTCAACCAGTCAGGGTACATATGATAAGGAAAATTGACTTTTAAGATTATCAATGCCAAAATACTTGGTTGGCACAAAATGAAAAACTATCGCGAGTTGAAAACAAAACTTATGTTGGCCGAGCATAGCTCGGTCGTCCCCGCTGCTAAGAAGATAATTTTTTCTAAAATCAGGATTCAAGATATAGTATAAAGGAATCACATTTTTTTCACCGCAAACGATCTCAAATCAGTTTCTTATAACAGAGATGGAATATAATGGTCTAAAAGAAAATTAGACACTTTTAATTCTTAAACATTCACCCTTTTTCGTCATCAAGGAAAATTTATGAGACGAAAATAAAAAAATTGTGCGTGGATAAATGAAATGAATGAGATTACCTTTTACTCTCGCTGTGTCACATTCGTGGTAAATCAACTTCCTTAATGCAACGACACTTCCACATGTAGGGCATCTCATTGGTTTATACAAGCACTTTTGCTCATGAGACGAAAGGTATTCAGCATCCCAAGTTTTATTACAATAAGAACACCTGGCTGTCACAGAATTACCTAAATAAAATAAGCACGATAAAGAATTTTCATGGCTACTACAATCTTCAAAACAATTAAAGAAAAAAAATGCCTGGGTTAATATCAAAAGCTACGAAGGAAACAATTTTTGAGTTTCAGAAATAGAATATTATACATACAATCAAGTATATACAAATCAACAAGTAACAAGTCATGGCAAAACTATTTTTGTGGGTCATTAACAAGTATTTTAGTGAGATTAGACTTGCTTTACTACTTTTCTTTAGGTATAAAAACATTGTTGAACTCTCAAATAAGCAGAGAAATATTGGTTTATCAACAGAACTTTTCATTAGATCAGGAGAATTCGGAAACGTCTTCATGCTCGGAGAATTTGTGCAAGCTGAATAGGAAATTTCTATTTCCTAAAAAGTCATCAAATTAACTATTACTCAGGGTGGAATATGAATACATGATGGAATAGTAATAATTAATTATATGTAACAAACAATATTTATTTTTCACTTTCTGAAATGAAATTAGAGCTTTGAATTCAAAAACATAACACATGTTAATAATTACTTGACACTGTTTTTAAATTTTCTTAAATGGAGATCTTTCGTCGTATGGGAGAAGAGTAAGCATTTTTAAGAAATCTTTTCTCCTTGAAAGATCCGTAACACGAAAAAGAACCCGCACCATAAAACTAAATTTTGTCTATTTTAGAAATTTTTTTGTGTGAAAAAAAAGAAAAAAAGAATTGAGGTAGTATCCTTATTATATTTCAAAAAGTGTGCGCAGTATGCACGGCTTTATGCGGTACTTCCTAGAATAATATCAAACACAAAAACTAGTTATAAAAACCAGTTAAATTTTCGAAAATATTTTTATTGAAATTGACTTGTATAAAACATATCGACGCTTGTTTGAAAATCGACCTGTGGATGACATGTTGTTCTTTTTCCTCAAGTTTGAAGTTTTGAGAAAAATAATTTAAGATCATTTCTTGACATTATATAAAATTAAAACCCCGGAAAACGATTATCTTTCAAAGCCGACTAATTAGTTTGATCGGTTCGCGTGTTGAAAAATATGGGTTTGCGAAAGCACAAAAATAAAAACAATACATGATTTTCAGCAGCCAGATGCATGGTTCCGTTCAAAGGGCCGCAACTTCGTAAATAATTTGAATAACGTAAAATCCTTTCGGCCAAATATTCTACATACTTCAGGAATGCAAAGAAAATAATAATAATTATATATGTATATATATATTAAGAGCGTTCAAAAAGTAACGAGCCGGAGGCCTAGGAACAAAAACTAGTAGTACGTGTATTTCAGAAGTATTGGCTCTGGCTGTTGAGGCACCTGTCCCACTGAGACACAAGGCGGTGAATGGCTGTCTCGTAAAATTCCTGGGGCTACGATGTGAACCAGTTCCGCAACAACTGCTTGACGTCGTCGTCCGAGGTGAATCGTTTGCTTTGCCCCTCAGAGCCTTTTTTAGGGGACTAAAAATGGCGTAACGAGTCCGCTGGACGATGTCATCGGTAACGCGTTTTGGTGTTCCAGATCGTGCATCATCGGCTAAGGAAACCCGTCCTTCCCTGAAGTGCTTGTGCCACGCCTTTACCCTTGCAAGGGACATGCAGTGTTTTACCGTACACTTGTGACATTCTTCGATGAAAGTCCGTTCCATTTACTCTTTCCGCTCTCAGAAACGAACAACACATCTTTGCTCTTCTTTTGACGCCTCCATTTCACTGCTCACAACACGAATGAGCGTTGGATGACTGATGCATGCTTCTGCTAGCTTTGTAGTCACGTGACTTGCAGGCGGGCATCTGGACTTCCGCGCTCTTGTCCGAAGCACCTCTTTGTTACTGACGCAACGATATTACCATTCTGTCACCGGTTTGCACATTCCAATTCCAGACTCTCCGGCTCGTTTCTTTTTGAACGTCCCTTATATATATATATATAATTAAATTTTTTGCATACAAAAAAGGTATTCCCTCTTGATATTCATTCAGCTAGTACCCATTCAAATGTCATGAGTCAACAACCAACATAATAATTGAAACAAAATTTTAAAATGTTAGCAAATTTTAAATACACATTAGAGTAGTTTATATAATTAGATGCCTATTTTATTTAATATTTACGTTTCGAATCCCGCTTTAAACTAAATTTAGTGAAGAGTATCTTACTTTATTTTTAATAATTTTATTACTGGTAATAATAATTATTAAAAAAAAAAAATCACTCTTTAAATAACTCAAATAAATATCTTTGTTGAGCTGAAAATATTTTTACCTAAAAGTATGGATTTTTTTTATTTTATACCTTAAAGAGGATACCAGACTTCAATTTTGTATCAAGTGAGTGGAAATGTCAGAAAATTCACACATTATGTGCGAATTCAGAGTTTTATGAATGTGACCTGGAGTCCACGTGCAAAGCACGATATTTATTTTTTGTAATAGTCGGATTAGAATAACGTATAAAGTTATCTTTGAGCAATTTAGGATTTTTTTAGACGCATAGGAATAAATATGAATAAATAACATACAAGTGGATTTGTTTTCATTGCTAAACTAAATGTTAGTTTAGCAATGAAAACCAATCCACTTGTATGTTAGTTACTCATTAGTTTCGGGAGAATTTCACTCCAGGAAAAATTAATCGAAAAATTAATTGGTTGGTTGGGTGGTTGATTTTATGACGGCCGATTATCTACTCGAGGGATATTATATAGGCCCAAGGAGGGGAGTGCCCTCCGTGGGGGGTCTTTCTAAACCGTATTTATGGCAAGGTTCTAAGAAAACCACGAAAAACTCCAAACGGTTAGATCGATGAGCGCAACAGGAAAAAAATTAATCGGAAGGCACTTAAATATGAATAATTTTATTAATTATCATATCAAGTGATATGTCATGCCAACTTGCTTTTTGGACATATTTTTTTCTCTAGAGAAATCTTAGACATATCTAATCACATAAATCATCGAGTAAATAGGGCAAAGTTTCTATTCAGAAAAACTAATGCCAAAAAATTGTAGCATTTGACAGATATGCATGCAAGTCTGGAAACTAGTCAGGTTTCATATATATATATATATATATTATCTTTCTTTATTTAATTTTATCTCCTTAAACTTTCCCACCCTCCATTATTTTTTTTTCTATTTTTTTTTTTTTTTAAATCACATAACCTATAATTACATTTTCCATATGAAAAGCACTTTTGTATATTTCATTAGGAACGTTCAATAAATAACAGGCCAGCAGTCCTGGAGCAGTAGAGATTTATTTTAGTTAAAAAAATATTTACCGTAATTGTTGAAATATTTATTAAGGTGGAATACCACGAAGAGAATATTATTTTCGTGACAGTACTCGAGTTGTTCTGAGAACTATTTACGTACCGCCCTCTTCACATCATCGTCCGACTGGAAGCGTTGTTCTCCCCAAGCTTTATTCAGTTGATAAAAGAAAGGCGGGTGTTTCAGAGCATTCTACGACTTTCGAAGGACATTTTGAATTTAATTGGTTATGTGCGTGGATGAGCATTATCCTGCAGGAAACAATTCTGACGATCCATTTTTCCACATAGTTTCGACTTTATCTAGGGTTCATCCACTTACAATTTAATAAAATACAAACACTTTTTAAGAATTTTTAGGGCTTATTTAAATATTTTTAAGGACTATTTAGATACACTTTCGCAACATTACATTCATTAAAATGGTTGTAGAATAAGTATAATAATAAGAGAAAAAGTCCTTCCGGTCTGTACCTTGAAGAAAATGTAGCTTTCCTAGGCGAGACAAAGC
The DNA here is from genome assembly GCA_963931845.1 of Maratus michaelseni. Classification (NCBI taxonomy): domain Eukaryota; kingdom Metazoa; phylum Arthropoda; class Arachnida; order Araneae; family Salticidae; genus Maratus; species Maratus michaelseni. Next base: position 242,429,820 of record OZ007598.1, read on the forward strand.
CCCTGGCGCGGTATAAGCCCTTTAGAGGCTTGGGTGCGATGGTCGTATACGTGACGCCGGCGACCCCAAAACCACCCTCCGTTCAAATGTTGATTTATATATATATATATATATATATACATATATATATATATATGAAACACTGAATTATTATTTAAAACACATGTGGGTGCATCCAGGCTGATGAGTACATGTGCATGTGTTTTTTCATATCCAATTCATATTTAATTCTCATGTGGTCCAATTTTCCATTGTATATGGTTCATATTTAATTTATTAATCCATTTGTATTTACTTAATTGCAACTCCAATTTATAATTTTTTTTTCCCTTTCTCTCTATTTCTTTTTTCTTTTTTCAATATTCTTTAGGTATGAGTAAAATTTGGCCAATTACCATTGAAGCACAAGCTATGGTAATATTATGTTTGCACATGTTAATTATTAGCTATGTGGTATTCTGTATACACAATATCATTAATTATCTCTTTGGAGATTTTAGTAGAATGTTAATAGAACTTGATATGTTTTTTGAAATTCATAGATATTATAATTATATATATATATATATATATAACCATATATATAACGAGGATTCCAGAGCATTTTTTGGTTTACCTCTATCTTAAAAAATGGCTGAGATAGAGCAGTTTGAAATTCTAGCGTGGCTGACATTTTGAAACAAGACAGCACATTACAAAAATTTTCATTGTTGTAATAATTTTCCCAATCATACGCATAAAACTATATATTCATATCCGTTAGCGCCAAATTCTCGCCAAACTTGGCGACATTTGGTGAAATATCGCCAAATTTGGCGACCAAAATAAGTCTTCATAAATGAAGCCGAATTGGCTATTGCTCAATAATTTGGCGAATTTCTTATTCAGATTCAGTATTAACGAATCCTTTGTAAACGTTTTCTTTGCATTTTAACTTGCTGTTTTCGTGTAACATTAGCTAAAATTTTAAAACGAAGATATAGGAAAGCTACCTTTTCCTCCCGGTACAGGCCGGAAGGACTTTTTTCTAATGTGCTGTCATGTTTCAAAATGCCAGCCACCCTAGAATTTCAAACTGCTCAGCGATTTTTTAAGATAGACATAAAACAAAAAATGCTCCGGAATCCTTGTATCAAGGTCTAACATTTAATCAAAAAATAAATTTGAATTTTTAACTTTTTTGTATATTTATTTTAGTTTTAAATATTTCAGTGGCCGCCATTTTGAAACAAGATGGCGGATCAAGCTGGCCAACGAACTCGGTCGAGGCATTGGTTAGCTTAATACACACAATTAGTTTCATCCAAATTGATTTATAAATACGAGCGTTATCGTATGACATAGGTCATATATATATATATATATATGGATATATAATATATATATAAATCAACATTTGAACGGAGGGTGGTTTTGGGGTCTGGGAGTCATAATCGGTGAAAATATATCGAAATATAAAATAATTATAAAATAATTATCTCTATTTGGAGCTGCCTGTAGCTTGAAGGAATAACCGAAATGAAACCAAAATCAGTGCACTTATTATTCAAGAAGGGGGTAGCAGAATGGAACAATAAAAATAATTAATTGCAATAATCACCGACAGATGGCGCTTTTGAGTGTGAAATGTAATGTGTAATATTATGCACCATGGAGTTGTCGCAAACCTCAATTACTTTACTGCATATCAAAACATGTGCGAAACATCACTCCTGATGCGTTACATTCCGCAGTTGAGCAAGTCGTGCACCGCTTGGATTGTGTCCTCGAGCACAATGGCCGTATGGAACCTGAACATGATCGGCAACGCCTTGCAAAAGCGTAACCACATTCAATGTGACATTTTCGAATAAATTAGGTGAGTCATCTGGTTTGACTCCTTAATTCTTTGTTCTTGTATTACACATTACATCTCACACTCAGTAGCGCCATCAGTAGGTGATTATTGCAATTATTATTTTTTATTATTCCATTCTTCTTCCCCCTTCACGAATAGTAAGTGTACCGCTTTTGGCTTCATTCGGGTTATTCCTTCGAGCTACAGACAGCTCCAAATAGGGATACTTATATTATAACCACCCTGTATATATATATATAAATCAACATTTGAACGGAGGGTGGTTTTGGGGTCATGATCGGTGAAACTATATCGAATGGCTGCAATAGGTAGCTTCATATTTTTTTGTATTGAAAGCTACCTAAAAGTACCACATTGCCTATATATTTCAAAGAATTCTTATCAGATCTTTAAAAATATATATATAATAGGTATTATCAAGACATCATATTATTAAAAAATTTTTAAACCATAAACTATTTTAACTTAATAAAATACATCTATATAATGGCAAGAAAATTACATTACTGCAAAACTATTGGATGCTTCAAAATTTTGAAAATATATAGCCATTAATGAAGGGGGGCATTATTTTGAATACTCCCATGAGTTCAAAACATACGTTGGCTCGAGATTGCTCGACGAAAGTCTTTAAAGAAATCGGAGTAACCAAATCTCTTGTGCTAAGATAACATATGATGCGTAAAAACTAAAATAAAGCATAAACAGCATAAAATTTCAATCGGTTATAAATATTACTGTATGTAAGCTCTCTTTAAAATGTTGTATGAAATTATATTTTAAATTGAAAATCCGTGATAAAATATTGATATTAAGTGGTAACAACGCTCATTTTCTTGTTTTTTTTTTTTTTATTATTATTTTTTTATGTAAGGTTGTTTTATAGTTTTAAAATAAAAAGCTATTTTTGTCCGAACTTTTTGAAGTCTTTTTTTATGATAAATAAAACGGTTTTACACCCCGTGTGTCCAAGCTCTCTTTAACAATTTGCGAAAAAATATGCATATTTAGAAGTGAAAACATGAGTTCTTTAAAAAAAAAAGGCTTTAGCTTTCAATCTCAGAGCAAAAATATATTAGAAGTTCTATGCTTTCAATGCAATGGTACACATACATCCGTTTTCAATCAACCCTTTTCAATCCTCCTAGGCTAAATAGGCTAATCAATCAGGTTTCCCGTTTCTGAGGGGAGAAGCCTAAAAAAACGATGACGCATGCGCAAAGAGATGATATTCGTGTGGAAATTTGGCAGAATGCGCTTTTCGTTTTAAAAATATAGATAATTACAATAATATATATATTTTTAAAACAATCCTTTAGGTATGGATATCATACAGCAGAGGTTATGAAAAGTTCAAACTTTTAACTCAAACGTTTGAAAACTTTTTACTAATTAACAAGATATTTATAAATTATTATTTTTTTTTTTTTAAATCTTAAACAATTAAAGGAGTTTTTGGGTATTTAAAGCAAATTTTACTTACGACTGCTCTGAGATTTTTCCCCTCTTGAGAACGCAAAGATCTGACACAATTACAAAATAATATTTATTATATAGCTTTATTTAGATTCTAGAGAATCGAGCAGAATTTTTTATTTTCTTATAAATGGAGGCCTTTTTTTATTAATCGATTGCTACCTAATGAGATTCTTCCCTTAATTTTCATGTACCAAAAACTGGTTTAAATCGTTGATTTTTGTTGGTGTTCAAAAGGGAACGAATATGTCGAACGAACACATATTTAATAGCAGCGTTCAAATAGAAGAATGTGGATAGACAGAAAATATTGCAAATACACTGCTCAAAACAATTAAAGGATATTGCAGTTTTAGGTAGATTTTGTATCTGGGAAACTTTTTAGCTGATTGATACATGGTCGACAGACATAGTAGGTTATATGAGAATAAATTACACATGTTTGGCAGAAAAAAATGCATTTTATTGCGCATTTGTCTACAAAAGGAAAAAAACACAATTTGTGCATATGAGAAAAAAAGAATAAGAAAAGGTGTTTTCTTCAAAGAAAATCATTTTCAGTAGGGGGTATGGTTTCCACGGGCGGCCAGCAACGTTGAACACCTTTGAGGCATGGACTCAATGAGGCTATTAATGACGAGTTGGGGTATTCTGCCCCACTCTTCCAGAAGAGCTCTTTCCAGTTCTTGGAGAGTTTGTGGGGGTTGTTGGCGGCCAGAAACTCGTCTTCCTAGAGCGTCCCAAACGTGCTCGATTGGATTCATGTCTGGAGAACACGCTGGCCATTCCATTCGAACGATTCCTTCCTCGAAAAGTAAATCCTCCACCAGGTTTGCACGATGTGGCCTGCAGTTATCGTCCATTAAAATGAAGTTATCTCCGATTGCTGCAGCGTAAGGGACTACAATAGGTCTGAGGATCTCATCCCTATATCGGCGACCAGTCAGAGCTCCATCTCGAATGATGTAGAGGTCAGTGCGCCCGTCAATGGAGATGCCACCATACACCAACACTCCTCCACCGCCAAATCTGACACTTTCGTGCACGAACGCAGGATTATTCCTACTGCCACGGTCCCTCCAGATGAAAATACGCCTATTATCCGGATGCACAGAAAAACGGGACTCGTCAGAAAACAGAATATTGCTCCATTCATTTCTCCTCCAGTTGACATGCTCGGTTGCCCACTCCCTGCGGTCGCGACGATGCCTTGATGTTATTCTAACACATACCATCGGTCGGCGAGCATACAGACCTACAGCATGGAGCCGGTTTCGGACAGTCTGAGTTGAAATCGTGGTGCCTGTAGCCGAGCGAAGGTGTTGTTGGAGAAGAGTAGCGTTCATGTTTCGGTGTCTCCGAGCTGTTAACGCTAAATACCGATCTTCATTGGGCGTTGTTGCCCGTCTACGACCTTGCCCTGGTCTTCGGCCTGCACATCCACTCTCCAATAAACGGTTCCAGATCCTGGAAATGACACTTTGTGACACTCCAATGGCTTGCGCTACTTCGGCTTGAGTTTGGCCCCCTTCTAACCTACCAACAATTCTCCAAGCTTCTGAATCTGTCAAATGACTTCGCTGAGACATCGTACTCATCGAAACAAAGCAATCACTGAATGCCGATCATCCTTGTCTTCATTCTCTTTTATCCAGTTGAAAGTCAAATTTCATTCGCTGCCGCTGAAGCGACGGTTTTGACGTCGAACTCAAAATTTGCATACTCCACAGTTTGAAAACCAGAAAAATTTGCATTTGTGATTCTCTTCTTCTATTTTCGGCAAAAAAAATTTCGTTTATATCTTTATTTTATATAAAACTTCAAATATCCTTTAATTGTTTTGAGCAGTGTATATTGAGAATTTTTTTCCAAAAATTTTATTTTACACTCTACATACATAGTGCGCTTTGAAAAGTCCTTTAAAAATAAATTTTTATTTTTGGATCCCACCAAAATCCTTAGTTTTTGTAGTAAAGTAAATGACTTATGCAGTGACTATTTCTAACTCAAATTTGAACGATTCGAATTTAGGATTGCAGAAGTATTCAAAACAATGTTGAAAAGTATCATGTAAATCAAATTTTCGATTGATTTGTTTTGATAATTCATAATTCAATAAGATTTTGTTTTGTATTATATGGGTAAACACTTGCTGTGGGACCGTGTACGTTAATGGGAGCTGGTGCACGTTAAATCTGTTCGTGGCTCCAAAGTCCTCCAAGTTCTGTATAAGCGCTACCTCTGGGGGTGCCAATCCAGATGCAGGTCTCTCATCTGGAATTGGTTCAAAATTAGGAGACCTGGGGGGGATAGTACAATAGACCTCTGGTCGCGGTGCTTTGGCTTTCGAGCCTCCCCCCCCCCCCCCCCACCAGTAATACAGTAATGGGTAAACACTTCATACTAAACATTTTCTTCTGCAGAGAAAAAAAAATCAGATCAGCTTAAAGTTATTATCACATATAAGAAAGAAGCTATTCAGGGATCGATGCAGGGTTTTTGTTCTTGGGGCCTATTTTGTAAGAAGTAAAATTATTTTTGTGAAATTTATTATATATTTGTGAAAAATAACATTTTGTTACGACAGATGAAATCCAGCTACTCAAATTCAAACCAAGCATTTAATAATAATAATAAATTCTTTAAGTCCTTCTGCTAATGTTTTTATTTTTGGTGAATTTGTTTTCTTTGAAAATTACACATTTTAAAACCTAACAAAATAAAAATAATTAATACAGAGTATGTTTTTATGGAACGGAATTTTCTGAAGGGGCTTGTTTTATTAAATGGATTTTTTTGAAGGGCCCTGTTTTATTAAATGGATTTTAGTGAAGGAACACTAAATAGGCGCCAAATTTTTCCTGGATCGACACCTACCATCAGAGTGTGTTTATATATACATATCACTCATACAACGACAGCGGGGGAAGGGGGGGGTATTTCGGGATTAAAACCATACCAAAGCATTTAATAACTGATAATATGCATACCAAAGAAGTCGATGCAGGTTTTTTTTTTTTTTTTTTTTTTTTTTTTTTGAGGGGGAAAAATTTTATGAAAAATAAAGGTTATTTTTGTTAAATTTATTATATTTTTGTGAAAAATAACGGCTTAGATGTATCACACGCCCCCAGAAGGCTGTCATCCTGTTTGGCGATTTTGGTATTATGTGTAATCTCTAAAAAAATTTTAATTTTGAAATATATAGAGATTAAAATTAAACATAATAATAAAAAAAGGGGAATTCAAGCAAAATCATGAAATTTTTAATCAATGACCACTTGGCAAATACTTGTTAGCCAAACAAGATGGCGGATTGAGGGCGAGTGATACATCTGGTCCAAAATAACATTTTGTAAAAAAAGTTGAAATGCAGTTACTCAAATTCGAATCAAGCATTTATTGATAAAAAAAAATTTTAATCTTTTTGATGAAGTTTTCCTTTCTGGTGAACTTGTTTGCTTACAAATTATACATTTTAAAAGTCACAAAATAATAAATCAATTATTAAATAGTAAGCGTTTATGAAATAGAATTTTGTGAAAAGGCCTAATTTATTAAAAGGAATTTTGTGAAGGAGCCTGTTTTATTAAAAAGAATTTCGTGAAGGGATCAATTTTGGGAAGGGATTCATTTTATTAAATTGATTCTTGTGAAGGGACCCATTTTATTTAATTGGTTTTTATGAAGGGATTCGTTTTATTAAATTGATTTTTGTGAAAGGTCCCTAAGTAGGTCACAAATTTTGCCGGGATCGACCCTTGACACATCACTGCATTTAAAAAATAAATTAAGGTTTGCAACCGGAATCGCACCCGGAACACACGATTATAGGGCACCCAACGAGTTATTTTTTATTTTTTTTATTAAACCTATCATAAAAATATATGCCCCCTCAAAACACGCTTTCACTCATGACCCCTTTTAAAAAGGAGGCCATTCCTGAGTATTTTCATTCAATAATGCCATATTTAAAGGGGATATTTTTTACCTCTTTAATTAGTCGTTACTGGAAGAAATAAATTTTAAAAAAACTTACACAATATATAAATTAAATTAAAAGATAAAAACTTACGTTAAAAATTATCGTGCACTACACTACGTTTTGATTTTTTTCAATGAAATTTAAGTATATTTTTTAAATAATTTTAATACTTTTCAACAAGTGTCATATAAAAATTTAATATTCAAAGAAAATGTACGTTTTTTAAAATAAAGGCAATGGGGTATTTGCATTATATATAAAAACACTATTTTTAAATAAAATGAAAAAAATATTTGGGTAATAGAATGATAAATAGATACATAAAATAAGCAAAATTTTAATAATTGATATGAACAATCCTAAGATAATAATAATAAACAATAGTTACATAAAATGAATTAGCAATGTTAATAACTTACTTATTGCCGCTGTAAAATAACGCTTCGTGTGCAGTGCAATTACTTATATAGTTAAAGATTATACGTTAAACATTAACTGTAATCATTAGAAATACTGGATTAATTTATTAATATATTTCTTACAGCACAATCCCATACAACCAAAAGCATCCTCTGGACGTCCCATACAGATCCCAGTGGTCCTACAACCGTCAGATCCTGTACACGCCATAATTCAGACGTTCAGAGAACGTCAGAATCAGGATGAACTATCCATTTTCGTCCAGGGGACATCCGTAGCAACGGAATTATCAATGCGCATGCCCCAAATCTCAAGTTGTCACGTTTCGAAAAGAAACAACTTCAACTTTCAACTCTTCGTCTTCTGTGTTTTGATTGTTCATCATATATCGTTTACTATTATATTTTATGGACTTACGGCTTGCATTTTAGTTTTTAAGGTAAGTAAACTTTCGAATTTTAAGTTTTTAAAGTTAACTTTTGGGTTTTGTTCTGAATTGTAAGGGTATTTTCTCAATTTATCGTGAATAAAGCAAACATTCAAACAAGCCTGTACACCACACGACACGGAAACTGTTACAGGCATTTTTAATGTAAGTAATTGTAAATTGTAAGTATAATGTGGTATAATCATAAAACAAACCTTTGTTTATTTTATTTTCACCGAAGTTAACAGTATATTTTTAAAGATAGATCGTTACGTGGCCTGCCAAAACATCGCTTGCGATCCATAGTTTGGGAACCGTTGTGATAGATATAAAAATACATTAACAATTTTATTGTTCAAGAACAAGTAAAAATATTCATAAGCTTTAAATTCAACTAATAAAATAATTTAAGCAATAAAATTATTTAGCTTAACAAAAGTTCTTAAAAATTATAATGAACGATGAAGTATCTTTTTACTTCAAAAATAACATATTTATAAAAATAATTTTGTAAAATTAGGATTTTCAAATCCGAACCCTATATGTGGAGCCCAAGGGTAAAGATCCAGTTGTGGACTACCTATATAACACTTTTGTACCTGCAATTTGTACTAATTTTTATTTAAAAAAATACTACCTGGTTTTTAGCTTTTTTTTTAGGGGGCGGTGGGTTCAGGTGTCAGAGTACCCCTGACAAAAAAGATAACGCACTATTTCATTTCTTAATGTTAAAAAAAAAAGTCAGTAGAAACTTACTTTTTGATTTTTATGTTACATTTCAATGTTATTTTTTATATTTAATGTGTTTAAAATCTTGCATGAGCTGTTCTGACAAAATTTTGGTTGAATCCAAGAACAAGCGAGGAAGTTGGCAGTGTTGGATTTGGCGAGGTGATAAATGAGATTTTCTTGCTATCAGTTTGTGTTTTACATTTATCGGTTGGCGCACGTCAAAAAAATCGCCAAATCGGGTAGCTCGCTTGTTCTTGGATTCTGCCAAGATTTTTAGTCTAGTTTATTTCATATTAATGTTCTCCATTTTAAATAACATAGCTTTGGCTAGTGTTCCCTCTAGGTCATTATTTAAATGTGCAGTATTCTGCCCTTTTTAAAATCAGTAAAATGTATCCTGCCTCTTTTTAAAATCGGTAAAATGTACCCAGCCTCTTTCTAACGTAGTGAAATGTACTCCTATTTCTGTGCAAAGATCTTTTATAAAACGTTTATCCAAATTGCAATATTTCAAAGTCTGTGTGCTGAAAATTTTGCAATAATTATACAACTTTCTTATTTCTTTAGGAAAAACAGGTTATTCAATCCTGCTGTAATTCTATTATATTTTTTTAATTCATGAAATAATTAAAAATTAATGTTTCTTTATTTATCATACATAAAAATTACATTATTTCTCATTCGCTACTATACTAAACTTATTAATATAACTTCTCTTGAAATAACATTCCTCTTTTCCCTATCCTTTTACTTTCTACAGGTCTTTGTAAAAAGTCTTAGTTGCAAAGTTTTTTCTCCCTACTCTTAATTTTGTCCAGCAAGTGCCTTTGATCTTAAGACAAAAAATAAATAAAACAATGTGATATTTCAGGCATATCAGTTTTATTTTGTACTTTTTATAGTGATTATTAATTTCTATTGCAATGGGAATTGTATGATCAAACTCATACTAATTTGCTTAGATCAAATGTAATGATAACAGAAGCATCCTAATGCTACATGTGATTGCCAATATTAAATTTTATTTTTAAATATAAACTAGTAAATAAGATAATCATAAAATGTAACTTTTATGAGAAATTTGTTTTTTGCATATTAATTTTTTTTTTCTTTTTTGTATACACAAATTGTAGGATTCATAAAGTCCCAGCATGGATAAATTAAAATTAAAAAGATACAGCAAACAACATGGAGGAGGGTGGAGACAAGGTCGAGTTCTACATAAAATACTGCAAGAAATTAATTTCTAAAATTGGTAAGTTTTCTTTAACTATTTCTTAATAAGGCATAAGAAATATCAATTTATATAAAAATTATACATATATGGTATATGTCCTTGTTATATATTTTTTAATATACTTTCCTGCAGTAAAATTATACTTTATGAAAATATTTGATATTTGATGTTCATTATCAGTATTCTTTGAGAAGTGCTATCTTTTGTCTTAGACATAGATATGACCTAAATTTACGGGTCTGCACAGGCCGAAATTTCTAGACATGGCACGACTCGGACACAGTGTAATTGTCCGCTGCTGATCTCTACATTGAACATGTTATATTTCTGTGTTGATCAGGGTTATTTATATCTGATAATTCTTTTCAAAATATCATATTTGATGTTTTCATATATTTGATATTTGTTTTCAAAATATCTTTCTGTATGATATTTTCAGTCAAAATAAGCGTAAATGAATTTTTCAACTTTTATTGACTATGCCGTTTTGTAGATAAACTTTTTCCTGGCTTTTTTAATTTATATTAAGTTTGAAAACATTTTTAATTAGCAAAAAGTTGATTATTTTGAAAGTATTGGATATACAGTAGACTTCCTTAAATCTGCATAGCTTAAAACCAGAGATTATGCAGATTTTAGAATTTTGTGGATTTCTGGTCACTGTTTTGTTTACATTTTTTAAACAATAATTTGAATTTAATAATGCATTCAAAATCATAATGAATGCTTACAATAAAGTAAAATAAAAAAATTAAGAAAAAAAAAACAAATTTAAAATATTAAAAGTTAAGGTTAAGTAAATAATTAATAATGCATGACTAAATATGCATAATGATGAGATATTTTTTTCTTGAATTATTCAGTGAAACTCAGACTCTTATTCAGTGAATCTTATAAATATACATTGATAATTCACTTCAAAATCTTAAAATAACAAAGTTTTCATGTTTAGCCATACTTAATAACCAAAACAGCTTGATTAATGCATAAAATAATTTGTAAAAATATTGTGATAGCCACTGATATCAGCCCTATCTAGAGAATTTTTTCAGAAATAAATTTATTACTCCTTCATGAGAAAACATGAGTTGGATCATATCAAAAAGAATTATATATTAAAATGTGTACAGAATGATATAAAAATTTAAAAAAAAAAACTTAAATTTTACACCTACATCTTAACTGTAAGTTTCATTGTTTACATCGAAAACAATGTGCAGATTTAAAAAATTTGCAGATTTTAAGGTGGCGGATCTGAGGGAGTCTACTGCATATCAAAATATCATATTTAAGAACCTTGATATTTATTATCACCACAGTCATGTCCATTGAAAATTGTTTATATTTTATTGGCTTGGTTTTATGCTTTTAAATTTTGATATCAAGCCATTTATCAAACAGTTTGTTAAAATAACTTTTTCAAGTTCATGCAGATATAGTCCTATAATCTGGTTTATTTTCAAAATATCATGAAGTTTGATATTTTCACATATTTGATACTTACTTTCAAAATATTGTTATTTATGATATTTATAATATTTTCAGTCAGAACAAATGTAAATGAATTTTTCAAATGTGTTTGATTTTGTCATTCTGTTGATAAAGAACTTTTGCTTTGGCTGTTCTAAGCTTTGCATTTGAAACTAAGTTTTAAAATATAGAACCAATAATTACTTGGGATAAAATTTATTTAGAACAGCCATTGAAAGATAAACTGTCTAATTTAGATGAATTATTTATAGCTTGATTAGAATGAATCTTTTCTGGTTTTTTTTTTTTTTTTTTTTTTTTTTCAAAGTTTTAAACTGCACAATAGGTTGGGGAATGACATAGCAGACAACATGCATTTATGTTCAAAATTTTCAACAAAAGCAAAAAGAAATTAATATTTTGTTGTATAAAACATAAAATTTTCTGTAGTTTTGTTTTTTGATACGTAAAAAGCAAATTATTTAAATTTCCATGAAATTGTTTCTATTTTCAGTTGATCTTCAGTTTTGTTATAAGGGGGAAATTTATTCAGAAAATAAAAATGATGTGTATAATTAAATGTAGGAGAGGCACATTAAGAGTCTAGACTGGAGACACAGAGAAACTGACACGCTAATGTTAAACCTATGGGAGCATTCTTTTCAAATTTCTCTCTTGCATTTTAACATTCTTATTTTATTTTTTTCCATAGGATAGCTGAGATAGATTTCTAACCTGGGTATTTTTTACTTTTTCAATTTTGATTGCAGTTTTTATGAACTGGTTTTGAAAGTGTAAGTAACTTCCAAAATAAAAAAGTAAAAAAAAAAAATAGCCAAGTTAGAGTCGATTTCAGCTATCCGATGGAAAAAAAAAATCATTTAAAAATATTAAAATGTTAGCGAGAAATATTTTAATTTATGTGAAAATATTTTAAAAATTTTTCTTATTTTCTTTTAACTTCTGTATTCATAATGATATTTTACTCTGAATTTTAATCAGTTTTTACAAATTATTTGTTCCAGATGCTGTTGAGAAAGAAAATAATATATCGAGTGCACACATTGAAGAATTTTAAAGACAATTAATGTCATGCAAAAAATCTAAATGTTTTAAAAAATATCTAAATGATTCTAAAATGATATAAAAAATATCTAAATTTCTAAATGTATCTAAATTTATTCAGAAAATAAAAATGATGTGTATAATTAAATGTAGGAGAGGCGCATTAAGAGTCTACACTGGAAACACAGAGAAACTAACACACTAATGTTAAACCTATGGGAGCATTCTTTTCAAATTTCTCTCTTGCATTTTAACATTCTTATTTTATTTTTTTTCCATAGGATAGCTGAGATAGATTTCTAACCAGGGTATTTTTTACTTTTTCAATTTTGATTGCAGTTTTTATGAACTGGTTTCGAAAGTGTAAGTAACTTCTAAAATAAAAAAGTAAAAAAAAATAGCCAAGTTAGAGTCGATTTCAGCTATCCGATGGAAAAAAAAATCATTTAAAAATAGTAAAATGTTAGCGAGAAATATTTTAATTTATGTGAAAAGAGTTTAAAAATTTTTCTTATTTTCTTTTAACTTCTGTATTCATAATGATATTTTACTCTGAATTTTAATAAATTTTTACAAATTATTTGTTCCAGATGCTGTTGAGAAAGAAAATAATATATCGAGTGCACACATTGAAGAAGTTTTAAAGACAATTAATGTCATGCAAAAAATCTAAATGTTTTGTAATAAAGTTTTAAAATGTAAATTAAAGTGCATTAAATATTAAATATATTTGTTGGTGTTGTTATTTTACAGTTATGTATGTTTTATTTTTCTAACAATTTTTCAAAACGTATACACTGCAGAAGCTGAATTTTATTGTTTAAAACTTAAAATTATTGCATTCTAAAGTAGTGCAATATAATTGTGTAGTTATTTAAAAATATTACATCCATATTTGAATAGAAGTAAATAGATTCAATTTAAGATGTTCATTAAGTATTTTATGAAAAATGATTAAAGAATTCAATAGAATTTCATAAATAAAATAACTAGATTTGAAGGTATATATTTCTTATTTCATTGAAACAATAATTTTTAGTGATTCAAAATACCATCATCAAGAACAGAACAAGTTATCAGGTAAGAGATGTTGAATACGATGGAATTTGGGTACTTTATAAATCTGATATGTAACTTTTTTCTTTAACATATAGTCCAAGTCTTAATATATTTTTTTTCTATCATGTAAAGCATCATCCACTAATTACGCAACACAAATTTTGTGTTTTTTTTCTCCTTCTCCTGTCATGACGTCACATTTTCTGAAACTAGTAATTTGGAGCTAATTTTATGCAAAAATTTATGTATGATCTATAAGTTATTGATATAAATATTGTTAAATTCTTATGATCTTGTGTGTTTTTACTTCAAGCTATCAAAATTTAAAGAAAAGAGAAAATACTATAACCAACTCTACTTGAATAAAAAACAAGTTTTTTTAATGAACTATATTATAGTACTTGAAAATAATGTCTACCTAATTGCTTTCATATTTCACATGTTACTATTATTTTCCTTTGATTTATGGTAAAAATTAGATGCTAAAATTCATGTATCATGGTAATTGATCAGCATGAGGATTTTCAACCAAGTTTTTTCACCAAAGAATCTGAAAAGAATAAAATAAAAAAATTATGGTTTATTTAAATTGAATGTAATATGTATATAATTGATTATTAATAGAAGTTATTAATATATTATCAATAGTAGTAATGATAATTATTAAAGTAAATATTGAGCTAAATGTTTACATACTTAAAAAAAGTATTTTTTGTGGGTTTTTTTTTCCCTTTACTGAAATGTAATTAGTTCAGAAACAAAGACATTTATAAGAAATATAAAAATTATTTGAGAAAGAATTGTTTTCTTTCTGAGTTTTCCTTATTTCTTTGCCACTTAGTAGGTATAGGTAATATTCTTTATTGCTTTTTGTTTTTATAGAATATTATCTTAAAAAAAAAAAAAAAGATTGAGCAAATTGGTATTGATAACAACTGTAAAATAACCTAATAAAAACTTTGTTATGAGAGGACTTATTTTGTTGATATTTCATTTAGGGTATACTCAAATATTTAATTTTAAATGAAACCTAGCACATTCACAAACTCATTTTTGAGCCAAAATACCTAAAATTTTCAGGCATAACTGTATACATGCCTAAGAATTATACTACATTTTTCTTTTTTCTCGAATGAGACATGTATTACATTGTGGTCGTTTAAATGCTCGTAAAAAATTAAATTTGCAGATGTTATTATTTGAATACCTACAAATTTGTAGCATTTTTCTTTTATCTATTAAATGATACCATTATTGAATTGTAACTAGTATTTTTGATGACTGCCTTTTCAAGCTGTTGTATCCCAAAAATCAGATTAAAATTTAAATTTTGACGGTGTAGAAAAAATTTTTCATAGAAAAATAGAAAGTGCTATTTGACCTAATTTTTATCAAAATTAAATTAAAAACTGCAAATTTTATGTATTTATAGGTGAAAATGACTTTAAAAATGTATCATAAGTAGCCGGTTTAGATTTGAAAACAGTATTAAATAAAAATTCATGAGGAATATGAAAGAAAATAAATTGAATTTATTTCATATACAAATTACCTACAATATTTAATTAAGTTATTTTCTAAATCGTTATCACAAATTTGCTTGGAAAGGGTAAAATTCACCTGATAGAAAAATATAATGTTAAAACCAGATTCTTCACTCAAACTAGTATTTTTTCAACATAATTTTTTATGCGTATTTACAAATGAATATTTTTATTATAATTTATTAATAAAGAATTATTACTATATTTGCAAAAACAAAGTCAAAGTCAAACTGGGCAAGGAGGCCTACCTTTCGGCTTTAGCTCAACTAGCCCAGCTCAGTATTTGCAAAAACATTAAACTAATAAAAGGAAAAACAACAGATGATATTTAAAAATCAGAAGGGGTGGGGGTTGCAATTACCCCAGGCTGTCCTTCCTAAATAATGCTTTTGATTTCTATTAATTTTATCTTAACTTGTGCAGTGGTGCATACTAAAACATTTCAATTAAAACTAGTGGTAGCTTGGACAGGTTACCACTATTTTTTTAATAAATATGTTTTACCGTGCACTTCTGCACAAGTTAAAATAAAATTAATAGAAATTCGAGACATCATTTGGGAAGGGCAGGGTGGGGCAGCTTAAAAAAAGAAAATTATTTTAAAAAATCAGGGGGGGGGGAATTGCCCTACCCTGCCCTTCTCAAATAATGTCTCGAATTTCTATTAATTTTATCTTAACTTGTGCAGTGGTGCATACTGAAACATTTAAATTAAAAATAGTGGTACTTGTACAGGTTACCACTATTTTTTAATAAAAATGTTTTACTGCGCACCTCTGCACAAGTTAAGATAAAATTAATAAAAATTCGAGGCATCATTTGGTAAAGCAGGGTGGGGCAATTCCCCACCTGATTTTAAAAAATAATTTTCCTTTTTATATAAAGCGTCCACTACTGATCCTATGAGCATCCTATAAACGTCTAAAAATGACGCTTGCCGGACAAGCAGAGGATGCGCAATTGTATTATTTATCTCGTCCTATGAGCGTCCTATTGTCATCCTATACATGGCTAAAAATGACGTCCACAGGACGAGCATAGGAGTCTCTTTTTGCTCCCCACTGGACGTCCTCAGGACATGGATGGGATATTGTAGGACGTCCAACGGACGAGGCGTTATTCTACATATGACGTTCATCGTATGTCCTCAGGACGTTATTGTGCTGTATGGGATACAATGTCCTAATAAAAAAAACATGTGCCTCCACTACCACGTGCTGTTGGAATTTCGCTCCTGCTAAACTAGACCAACATGCTAAACTTTGTTGACTAAGGAAAAATTATTGGTCTGTGCTGCCATCTATTAGCGATTTGTCATCAAAATGTTAACGTTTCATTCATAACAGTTTGGTAATCTAGACACGAATATCCCTTATGACTTATCATGGTAAAGTGATTTTGGTAGACGTGCTATTATGCAGATGACTCAAAAAAATTGACGCTAATTACATATACATACATGCACATCACTTAACCATCTTTTAGGATGACCATCATTCTCTTTGATGTCTACCTGTAAACGGCCTCTTTTCTAAAACAAGAAAACTAATAATATTATAAAACGCAAATAATAATCTGGAATAAAGAATTTTAGAAATGTACAGCAAGCTACATTATTTTAAGATTAGGTGGTTATAAATTGTTTCAATTTATACAATTCCAACCAAATCCATTCCTTTTGAATTAAAATAGTTTGTTCATATTTAGTGCTGCCATCTATGAAGCAGTGATTAAAATAGTCTTTTAAATTAAATATTAGTTAAAAATTCAGTAATTAAATTATTATTTATCGATTAATTTAACAATAATTATTAATTCATTGTTAAATAATTATTGATAACATCTTAATAAATTAATATTAATAAATCTTAATTAATCTAATTAAATTAATCTTAATTAATATTAATAAATATATTTATTATTAGTCAAAAAATATTTTGCATAATTTTAAACTATTTAATTTTACAATTAAATTGCTAGAAAGGTATTATAAATAGAAAGTTCGAGTCAGTTTTCTAGGATACAACGGGTAAAAATAAGTAAATTACGTTCGCAATTGAAACATACACGATCTTTTTAAATCTTATGCACGTTCTTAAAACTCACAGATGTTTTGTTTTTAATTTATTTATAACTTTTCCCCCAAAACCACATTTTGATATTATATATTTTTAGAATTTATTTAATGAAGGTTCAAATTGCTTTTTTAGAGACTTTTTTTTTAAATGGAAAGCGAAAAATATTTCATTTTTGAAAAATAACTACTATATGCATTGACATAATACATAAAATTAGATTCCTCTAAAAATATTACATAAATACTCTTAAAAAAAACAAGAGGCTGCGGTGTGAGACACGGTAACTGTTTTTTTTTTCCTGATTTTCATGTAAAGTTTATTAACTGCATCCAGATATCCTTTTAAAAGTACCAGGTTTATTTATGACTCAATAGATGGCATCATAATCAAAGATCAATTTTATATAAGAGACGAGTTTCTAAAAATTTCCCATAGAGTTGAAAAGTGTTTACGAATGCGGTTCGTCTGTCTGGCCGTGCTCTAACTCTCAAAAATATAAGCGGATTGCCATGTCATTTTCGTATATTGTTGAGGTTTACTATAGAATTTACTGCAGGATATTATAGAATTATAGAATTTTAATTCTCTAATGACATCCTATTAACCTTAATTCTGTACTTACGCATACTCATACTCCTTGTATCATTGAGAAATGTTTGAAAAATTCCGTTTTATTATACCAATATGGCGTCATATTAATCTTTTTTTTTTTCAATGGGTAAAACTTTTTATTTCTTTTTCATTTCTCACTTGGAAATCTTTCAGTAGAAAATTAATTATTGTAGAAATCATTTTATTGTGGATTTTTAATGGTTGGCAACTGCTATAACGAAAAATGTTTAAATTTAATAGGAAAAGGCTGTTAGATTTTTGGTGTTATATCTCTCTATATTAAAATGATACGATTTTTTCAAAATTTTATGATTTTGAGCTTCATAGTAAGTATTCATCTATAAGTACACAAAATTTCATGTCTTTAAGTTATATAGTTTCTGAGAACCGACTCTGTGACGGACAGACAACGTAGCGGGACAAATAGGGTTTCGGCAGATGAACGAAACCCTAAAAAGGATCACTGAGGTGTGTTACAACACGTTTTCTATAGATTATGGAGTGTGTAGCATTCATCATTCATTTACAGAGATACACAAAATAATTCGTTTACAGGCAGACTATGATCGATTTCATTGTATGAAAAAATTAAATTTCTTAATAATATTCCGTTAGCGTTGGGAAGTGCTTTATAATCGACGCCTGATGTTTGACTTTTCGTTCGTGTTGTTTTTAAAATAGAACAAGTTGAAGAAAATTAAATCTGCCCAGGCTAAAAGTGGTACACATTAAACTAAATGTTCAATCTTACCATTAGGAATACAACACTGACGCTAAAATGTAATCCCATGATTTTGTGATTGCTTAGACTCAATCCCGCTATTGAACAATAAAACTAGAGAACAAGAACGTCTGAACATTCTTTTAATAACTAGATGCTATAACTTTATAGAAATGTTACTTTAATTGATTTTAACTAATATTTTGTTTGATATTTTAATTGATTTTATGTAGTAATGTAGTTTAATTTCGAAATGGAAATATTATGACTTTTAAATTATCAAATGCCATAATTGATTTACGAAAAGTATATGATAAGTTGCAAGGGTTTAAAATTAATAAACTACGTTGATAATTTTTGTAAATGCGAGATAACAGAACTAAACAAAATTCACGGTTCGTCTCTTAGATTATTTTTTAGAAGAAGAAGAAAAAAAATAACTATCGTATTTTCTTTACATTTATTGCGATTTTAAAAATTATTCGAAACACTGGATAACTTTATGAGTCTTCTTCTGCGATGCTATTCTTCACAGCAACTATCAGATTTAACGAATCGAAAAAAAAAAGTCGAAATAATTGCAGAAAAAACTTGTTACATCGCAACCTGTGTATTACAGAATCTTACACCGAACACAAAAAAGCTCATGATTAAAAAATGACAAGTCTGATATTTTTTTTTACTGCTTGCCTCTTCCAAAACTAATTTAGTAAGATTAATTTTGGAAAATCCGCCTTTGGCAAATTTTATTTCGGTTCTGCAAGAGTGAAATTTTTTTTTTTTCCCCACAAAAATTTCTTTTTAAAACATGAGTTTTTATGAATTAATTTTTTTTTTTTTTTACAATTTATTTTTACAAATTTATTTTTGTTTCAGCTATAATCGAGAGGCAACATAATAAGCAGTATGAAGGAGAAACGAAGACTCAAAAACATGATGGAACATGAACTTCACATTCCTGGCAAAACTAATTTAGCAAGATTCATTTTATCGTACACTATTAAAACTTTTGTTATTGTGTTTTACAATTTAACAAATATTCTTCATTTCTTTAAAACATAAATAAATAAATGCAAAAAGAAGTGATAGTCTAAATGTTTTACATGGTTTGTAATTCACGATCAAACTACCGTCAATTCTCGTCATTTCAAATCTTTTATGTATTTCTTTTTAACTTACATACCAGTTTCAGAATACTGTATGACTTAACATGCAGTTTACAAATAAATCAGAAGAGAATTCAGTATATGAATGTTTTTTAGTATGCGTATAGTTCTTGATACTGGAAGTTTTAAATAAATAATTTATAAGTATGCAAAAGAGTGAGCCAATGATCGTATTTATCTTATAATTAATTGTTTAGATTTGCTTTTCTTCTTCAGTGTTTCAAGAACTTTTTTTTTTTTAAGCAGGTGTATGAATGTATGTTATTATCTAGTTTTCATGACTTCATTTAAGGAGAACTAAATGAAGCCCACCTGAATGTTTCTTGATTTGATTTTTTATCTTTTAAAACGTGGTAATATGGAAGATTAAGCGCCTATACGCTAGTAACACTGGTGCACTTGCAAGCTAATGCTTATCTAACACCAAACCGTTCTTTTGAATTACTTGTTTGTATTTCAATATTTTTCAGTTCTTTTATTGTTAGATTTTATTTCTGGGCACACCTTCGCTTTCGGAACCGATTCCAAATTAGAAAATGTCCTTAAAAATACAAATTGCAACCAAAATCGAAAAAGTACAAAAGTGTTAGACATCGATCCTATGTATCCTACGCAAAAGAAATACATTTAAAAATATTGAAATACCAACGAGTAAATTGAAAGAAAAAAAAATACAGTGCAACATTAGTTTGGGAGTGTCTACACGTAACAAGCTTTGCACTGTAAAAAAAGATTCCGTGAATAAACAAAAAATGGCAGCCGTTACTAATAATACGTTTTACTAGTTACCGTTTTCAAGATGAAAAATTTCCACTATTCAGACGGAAATGAATTTGAGACATATCATCTTTATTCGCTCTTTTCAAATCAGAAAGGGTTGGATCAAATCATTTAGGGAGTGACGGAACATACATTCCTGATGAATTATCTGATTCTGAAAGTGATATTAGTTCATTAACTGTTTTGAAGGCAGTAATAATGACAATAGTGATTGTAGTTTATATGGTCCCTCTACAGATAAAGATGCATCGGAAGACAATTCATTATGCATTTTCTTATTCGCATAAATTTTACTTTTGTATCTTATGTAATAAAAAGGAATGAAACTGTACATTAATTGAGAAATATTTCCAAAAATTAGTTTTATATGATAGCTCCTGAAATTGATTTTTCAGAGCATATCTTTTCTCAGGGTCTAAATCTACAAACAAAATCTCTTTAGCAAAAAAATTGCATATTTTAACTCCCGAATATATATAGATTTGAAATAAGCAATAAAAAAACACAAATTTTGAAGTCATTTTGGTCTAAAATTAAGCGGTCAGAGGCAGTGGCGTAGCCAGGGAGGGGGTCCAAATGCTTTAGATACCAGTAATATCGTCGCAGAAAGTTCTCCGATTAGATAAGTCAAAGAAAAATTTATAAAATTAATGGTATCCACAGCATGTGGACCCCCAACTTGGCTACACCACTGTTTAGAGCATTTCTATGAAGCAATTCTGTAGAGTATTTCTATAAGCCAATTCTAAATAAAATAATGAACAAAATGTAGTAGTTAAATGATTTACTTACTAGTATTATATCAGATACCTTAATTAAACGAAAAGAAAATCTATCTTTTTTCTTTTTTAAACAACAGATAATAGTAAATTAATGTAATGTAGACTTTTAAAATTGTCTAATTCTTTTTGACGCTGGTTGTTTTTATTTAGTTGCTTAAAAATTTTATCCTAAAATACATTAATTTCCTTATGTCTCTAAGAAAAACAAAAAGAAATGTCCACATAACTTTATACTCTTATGCTTTATTGTTCCATCAAAAATATAAACACGAAGGTAATCAAAAATGTACAATACAAAAACAATCAATTTTCACTCACAATTGGTGCGTCATATCCTACCCAATCACTTGGCATTATAATCGAGAAATTTGATATGTAGCTCATTGGCCTCAGTGGGGTAC
Source organism: Maratus michaelseni (assembly GCA_963931845.1). NCBI lineage: Eukaryota > Metazoa > Arthropoda > Arachnida > Araneae > Salticidae > Maratus > Maratus michaelseni. The sequence continues at coordinate 242,451,633 of OZ007598.1, forward strand.
TCTCGCATGAATTTTTGCCACTTTACACTCTGGATGATTTCTTTGGTTTTTCGGCAGAATAAATCTGTGGTAGCTTGCAGAAGTTCTTTATCGTCATGCTTCAGAGCCAAGACAATGAAATCGACGAAACTATCTACGGATATTTTGTTCTTCATGTAGCATACACATTCCGCTTTCAGCTGGTTTTGTTGGTACTTGTCTGCCACTTCGTACAAAACACACACATTATCACATGATAGTCTGTGCGCCTTTCCTGTATACACGAAATTTATAAAAGAATGAAATATGTCCGGCTCACAATCTTCGATGGACACGATGCCTGTATTCTTCTCTTTCATCTCACTCTTAAACATTGAACTGAAGTAAGGGTTACGGGCGGATAAGATACTCCTATGCAGCCGGAATTCCTTATGCTTCACCCTGATCGTTACGTCACTCTGCTCTCCGCTCTCCAGTATATCTGCAAAATCACCCACCAGTTTTTCAGTTGCTGAAAAAAATAAGACTAATTAATTTCTAATATCTATGTAAAGTACATTTTTAGAAAACATCTACCCGATGGGTACACTGTAAAAAAACTGAAACGTTTCATTCCATACTAGAATGGATTCCGAAAATTTAGAGTAAACAATCGATACTCTTCTGTTACTGGCTAGTTTCATGTAAAATACAAAAAAAAAAAAAAAAAAAAAAAAAAAAGAAAAAAAAAAAAAAAAAACAAGCGGGCAAGTGTGATCGAAGATCGCACAAAGGGTTTCGTTTAATATTCCTTTCACATCACTTTATCCTTTCTTTAATAAATCCAAATAAATTTCATTTTCCAAAAAAAAGACATGTTTTTTATAAAGTAAAAATTTACTGGTCTATTTTTCTCGTTTTTTCGAATATCTGAACCAGCCCGATAGCGGGCTAATCCCGCCATTATACTCTGTCATAATAATATCTGTCATGTGGACTAAACGCGATATTAAAAAAAATCAATTTCAAAATTAAACATGTTGTATAGAGACCTTCAAAATGTTGAAATATGCCAATATTTCCATAATTGTATTTTTATCATGATTCAATGCATTCCTCAAACTTATATATTTACTATTCTCTATTACTAATATTGATACTCTCTTTGTATTATTTTCAAACATTTGAAAAATCCGTTATGACGTCAGATTAATTTTCTTTTTAATTCTCTAATGACGTGTAATTAATCTGCTTCTGTACATACACATACTCATACTCCTTGTATTATTGAGAAATGTTTGAAAATTTCCGTTTTATTACCAATAGGACGTCATATTAATCTTTTTTTTTTCAATGGGTGAAACTTTTTATTTCATTTTCATTTTTCACGTGCAAATCTTTCAGTAGAAAATAAATTATTTTAGAAATAATTTTATTGTGGATTTTTAATTGTTGGCAACTGCTATAACGAAAAATGTTCAAATTTAATAGGAAAAGGCTGTTAGATTTTTGGTTTTTTTATCTATATATATTAAAATAATACGATTTTTTCAAATTTTAGTATTTTGAGCTTCATAGCGGGTATTCAGCTATAACTACACAAATTTTCCTACCTGTAAGTTGTGCAGTTTCTGAGAACGACTCTGTGACATACAGACAACGGAGCGGAAGTAATAGGGTTTCGGGAGATGAACGAAACCCTAAAAGGAAAGAAGGAAAAGGAAACACCCAAAATCATTTTATTTTAACATCAAAACATATCCGCTTTATTTTCGATATATGGCGTCATATTGGCCTGCTTCCCGTATTTACTCAGATTCATGCACCTTGTATTATTATCAAATACTTGAAAAAGTACGTTTTATTTCTAATATGACGTCATTTATTAATCAATCTTATTTGTCATTATTAATTTTTTTAATTTCATTTTCATTTTTCACGTGGAAATTTTTCATTGAGAATTAGTTGTTGAGGAAATATTATTAATCGGGTTTTTATTTATTAGCAACGATAATGGTTAACAACGTAAAATAGTTACATGTTATAGAAAAAATATTCATTAGTTCTCTATGAAAATAATAAAATTGCGAATTATTGAGACAAATATTTGAGAGTAATAAATATCGACTACCCTATGTTCATTTCTGGGTTATAGTTTATCTATATATGCAAAGACAGAGTCATTATATCATCTGTTTTGACCATCGCGCCCAAGTCTCTAAAGGACTTATATCGCACCAGAAGCTTCGTCTCGCCTCGGCGCTGCGATCGGCCTGGGGCCGCTACCCACTGCGGACTCCCAAGCCAATTTACCAAATGTCGACGACACAGGTCGCTACGACAGTGACCCCACTCTGGGGAAACTTCCGCATGGGACAGACACCTGATGAACCGCCGAGGGACACCCAGCGACTTCGTTCGCGAAACCCCATGGGGGGAGACGGTCCCTAAGACATATGCTGAGCTACCACGACGGCTCTTGCTTTTTCACGGCATCCGAACATTGACATGCATAGAGGGGCAAGCAACTAGTCTCTTCTGCCGTGAGGTTCACATATCATATCACTAAAAAAGAGCAGGATGTGCTTCTGCCCAACCCGGGACCTCTAAGAAAGCTGGTCCCAAAGCGCATAGACACGCCTGGCTAGGTTGCATGAATAAGTTATAAAAATGTATCTACTTTGAAGCAAAATAGATAGAAAAATATTTGTATTTTCCAATTAGTTTTTGAAAGTACTCAGAAAAGTATTCGAAGAAGTCTGTTATGAAAGAAAATCTACTGCAAATTTTCAAACTGATAAAATACAATTATTCACTTGTTCAGAAAACTATAAAGAAATATACTTAAATTATTACTACGAAAGATTATACTAATTATTATACATAATTATATATTTTTTAATATGATCTAATGAATCTTCAAAGTTATAATTTATTAAAAAATTTAAATAAATGAACTGAAAAAAAGAAAAAGATATTATAAAGCAAATGCATACAACAAAATTTTCTAATAAAGTGAATATATCTTGAAAACAAATTTCCTTATAACTGGAGAATCGTTTTTAAAACCCATGTAGGACTTTAATCAGAATGTAAACTATTTTAAAATCTTGGTTTAAGATATAGTGGGGAGAAGTAAAAGTAAGCTGCACCGCAGGCGCACTGCGCGTAGACGACCACCGAACCCAAGTCCTGAGGGACTTTTATCGCGCCAGCAAGTTTGACTTCCTGCAGCGCTTCGGCCGGTGGGGAGGGGTAAAGAAAACTTGTGAAGACAAGCCATCGCAAATTAATTTCTTCTAACCGGGACGGAATACAATTGTGAAAAAGGAAATTAGGCATTCTTAATTCTTCAAAACTTGACTTTTTTTCGTTACGAAGAAAAATGTATGAGAAGGAAATAAAAAACGTTATACATGTATAAATATAATAAATGAGATTACCTTTTACTCTCGTTGTGTCACATTCATGGTAAATCAACTTCCTTAATGCAACAACACTGCCACATGTAGGGCATCTCATAGGTTTAGCCAAGCATTTCTTCGCATGAGATGAAGCACATCCAGCAACTACAGGTTCTTTACAGTAAGAGCACTTGACTGTCAAAGTTTTACCTGCAACAAAAACCGTATTATCGTGAAAAAAATTGCAAGGCTATTGCAATTTGCAAAAATTTTACAAATATAAAATTTTTGAGTTGGTATCAAAAGTTACGAAGAAAATAAGTTGTAATCTTCTTAAACAGAACATTTTACATTCCAACAAAGATATATCAATCAGTAAAGTGACCAATCATACTATAATTTTACTTTATAGGTTATTAATATGTATTAGATTGGTTGGTACTTTTATTTCAGCCAGACGCAGGTGATAAACCGCTGTATAGTTCCCATCTCCATCATTCATATTGCATTTATTTCATTTAAAATATAAGCCTTTCACACATTTCATTTAAAATAAAAATATTTATAAAATACATGACTTTTACTCATTTGATTTAAAATACAAAAAGAGAAATAATAATAATAATATCATAACCGAAAACATTTTATTTCAACATCAAATCATTTTTTCTAATTTACACACGCAAAATATAAAAGCTGCTATTGGCGAAAAAAAAAACTATTGCCGAGATTTGCACTACATAAAAGTACTGAAGTTCTTTAAGCTCTTGAATTCCCAGAAAACTCTTGGATTATTCAGATTATATTCTTAACAAAAAATACAATAATCATGTTGAAGTCAAAGAAGTTGGATTATACTATCCTACTTCTATGGTTGAAGTATATTTTAGAAAAGGGACCGCTTCACTGAAACTCCACGATCGCGAAATCACATATGTTAACCCATTTGAAAACTTAATTGCGCAACTACTCATTACGTAGTATAATTATCGAAATACGGTTTTCACCCTCAGAAAGTAGCCATCAGGTGACGACGATGTGCGTTATTAAAAACCGTCTCCTGAAAAATCCTTATAAATTTTGAAATTTTCACATGATGAAATTTTACCACCTTCTTAAAAATACTGAAAATTTACGGAGACAATTAAAAAACGCACATTGTCGACATCTGACGTCGACTCGCAGATAGTGAAAACCGTATTTTAATAATTATATTAGGTAATTAGTAATCGCGGTTTTAATTGTTCCCGTAGGTTAACATGGGGTTTTGCGATCGGGAATATTCAGTGAAGCGCCCCCTTAAGTCCAAATTTAGAAAATAAGACGCTTTCTGTCTTTCTCTCTAACTAACTAAAAAGAACCCGACTTCTCATTGGATTAACAAAATGCAAAAGATGATACGTTCAGTGTTCGCACAAGTCGGCTGGAGAATTTCCATTTGTTATAAAAAGCAAGCAGTCCGCCGAATGGGATAGAATGTTTTAATGAAAGAATGATGGTTAATAAATATGAAACTCTTACAATTATAATTTACGGCTTTTTACGCTATTTTATTTAACTTAACTTGTTTTTTTGCATGTAAAGATAGAATTTTGTAATGGATTTTTCTCCCACTTCCTGATAGGATAGGATTATAAAAATTATGTGCACGAGGTGATTCCGATGACAATACACCATTTTAATATTTTTTAGAACTTAATTATCAATTAATTTTAAAGCATCTTTCCGTTAGCCCACCGCAGGTGATAAATCGCCACATATTCTTTATGTTACAATTATTTAGGAGTTTCAAAAACAATGGATTTCATTTTACGCCAAACCATGCCAGCTGACTGTGAAGCTATAATAACGAAATATATTTACACTAAAAAGTATAAAATAAGGTGTGTTCCACCGAAATAAAGCCACTGTAATTGTGTGCCGTAACTAGACATGAAACAAACCAATAAGAACGAAACAAATATATTAAGAAAGTCTATATGCAAATACATATATACAAGGAGTAACTCACTCCCTGCCCCACTTGGGCAGAAAAAAATGAATGTTTTAAAAAAAAGAGGGGGGCAAGTGTCCCGCCGAAATAAAGCCACTACTGTTAATAGCCAATATATCCGCCATGCTCATATATGACTAGGAATATACGATGTGGCATACTATTTACCAGTCTTTGGAGGACAGTAGCATCAATATTATCTCAGGCTTCAATGATGGTGGCCTTCAGTTCTGCCACAGACTGAAACTGTGTACCATTGGCATATACAGACCTGCTGAGGATACCCCACACATTTTCTTGAGGATTAAGATCAGGGAAAAGAGCAGGGCATTCAATGACATGCACCTCATTATCCAAAAACCACTGTCAGGAGGATTTTTCAACGTAAATTGGGGCGTTGTCGTGCTGGAAAATCCAACTTAGGACACCAATTCTCTCTTTAAATGGCAGTAAATGGGTTTCTAGCATTTCTTGGTAATCGGTAACCTTCATGCGGCCTTAGGAAAAAGCCAGGCTAAGTTTACCACCATAGCCGAAACCTCCCCACACCATTAATGAGCATCCATCTTGCTGACTTTTGATGAAAATTTCCTCTTATTTCCTCATGTCATGCCAATTGAAGGCAAGATCGTCTGGGCCATCCAAATTAATTTTTTTCTCATCTGAGAATGTAACACGATACCACTGACCCTTCCAGGTTTGATGATATTTAGCCCAATCGACTCTTCTTTGCTTGTGGATAGCTTTCAACATGGGCTGCTGTTTCCTTGTTCTATTTCGCAAGTTGCTTATACGTTTTACAATCCGTGACAGGGTTGATTGTGTCACAGGGGTGTTATTCTCTTTGTCCAATTATCTTAGAGAAATACCAGCTCGTGAAAGACGACGCACAACATCTCTTTCCTGCCTGGAAGTCATTTTTCTGCATGTACACCTCTATATTTTATACCCGTACGCATTGCCCTGATTCACAAAATTGCCTATTACGATTTTCTGATCTTTTGATTAGCTTAGATATTTGTCTACGAGTAAGATCTTGTTCCTTAAAAGCTGTTATCTGACCTTTCTTGACCTCTTTTAGCTGGGTTCCCTTTCTCATTGCAATACTGCAGGAAAAATAGAAAATACAACCTTCTGAAGTCTGCACAAAGTTCGACTTGCATAGAACAGGCATTTAACAACTTCCTGACGTCATAAATCTGTTGACCTGTAGCAGCTCGAATGTCGGGAGTTCACAAAAACACTGATAGCGGTGGTGGCTTTATTTCAGCGGGACACTTTTCCCGCCTCTTTTTTGTAAATTTTCATTTTATTTCCTGCCAAGGTGGGGCAGAGAGTGAGTTACTCCTTGTAAATATATGTATTTGTATATAGACATTCTTAATATATTTCTTTCATTCTCATTGATTTGTTTCGTGTCCATTTACAGTACACAATTACGGTGGCTTTATTTCGGTGGGACACACCTTATTAATAAAAAATAAAGAGTGCAATATATATTTTTTTCAACCATACCCTTTTATAATTTAATAGTTTCATATTAATTAAATTATGACTATACGTTGAGAAACCAATATAGAAATCCTGAATAGATAGTTTAGGTACTACTTTTTATTTATTTACTGTATTTTATTAATTATATTCATTTCATTAGACATTTGATTTAAAATACAAAAAGAAAAAAAAAATAATAATATCATAACCGAAAACATTTTATTTCAACATCAAATCATTTTTTCTAATTTACACACGCAAAACATAAAAGCTGCTACTGGCGAAAAAAAAGCTATTGCCGAGATTTGCGCTACATAAAAGTACTGAAGTTCTTTAAGCTCTTGAATTTCCAGAAAAAAGTTCACGTAGACAAAGTCCATTACAAAGGTAATTAAAAAAAACCCCAAAGGCTGAAGGATCTCTGATCGGAAAAAACAACTCGCCAAAAAAAAAAAACAGCATAGGATACGGAACTCTTCCCTCATAAACTAAAAGGGAGTGGTTATCGCAAGGCTTACGAGGAAGGCTGACAACTGCGTTAATGCCTAACATGTTGGCAGATTTTTTTTTTAATATGAACTATTGAATTGGTAATGTTTTCTTTTTTAAGCTCCCTTTTACATTTGTATACGAATTGATTAGTAATAATGTAACTTATAAACTTTTTTAAAGACTAAAAAAAAAAAATAAAAGAAAACATTTTATAAGGGAGAATAATCAGACATTTGAAACATCTATCAATTTTGTTTGATTTTATCCATTTTCATTGATTTGCTTAAACGGAGGCTGGTTTCGAAATTTCATTATACCTATGGGTTGTTAAATTTGTCCCTTATCTATCTTCTTCAGTGGATTCGGTGTAGTTCTCTACAGCGTAAAATATATTTAGGACTTTATGTGGCATTAGATGGCTTCTTCTCTGAAAGACAAAAACACACGTAGTTTGTCTCTCGTGCATTTTCTTCCAGTCGAATGTTTTTACGCCCATAGACCATGCCAAACTATTTAGAATTTAAACACGCTTATGTACTGTTAGATACTATCATTATTTAATAGACTTACCTGCGTCATCTGTGGATTTAGAGTAGAACTCTACAGTGCAAACTATGGTGAGGACGCCAGATGGCACCAGTTCGGACTTCTTTTCGAAAAGCGTAGATCTCTCCAATAAGCTAGCAGTTCCATATCCATTATCATCACGAAAGACATATGTAAACTGTGCCTCATGATCTTCCTTCCCATCGAATGTTTTAATGACCAAAGACCATGCCAAAGCCATGGGAGGATCACTTCTATTTCTGTGGAGATACACGCCGATACATCCAACGGAATCATCTTCCAAGTCACCATTCGGATAGATTTTCAAATGCCAGCATTCACCAGCAAATGAAAACGAAGGGCTGTCGTAGCTTGCCCCTTCTTCCTTCGCAAGTGAAAAAAAATCCTCTATTGACCACTCAAAAATAAACTCTCTTGTAACATCTTGCACTTTTCCGATGGTTGCCATATCAAGGATTGGAGCATTTGCTAATACGCTTTTTCCAACAGGCTTCTTATTCCGGAATTTACGTTCCAAAAGATTACCTGAAATGAAAAAAATATATATAATAATCTCTACCTTTGTAGGTGGAGGCCAACAGAGTGAAATGTATCTAGACCAAGATTCGAACCTGGGACCTTGGCTATATAGGTCGCAGGTGGATCATCTGCATCTGGGTAGCTCAGGGACAGATCACTGTACTCAATGATTACGCTGAACTACCCAGATGATATCTACCTTGACACAATTAACATCCCACCTACAAATATATTGTATTTCGAGTTGAAATCTCACATATATATGCTGTATAATCTGTGCTGTTATACAGTTAAATACGAAAACTTGCAATATATTTATGCCTATTTTAAAGAAACTTCGAGCTACAATGAATCAGAATAATTAAAAGGGTATTATTATAGATTTTTACATTTATCCTTGAAAAGGGACAAAAAAATTAAAGATTTGTATGAGCAATATATGTGAAAAATATGTAAAAAAAATGTGTATATTCACACACATTACCAGCAAATCTCGTATTTTACGAACTTTGTCTGCAATTTGTGCTGCCTGACTTTTCTCGTAGTTTTACTACGATATTTTGTACAATGTATAAAAAAAATTTCCTAAAATATACTTTCCAAAATAAAACAATCTATGTAATTATTACATGATTAAATCTAATAAGATGACGTTAAAAATAATTTTATACAATTCCTTTTAGACCAGTCGGAAGAGTTGGTTACTTATTTACTTTTTTATTTTAAGTACATACATAAGAATTAATACAAATTAAACAAAATGGTCTCACTCCTAAGTGCGCTGTTTGAAAGAGAAAGGTAATTTGCAGGGAAATCTTTAATTATATTGAATGGATAAGAGAAAATTATATAAATGATATTAAAGAATTGTTAAAATTATGTTTTAAAAGTCTACCTTCTGGATAAAGTATAGTTATTAGATTTCGTGTTGTCGCGTGAACCTTCATGTCATTTAACTGGTCTGTTTCCCACTGCCAAGTTTTCCAGCCATACAAAAAACAACTAATAATTGAACAATAAATGTCAAATTAGTCAGTCCTCAGTAATTAATAATACATGGCAAATGAAAGAACTGTTAGATTTAAAATGCAAAGAATCTAAAAAAAAATTAATTCTTGCAACAAATGGGTTCATGTTACGAAATAGTGATAAGTCACAGTTTTCCTCAACATTTTTAGAGTTAATTATGCTTCTATAATTACTTAATACTGTTGGGTATACAGGAATCTGTTTAGGAAAAAATTGGGTCCTTTAAAGGACTCTTCACAAAATTTCTCATTTCAAAACAGGGTCCTTCACAAAATTATTTTCCCTAAAACAGGACCCTTCATAAAATTCTTTGTCTTAAAAATAAGTTTTTTCCAAAATTTTTCCTTATTTAAACTGAACATTTCACAAATTAATCATATAAAAATAAAATCTGACCTGTCACTTTTACACATATAAGAAAATATATGTATTTTACATCTATATATATTCTTAAAAATGTATAAACAAGAACCTGAATATAACGATCATTTCAAATTCACAAAATTATTATTAGATTTTTCACAAATATAAAAAGCTGTTCACAATTTCCCCCAAAACAGACCCCTGGTATTATTATTTTTTAAATAATGTTTCACCACTTATTGATTGTATGTTAAAAAATATCTTTAAAACAATTGCGTAAATGTATTTTATTCTTATGACTATTCGGATAAAAAAATGTGGTGGGGTGTAGAGCCGGCAAAACTCAATCCGGAAAAATATTAGCCCGTCCAAGCGTGAGATTCGACACCCCATCAAAACAACATTAAATTTCCAATTTATTTAATTTATCCCCCCCTCCCCTCCCCCACACACCTATCAATTTAGTTTTTTAAATGGAAAGAAAAATAGCAAAATTTCCATCTATAAACCCTTTATTCTCTCTCTCTATCAGAACTATCGGAGATTGCTGAGCTCGGTATTCTCATAGACTTCTCATATAGTGGACCACGGATCGGTAACCTTCTCTTGAAGCTAACATCTCCATACCCACCATCACGTGTTGGTAGGAGGTTAGCGCGCCAAACTGGGTTTTTCCACCAAACTTTTGCTCAAACTGTTTCTTTAATTGCGAGAATGTTAACAAAAAGTTGCCAAGAAAGGAATTAACGCCAAAGAACGACACACTTTTGGCGATGAAAGCGAGATCTAGTTGGATTCAACTCTCTCCCGAAAAACAATCGGATTCGGTTGCTTTGTATATCCCGTACTGCCCCACCAACAACCAGCCTATTTCATTTCAATAACCTCGATTAACCGGAACTATTTTTTTCGGATTCTCGAAATATTCGTTCTGATGAAAGGTACATAAAAATTTTCGAAATTGTTTATTTTAAGAAATGAATATAAAAGACAATAAAAAAACATAAATTTTGCATAAAACATGAAGTCGATCGGATAATTAGTTGCCGAGATATTTGGAATCCTATTTGCCACACTCTTCGATTTTTCATGACCCTGTATTTCATCCAAATTTCACTTCAAAGATATATTTTAATTGGAAATTTGACGCTTAATCAGATGCAATAAACCGCTAGTTAATAAGATTATTATTTTTGGAGTTATAAGGATGTTTCTTTCAAGCAATTCAGTAATCGAGCCTTTAAAGTTTGTGACGTCATCAAGCCACAATTTTATTTGAATTGCAATGCACTTTATAAGTAATTTACACATTTTTATTTTAATATTTTACATTATGCATATCCATGATGGGTAAGTATTACGGTGGCCCCCAACGACTAGTTTTTGTTAAGTTTACTTGGTTGCTCTGAGGAGAGGGTGTGGGTTTAATTTACACATCCTTTTGTAGTGTTGGTTGAATTAAAGTCGAAAACATTCTTTGATGTCTTCAATTGTTTTCATCTTTCAATACATATATATATATATATATATATATCTGAGAAAAATTTTGTGAAACCAGTGTCACAAGGAATCTGGTATATAAGTTTGTCAGAGTAAAAAGTAAATGTAATTGCAATGCAAATGCCATATTCGACTGTCTAAATATCGCATTTTATATCAATTAAATGATATAAATTTAAGTTATAAATGAAAGATTTACAGAATTACAGTAATTGTTTTTAACATGCATACATAGTTAGGCATGTTAAAAGCAATTGTATGCAGTCAATTAATTATGTCTGTTACAAGATTTATTACTTTTATGATTTTGAGGTGTAACGGTTAGTAGAAGAAATTATTACCCGGGTTATACGTTAGTATGTATTTCAGTTTAAATAACTTTTATGTAATACAACATAAATAACTTTTCTTTATAAAGTGGAAAAGTCCCAATTAACGAAATAATATCCTCCAATAATAAATCAAAGTACAAAAGGAAAAATATAATGATATGATATTGTTAACTTTACTCAGATTTTATAATAAAATGTTTCCTCTCTCATAAAGTATAAATTTTAAATATTCTTTAAGGATCTTTATGGGCAGATGTCGATATATGAAAAAAAAGATAAATAGCTAAAAAAATCATACTTTTGCTTACATTTTGAAAAATCTACTAATTGGCAGTATAACAAATTAAATATATCATAGGCGCCGACCACAATGGATAGAGGGGCATAGAAATTATCTGGAAATGCCTCTAAAATTTTCAGAAAGGGTATCCCCAACGCCTTTCTGAAAATAAAAAATAAATAATGGGATGCATGTCCCTTCAGAGACATCCACTTCTGAGACATCCATGATCAATTGTCCCCCCTCCCCTCCCTTCGAAATTTTAAAAAGTCGACGCCACTGAATTCCACCATTCCGTATTTTAATTTTAAAGGATAAAACATGTCGGACTCATAGACTTCTTCGATAGTATTTCTCCTCTATGGTCGGACTACTTGCAGTTTTACACAGGGATGTTCTCAAATCGAAATACATTGGTTACTTTCAGTCACATTGGAAAAGTCATTTTTATTCTTAAATGCACAAATATTCCAGGTACTTTTATTAAGTAATAACGAAATTCATACAGGTGGGAAACCTGTATGATTTTATTCATCTGAAACTTTTACCTTAAAAGCAAATGAGTTTTCAAAAAATGCAGTCCAAATTGACGTTTTAAGTCAATTTTTGGGCTGCGACAACCTTAGAACGGTCATCATGAGACCGAAATCGATTACAACTCAAAATAAAATGTAATGCATTTATTGAAAAATGAAAAACGGCATGATTTAAAATCATTTCAGTAGTCATGCCTGCAATTTTAATGCTTTCATGTATAAAAATGACAGTGGGAATGTGTGAAAAAGGTTCGTGTTGGCTACCTTCTAATTTTTCTATAACAGAAATTAGTTTGAAACATTGATACATATAGATAGTATTTTCTGAAAAATGTAATTTTTTTATAGGAAAGGAGGGAAAACGCTGTTTCATTTCTTCGAACGCCACTGCGAGTAGCTGAATTGTTATGTAATTACGTACAAATGTGATCTTAATGTCAGAACAGTCTTGAGCATAAACAATGCGTGTATATGTCGTTGATATAAATATAATGTGATTGAAGAAATTCTGATGCTTTATGGGAAATGGACAGTGGACAAAACAAATAAAAAAATATTTTATATTTGCACAGATTCTGCGGTACTAAATCTACTGTATAAATAGTGTTTATTCTTTCAAAAATGTACCACGGGTAACACAAAAAATTCAATTATTAAATCTGAAACTGAGACAACAGTGCGATATGCTCTAATTAGGACTTGCAAATCTCTATCAATAATACGCCCGGATCATAAATAAATTCGCGTTATTGTTACAAGTGTTTATGTAGAGTTTACCCCAGACAGTTTCAGAAGGGTGTTGCACCCTGCCTGCCCTTTGGTTTACAAAATAGCACCCTGCTTGCCCTTTGGTTTACAAAATAGCACCCTTCTTGGCCCTCAGTAACAAAAGTGCCCTTTATCTCCTTTTTGCATTAGAAAATTGTCTTTCATAGTAAAAATTAACTGAATATTGTCTTGAAAAGGGTGACCTGACTTTTAAATATTAAAAGTGGCTTTAAAAACCAAAAGAATGTCTTTAACAATAAAAAATAGTGCCCTTAAGAATCTGAAAAATGCCCTCAAGAATCCAAAAAGTGCCCTTTACTCACCAACAGCACCCTGCCTTTTTTTAACCTGGGGGAAACTGGTTTATGCATGGTAATTTATCACAGTGTTCTTAATATTTTGATTAATTTTGTATTAATCTTAATAGTTTGGCATAAACTATCTATTAAAAATTTATGAAAATATAGCATTTTTATGCTAAAAATTCTTTTATTTTTTCTCCATAATTTACGGCACTTTCTGAACTCAACACGGAATAACAAATAGCAACACAAGCACAAGAATTCAAAATAATTCCTCTGGTTTAAAAATCGAAACACCCGTGTGCAATTTTGTATTTGAAGCTTCTTACAAGTTTCTTTCTATATTGTCATATTTGTAATGCTTACAGGACTGAACGAAAAATTTTAACCAGCTCCGAAGTTGTTTTTTTATGTTAATTAAATGATGACAAAAAAATTATGATAAATATAAAAAAAATAACAGAAGTTAATTCTAATAATTATTTTCAATGGGTATGTGCATTTTTAAACTTTTTAATGTTTCCACATATTTTATAAGTAACTGCTAATAGAGAAAATTATCAACCGAGTTACACTGTTCTACGAATTTTGGTTTATACAACTTCTATCATCTTAACATAAAAAGTCAAAGACATCATTTGATATCGAACATAATAAATCAAAGAATTAAAATGACAAATATACAAATGAAATTGTTATTTACAATATCTAGATTTTTTATATACAAAGTTATTTATCTCTCTCTTAAAAATAAATAAATGAATAATAATAATAATATTTTTAAAAACAATACTTTACGTATATCGCATTTTGGCTATCGTACAGTAGAGTTTTAGAAAAGTTCAAAATTTTAAGTTAAGCAATCGAAAACATTTTACTAATTAAAAACATAATAATAAATTAAATTTAACAACCCCTTTTCTTTATTTTAAAGAATAAAAATGAGCTGGGTATTTAAAGTTAGTTTTACTTAAAGTTGCTCTGAGATTTTTTTTTTTTCTTGAGAACGCAAAGTTTTGACACAATTACAAAATAATATTTATTGCATATCTTTATTCAGGTTGGTTGATTGATTTATTACGACCGATTATCTACACGAGGGATATAGGCCCTAGGGGCACAAGTATACTAAACTTCTCAAAAGTATACTAAATTTCACAAAAATAACTTTTACTTTTTATAAAATGGGCCCCAAGAGAGAAACTCTGCATCGACCCCTGACGGTAATAAATTAGAAAATACGGAAATGTGTGCCTTCCAATAAAAGAAAACAAAAAGAGAGAAAGAAAAGAAAATCTTCTTCAAATTAAGATTTTAGAATCTCCACCAGCTACAAAGTTTCTCAATTTGCGATCTGAATTTTCCGCGAATATATTTTTTATATTTCGCCAAAATCCGCGAATTACTTTTTTTAATTTAGATTAAAAAATATCCATATTTTCATCCTAAAATGCAAAATTTCAAGATTTTTTTTTCTTTCTTTAATTACTTGCTGGAATTCAAAAAAGAAGAAAATAAGTCTTATGCAACATTTAAATAAACTTAATAAAAACTTAGATTAAAAATTATCGCTTTACTATTGTAGAACTATGTTTTAATTTTTTTCAATAAAATTTAAATAAACTTTAAAATACACTTCTACTTTTCAACAGTGTCATATACGTAAATGTGAATGCTTTTATTAATTAAAGAAAACATAGGTTTTTATAAAATAAATACAATGAAGTATCTTATCTATAGATAACAAGTTATTACATATAATGCAAAAATTCATTATGTAAAATGATGATAAATATACATAAAAATAGGCAGAATTCGAAGAAATGATGTGAACAATCAGCAGAAAAAATAATAAACAATAGTTACAGAAAATGAATATGCAATGTTAACTTACTTATAGCGGCTGTAAAATAACTCTTGTTATGCACTATAATTACTTCTGTAGGTAAAGAATACACGTTCTTTAAAGGTTAATTGAAGTCATTTCAAATACTGGATTAATTTACTGATATAGACGCTTTCAGTCGTGACGTTTTGCTTAGAAACTGACTCCAAACAAACGGTTGCTATGTTGTATTTTCTATTATGTTTTTATATTATAGCTATATCTTATAGCTATATCTCACGACAAACTGTTTTAATACGTTATATGCAGTGGTAACATTTCTACGATTTATATTTATCAAGAAATGAAACATAGCAACCGTTTGTTTGGAGTCAGTATCCAACAAAAACGTCATGACTGACGTCACACTGAAAGCGTCTATTACAACTAAGGCTCCTATAAGGGGAGCTGACGCATATCCATTCTGTTGCCCAAAATAACCGCCATATTGTGACCTAGCTCAGCATTAGGAAACCGGCTGAGCAGGTGTTCGCCGTCCTTGTTACTGTCACTCGCCGTCCACTAGTACGGTAAGCTAACCGGTTTTAGCTTGGTTTTTGGTCCGCTGGGTCATTAAATGGCGGTATGATTCAGCCTGTATTATAGGAGCTCTAATTACAACCTGCTAAAATAAAAACATGTGTCAAGCCACGTGCTTTTGCAATTTCCCGTCTTCCTAAACTCCCTTCCCTCAAGATGAATTATTGATCTGTGCTGCCATCTACTAGCAATATCTCAAAATATTAAGGTTTCTAAATTTCCAAGCTGTTCAGCTTGGAAATTTAGAAACAGATTTCTTATTACTTATTTTATTATCTTCATGGTAGAGGTGCTATTATGTGGATGGCTTGAAACGTCACACAAACAAACATATAAATATGCTTGCACATCACGTAATCGACTTTTCGGATAGGCCAACGGTCTTTTTTTTTTTTTTCATGGTTCTGAGTCAACAACTCCTTGCTAAGACAAGAAATCTAATAATAATATACAACGCAAATAATAATCAGCAATAAATAATTTTAAGAAATGCAAACCAGGCCAGATTACTTTTAGATTAGGTGGTTTTAAATTGCTCGAATTGAAACAATTCCAATAGGAACCTTTTATTTTAATTAAAGTAGTTTTTTTTTTTTTTTTTTTTTTTGTTAGTGCTGTCATTTCTGAAGCAATTGTTAAAGTAATCTTTGCACTTAAATATTTTAAAATTCCGCAATTAAATGACTGTGTAATAATTAATTTATTATTCATTAATAACTGATAATATATTAATAAATTTATTAAAAATTATATATATTGTTTTTGAATTAATGATTTTTACAATTTGTAACTACTTATTTTCCAAATAAACTGTTATAAGTGTCATAAATAAAAAGCTCCAGTTAATTTTCTAGCATACAACAGACAAAAATAAGTCAATTACAATTGAAATGTAAAGATACGCGATCAATTCTTATATCATTCTGAAGCATAATTTAAAAACTCATATGTATTCTTTTTTTTCATTTCTTTCTACCTTTTTTAAAATGTTGGTTTTCCTTATTAACAATCCACATTTTGAAATTTATTTTAGAAATTTTTTTAATGGAATACAAAAAATTCTTCAAATAATAATTAAAAAAACTAACATATATGCATTGGCGTAATACGTAAAATTAGTTTCTACGCAGAATATTACAAAGATACTCTTAAAATTGAGAAGCTCTGGTGTAAAACACACTGACTTTAATTAAATAAATGATCGATGTAAAAATATCACAAATAAAAATATTTAAAATAGCAAACAGCTGTTTCGGAGCCTCTAAAGCTCCACCATGCCCTTCTATCGTGGTCGCGTGCGGAGACGCAAGCATACTTACATGGCTTAAACTTTTAAATCAGTTTTTAATCTCTGTAAATTTGGCACTGATGATGGAGCTTTAGAGGCTCCAAAACAGCTGTTTGCTATTTTATATATTTTTATTTGTGCTATTTTTACATCGATCATTTATTTTAATATAACAGCACAAAGTTCAATCCACCTATTTTAAGAACTGACTTTATTCTGGTAACTGACTTTTTAAAAATTTATTTCATATAAAATTGCTTAACTTCACCCTGACATTTAAGAAAAAAGTTCAAGGTTTATTGATTAACCAATATATACCCTCATAATAACAATAAAAAAAAATTATAAGCTGCACGAGTACTTTTTTTTAAAATTCAATAAGTCCAATAAAATAAAAGTTACACATAGTTAACTGAAGGTTCAGTCTTAATTAGAGAATACAGTCTCGAGACTAATTTTCAATCCTGGAATTTTGAGATTGCTTAGACTCAATCCCGGGATTGAGGGAAATCAATTTCTGGAATATTACTACGAAATGGAAACAGTCTGACTTTTGAAATGCCATATAAACAAATAACATAATTGATTTTCGAAAATCAAAAGATAAGTTATAAAGGGTTTAAAATTAATAAACCATGCAGTTTATTTTTTTTTAATTGAAAATGTGAGACAATAGAAGTAAAAGAATTCAAGATCCGTCCGTTAGATTATTTTTTATTGAAATCGTAAGAAAATCTCATTAACCCTTTGATTACGGTGTTGAGACATATGTCGTCCCAGCGACTATTGCCTTATTTTATTATTACGAATAATTTACGATATTATTATTCTAGTATTAGGAAATGGAAATATTCCCGCTTTTAAAATGCCGCATAAACAAATAACATAATTGATTTCCGAAAATCATATGATAAGTTACAAGGGTTTAAAATTAATAAACTTACGCTCTTTATTTTTTTATTGAAAATGCACTGTAAAAAATGACCAATGTTTCTTATTTTAAGAAAATATATTATAACCACGAACGAAAATATAATATAATCTTCTGAGTTATCCGAAATTGCGAAAAGCGTCTTCCATTTGTCTTTTGAATCTCCAGAAACCAATACATTTCCAAAATTTAAAGTATTATTTATCAAAGCCAAAGTATTTTTCGCTGCCCGTATTTTTCAGAAACGTTTCCGAATAGTTTTATAGTGTCTTTTATAGTTTTATAGTATATTAATCAGTTACCTCAGCCTGGGATACCTGTTTTTCGAATGTCATCCATTCTCACGTAAACGTTTTCAGCCGCATGAGTTAATTTATACATGAAAGAGTAAAGAAATAATCTTAATTTTAATGTTATTGTTAACGCTGTTAATTTTGCATGTTTGTCTGTTAAACATATTTGTTGAACATGAAAATGTTTACTTGAGAATTGATGGCATCGGAAAAAACTATATTCCAGGCTGAGGTAACTGATTAATACACTATGAAATACTCGTAAACGTTTCTGAAAAATATGGGCAGCAAAAAATACTTTGCTTTTGTAAATAATTCTTTAAATTTTGGAAATGTAATGGTACGATAGAATAAAGAAATAGTCGCTGGGACGACATAAGTCCCAACACCGGAATCAAAGGGTTAATGAGATTTTTTTAAAGATTCCAATAAAAGATAATCTTAGAAACGAACCGCGAATTCTTTTCATTTCTATTGTATCACACACTGTAAAAAATGATCAATGTTTCTTAATCTACAAAAATGTACTATAACCACGAACGAAAATATAATATAACTTTCTGAGTTATCCGAAATTCCGAATAGCGTGTTCCAATGTCTTTTGAATCCCCAGAAACCAATACATTTCCAAAAGTTAAAGAATAATTCATAAAAACAAATTATTTTTAGCTGCCCGTATTTTTCAGAAATGTTTCCGAAGGGCTTTCATAGTGTATTAATGAGTGTCCTCAGCCTTGAATACCTCTTTTTCGAATGTCATCAATTCTCAAGTAAACGTTTTCAGCCTCAAAGTTAATTTATACATGAAAGAGTAAAAAAATAATCTTAATTTTAATGTTATTGTTAACGCTGTTAATTTTGCATGTTTGTCTGTTAAACCTTTTTTTGAGCATGAAAATGTTTACTTGAGAATGGACAGCATTCGAAAAAGAGGTATTCCCGGCTGAGAACACTAATTAATATACTATAAAAACCCTTCGGAAACGTTTCTGAAAAATACGGGCAGCTAAAAATAATTTGTTTTTATGAATTATTCTTTAAATTTTGGAAATGTATTAGTTTCTGGGGATTCAAAAGACAATGGAAGACGCTATTCGGAATTTGGGATAACTCAGAAGGTTATATTATATTTTCGTTCGTGGTTATAGTATATTTTTGTAGATTAAGAAACATTGGTCATTTTTTACAGTGTGTGATTCAATAGATATAAAAAGAATTCGCGGTTCGTCTCTAAGATTATTTTTTATTGGAACCTTTAAAAAAATCTCATTAACCCTTTGATTCCGGTGTTGGGACTTACGTCGTCCCAGCGACTATTTCTTTATTCTATCGTACCCCTTTTTGAAAAATAATCCCCTCCATAAAAAAAGAATTTTTTTTGTAGTACGACTGAATATAAAAATAGTCACTAATCCTATCCCGTAATCAAAAGGTTAAGCATTAGAGTGAAAAAAGAGGGGGGGGGGGGCAGATTATACTGTTGTCTTTTCATTACATGTATTGGGATTTTAAAAATTATTTAAACCACTGGATATATAACTCGGCGCGTCCTCTGCGATACGATTCTTCACAGCGATTACTATCAAGTTTAAAGAATTGAAAAAAAAAAAAGGGTTATTACAATTGTAGAAACAACCTGTTACACCGGAACCTGTGTATTACATAATCTTATCTAACACAAAAAAGCTCATAATTTACAAATGACAAGTCTGTCAGTTTGTCTGCTTGCCTCTTGTGTTTATGACTAACTTTTTCAAAAATATTTTGACTACCAGAAAATTTTAATGCGTTGTGAATGTAGACATTGATATATGAAATTTTGAAATTAGCTATCGTTTCACAAATAGCTGTTTTACGATGTTAAAGTAAAGCCCAAAGTCTCTTTTGGGAATGGCACTGTCACAGGGAAAGGAAGAGGGGGGGGTTAAAATCCCTCCCAGAACATTTAAAAGCTGAGAAGATTCATTCAAAAAAAATAATAATAAAGAAAAGCATAAACAACATAAAATGTTTACTATTCAAATGTTTTAAGGCTTCGTAGCAGGAGCCTTTATTTCAACACAAAATTAATGAAAGAAAAATTATGAGCAATATCAGCAAAGTAAATACGCTTAGTGTAACTCGTTTAACACGAGTACGGCTAAAAGGAGGACACGCTTAAAACGAGCAATTTGCACGCATCATTTAAACAATATTAAGATTTTCATGTGTTATACGAACTAGAAAAGCAGGACCACGGTTAGTACGGGCAAAACACCTGTTCATTTCCATGAGATTTTCGGCGAAAAATAGGATAGAATACATAAAGAAATTCCTATCTCATAGAATGATGTTCTCTCTCATCGATAATATTTCTTCATTACAACTGTCTGCTAAAATCTAATAATTTAATCAGCTTTACAAGACAGAATTTCATTTCAAGGAGACAGAGACACACCCAAGACAATGAAAAGGAATTTCCTGAAGTCTTGGAAGAATGAAAGAAAGAAGGGAGAGATAAAGCGGTTTCAAATACTGTCACCTTTTAGGATTTACAAACCAGTCACTGTAAAGAAGAAGCGCAGAAGGAAACCTTTATTTGTTTCGTTGTTTAAATCTGGACTTTAAGCCATATTAAACAGGCTTTTCATATCTTCAACTGCACTGTTAAAATGAAAAAGTTATAGGAAATCAATAGCTCAAAAACTGCAGTGGCTATTGCAATGTTACCCGAGTTTTTCCGAGAAAAAAAAAGGAAGTAAACAGTTGTATCTCGTTCATGTCCTTTAGAATCACTCGTCCTTTAGAAGCTCTCACTTCAGTACTGTGATTTTTTTTAAAGAAAATAACAAGCACAAAAGTAAGACTAGGTATTTTATGTTAACTTTATGATATTAAGTTAAATTTAGCATTGATATACTTAGGGCATTTAATAGTTACTAGATAGTTTAATCACGTGTTACATTTCTTTATTACCTTCACGGATATTACGAATAACGATTAATACGAGAACTTTTATAGTTCCCTTACTTCTTGTAATAACAGAGTTCGACAGTACGTACTGTGTGACTCTCATAAGAAAACCCTGGAACCGGTCTCGGCTGTGTCCTGTTGTCAGGGTAACGTGTCAGCCTACTTAATTTTAGGGAAGTCCGACATTTCCTTTTCTCGCCAATTTCCTCCCTATCAGTCGGTCAATCCGTGATCGGTCACCCCTACAGACGAACTTCCCTCCCTACAAGTTTTGGAACCTTCGTAAACTGCAACCCTACCCATGGTTTTTCTTATAGGAGCCACACAGTATGTTACTGCTACTGTTCTTCCGTCTTGTTTTCTGAAGATGAAGATTTTTCTTTTTTGAAACTTGAATGCACATTAATACTAAATTTATTATGGTTTCTTTGTGTTTTTCATTACGTCGATTTTTACTTGTCAGATATTTACTAAACACTAGTCTTATGGACATGTAACACAACAAAACTGTTCCTGTTACGAGTAACAATGGTTCAAACCCATCTCCGATGTGGATCCTGGCTGTACCACTGTTTTATAGTGAGAAGACTTTTTAAATAGAGGTGAGGCTGGGGATATTTGGCCAACTTTTTACTAAAATGCTTGTAATTTGTATTTGACATATAATAAGTATCTCCATTTGAAACATATAAATAGCTTATTACATGTTCTTTTTTCCTACGGCGTCATAATTCTAAAATGGCACTAAATAATTTATTTTAAATGTATTTCTCACGACTCTGTACACAGAGTGAAACTTTCCCAGGGGAGCTAAGCCAAGAAAAAAAAAATAACCAGAGATGTTTCCACCAGAAAACGTATTTAATGAAATGTAATTTCTGACTGTATTTTTTTCTTTACTCAATAAAATATTTAGTACGAAACTTATTTGCTTAATATGGCTACTGGGTAAAGCTAATGATCCACAACAATGTTACTATCGCATATTCATAACATTACAAATCAGCGAATATTTACATGAAAAATAATATCAAATCTCCATTTTAAAGCTAATCTTTCCAAACCAGTAATGGTGATTGGGTGTAGCTGAACCCACCCAGCCACCCCCATATAAAGTTGTAGTAAACAACGACCCCCCCCCCCCCCAGCGAACTATGCTCTTGTTATTTTTATTCCTGTATCACGTATCGCTCATCAGCAAGAAAAATGACACAACTCAAAAATATTAGATTTCACAGCCTATGCAAAAGATGATTGTTATTTTAGTTCTGTAACTTAAAATTATAGCACTTAACTCTGCATGCAAAAAAACCTACATAAAAACGTAAAACTCTTGGGAATCAAGGCATAGAAGAGAGAGGGGGGATTGAGTAAATTTATCCCCTACACATAATTTGCCTCATTTTTGTGGTAGCAAAGTGACCCATGGCGTAATCTAGCGATCTTCCAGATAATTACACTTATGGCATTTTTCCTGTAGAAAGACGCACCTAAGTCACATCTACTAGTGGGATAATACGTGCAAAATGAATTTTTTTAGAGTTGTGTCACTTTTCTTGAGAGTAAGCATAGTATAAACTTCATATAAAGTTCTATAACCAGGGCTTCACAAATTTGATAAAATCTGGCAGCCGACAAAAAATTCTAGTCGCCAGTAAATAATTATTTACCCTCTTCTTTCCCATCATTGATTTTCAAAAGCCACATTCGTTTTTTTTTTATGAATTAATTGAGAAAAAATAATTAGAAGCATAGCTGAGAATTACTAGTTACATAATTTAGAATAGTACATGATTTAGAAAGATAATATAAAATAAGTTTTCTAATAAAACTTATCAAAATTATGTATCTCTAGGGGAAAAAAAAAACAGTGAAATTGGCATGTTCAGTTAATTGGCATGTTCGGAAAATGCTGATTGCCGAATGCTTCAAATGTCCGTAAGGTTGAGTGCTATACAGCATCTATATCTGATCATGGGGAGAATCGATGAAATAGTGAAGCAGGTAAACAATTTTTTGCCTATTTTCCTGTCAAAGTCAGTCAAAAATATTAGATTAATTATTTTAAAATTTGCATTGTATCAACTTATTTTTACCAAATTAATAGAAAAAGTTATAAAATAATGTTTGCTTGAATATAATTTCTATGTTTCTAAATATTTTGTAATTTTGAGAGGGATAATGAGACATCTTATACGAATTACAAAAGGAAAGAAAAATGCCATTTGTGCTAATTTCTTAGGACAATTTTGTACAGAAATAATTGCCATATTAAAAAACCTGGTCACCAGATTAAAAAAACTTGGTCGCCAGTGGCTACCTGGCGACCGCATTTGTCAATCCCTGTCTATAATACTTGTGAAATGCAGCAATAGATAGCAGAGCTATTTCCACTTCGAATATTCAGGTGGAAAATTCATCTCTGGTATTTTTCTTTTTCGGTTATGCGTGAAAAAAATCTTGTTATGACTTTATTTTTTATAAATTTTTATGAATTTTTTTTTCTGGCATTATCCAGAGACGATGTAGTAAAGCAGTATACAGGAGAAATGACGATTCAAAAACGTGGCAAAACAGATTTGTAAGATTAATTTTCTCCTACAACGTTAAAACTTTTGTTACTGCGTTTTACGATTTAATAAATATTTTTCATTCCTTTAAAACATAAATAAATGCAAAAATAATTAACAGCCTAAATGAATTACATGGTTCCCAGAGACCGATTTACAAATTTGGGGGCCCTCGGCACAGATGCGTATGGGGGCCCCCTTGCATCGATACTTACAGAGGTCTTGAGTAAGAAAAATATAATATTAAAAGCAGTACTTATTAAGATAACCACTATTGACTTTAATAATTTCTTTAAAATATCAATTTAAAAATTTTAATTTAATATTCATTAATTTACTTTTAAATAATTATTTCATAATTATGAAATTTTAATTGAATTTTATAATAAATTTTGTGGTGCTGATTACCTTGCTCTATGCAAGTTCATATATCTGGAATGATAAAGTGTGCAACAACTAATAATAAATTTACCGCACATTACCAAGCCATAATTATTTGAAGTATTAGCATATCCTATTAAAAAAAATAACTTTTTTTTTCAAATACAAGCTTTCACTGAAAAGATAACAATAATAATAAAAATAAAAAATATATACAAGTAACAAGCAGAAGAACCACATGGCTTTGTCCATGTTAACCACGAGGACCTTCTTATAGGTAAAATAAATAAAAATGAAATAATATGGCGATCCAAGAAACGGAGTTGTGTACATTCCATGCACATAAATTGTTAAAGGACAATCGGTAGAAAATGTAGTTACTTTGATAAATCATAGGCAATCTTTGACAAACAGATTTTTCCATATATTTTTTTTTTTAACTGTTAAAACTGTTGTGGCCAATAATTGAAAAATCTTCAGTAGCATTTGGGGGCCCTGGGCCCCGAATGCCCTGCCGCAAATCAGACACTGATGGTTCCTAATCCACGATAAATCTTCAATCAATTTTCGTCATTTGAAATCTTTATCTATTTTGAATTTTAACTGATATACCCGTTTCAGGATATCGTATGATTTAACATGCAGTTTACAAACAAATCAGAAAATAATTCAGTACATGAATATTTTTCAGCTCGTAGAATTTTTGTTGCTAGGATTTTCAAATAAATAATTTTTAAGTCTGCAAAAGAAGTTGTATGAACCGATGATCTTATAGTATTTATCTGAAAATGAATTGCTTCATTTGCTTTTCTTCTTTCTGTCTGTTTCGAAAACTTTTTGTTTTTTAAATCAGGTATATAAATGTGCAATATTATGTAGTACTGATGACGACATTTAAAGAGAAGCAAATCAAGTCCACCTGAATGTTTCTTTTTTTTCTTTTCTTTTTTTAATGTAGTAATATGGAAGGTTAAGAACCTTACACTAGCAAAGCGAGCACACTCGCAAGCTAATGTTAATCCAATAGCAGCATTCTTTTCAAATGACTTGTTTGCATTTTAAAATTTAAAGTGATTTTTTTTTCCTTAAGAAACTTTTACATTCCGAACCGGTTTGAAATTTGAAAGTGTCTTTAGAAAAAAAAACTGCAACCAAAATCGAAAAAGTACAAAAGTACCCAGTTAGACATGGATCACAGGTATCCTAGGAAAAGAAAAAAATATTGAAATGCAAACGCGTAATTTGAAAAGAACGATGTCATTGGATTAACATTAGCTAGCGAGTGTCTTCGCTTTGTCAGTGGAATTTGGATTTGAAAAGTGGATAAGGAATATATGTAGTAGCAGCAATGTTGCCGTATATTCTTCGTTTTGGTATTCCCCGTTTTCAAGATGGAATTCTTCCGCTTTTCAGGACGGATATTTCTGTTTCTAGAAAGAAATATGAGCAATAGTTTAAAAAAAAATTATATACCTAATAATTATATATTCTGATGCACATTTATGGGAACAGGCTTTTGTATTGTATGTTATCTATTTTTTTTTTTTTTTTTTTTTATCTCATCAGGTTTCAAACTTGGGCACTTGCCATTACAGGATGACTATTTCATCACATGGACAGATCCAACGACAATTGATTACTGGCCAAAACATCGATTACGTAATTTAACTGGATTTTTTCTGTTTTCTATCACTTAAAGAGGAACATCTTCAATTGTCTGTCTTGGGAGGAACAGTTTCGTTTTTAAGATTCAACAAGTACACATAAAAAGGAAAATTCCTGTTTATTACGGAAAAGCGTACGATTTCCGAGAATAAAAAGTTTCGATTAAAATGTAGAAATTTCACATAAAATCAACCGTATTTAGAATTGATTCCCTTTCTATCTAAACTATGTTCTGCTCCGCAACATTATTTCTAAAAAATTGTAACGTGTGTACATGAGGTAGGCCTGATGAGCCAATGGAAATGGATTCAGAAAGGGTCCGCATGTGAAAAAACATTGCAGGCCCTTTTATATTAAAATACAATTTTTTTTCTTAGAAAAATCTTTTTTATATTTATCTTGCAAATTTTATAGAAACCTGTCCCGTATGTTATTTCTAGTTAAAATGTTATAGGAAGCTAATGCGAATTTTTTTCTTAAAAAGCAAGTGTATTAAAAGAGTGGAACATTTGAAGAGTTCGTAAATATCACGATATTTTGAAAATATCAAAAATATCCGATATTTTGATATGTATCCGATATTTTTTATACATATCTGATATTTTCAAAATAGTCAACTTATTGATGATTTTAAATAATTTTAGACTGAAGCTCTGATGTTGGAAACCATTGCTCTAGATTAAAAAAAAATCTTTATTAAAAAAGTTTCATTTCCAAAAAGATTTCTTATTATCCTGGAATTAAACATTTTTATAAGCCAATTCTAAATAAAATAAAGAAAAGAATTCAGTAGTTTATGACTTACTTACTATTAATATAAAATATAACTTAATTTAAAAAATAAAATCTATTTTTTTCCTCTCTTAAATAATACATAAAATAGTACATTCATGAAATGTTTTCTTTTAAAAGTTCTTAATTCTTCTTGACGCTCATTGTTTTTATTTACTTTCTTAAATAAATTTGTTCTAAAATCTATTTATTTTCCTGTGCCCTTGAAAAACCCAAAATGAATCCACACATAACTCTAGATTTATGGAAAAAACACTTTCTACTTCTGAAGTTGAATCTATTTGATTTGATATTATGTTGTGTGTAGTACAACTTAAAAATATGTAAAAAAAAAAAAATTAACTTGATTAACTTATATTTACATGTACATATTTGATACTCTTTCATAAGTTGAAATTATTAAATTCATCTTAAAGTAATATAACAATTTTATAAAGTTATATAAAGGAATTTTGTTCTGTACTAAGGGGAAAAAAAGAGTATTTTTATTAATTGAAGTACTTAATTTAGAATTGACGGGCTAAGAATTTTCTTCTATTTAAAATGCAAGGTATTAAAATATTGTTTATGCATTACACATATCAGTTCGATTTGAATAATGTTGCAATGATTCGAATGGGGCCCCTTAATTTATCTTTGTCCAGGGCTCCAATTAGTCATGATCGGGGCCTATGTGTAATAAAATGAAGATTTTTGAAAATATTTCTCAGTAATTTATTAAAGCTCTTCTCAAATCGAGAAGAGCTAATTAGTGAATTCAAGTTTTTTCAGAAAAGCGTAAAATTAGCAGGTGTTCTTATTCAGAATCTGTGTAATTGAATAGGGTTTTCCCTTTTTGAAAAATAAAAAAGATCTTTCAGGAAATATTGTCGAAATTGGCGTTTTGAATCAAATTTCCGGACACGATAGCACGGTAAAGGAAGGAGAAAAATCTGTCATCATGTGACAATAATCACTTATATCTCGATAAACAATTTATTTAACAAAAAATGAAAAACACTACTCAATTCCAAATCTCTTCAAATGTCAAACCTGCTAATGTCATGCTTTTACAGTTAAAAATAAGACGAAAATATTTCAGACAGTTTCATATTGTTGAGCTGGGAATTTGATAACCATTTAAAGCATATTTCCACTGATTACGCAGAAGTTAATTATCCCTGTAACTATTTATACAGTACAAATTACCTGGGAACAATTAAGTCCTGTTCCGTTCTGGCTCGACTATGTAAGAAAAAAATTAAGCCCGACTTGGCTTAAGTATGCTAACACAATCAAATTCGTACTGAGACACGATGTAAATGTCAGATGCGGTTTACGCTTTAAATATTTCATTACTGTACTCATGTTGCCGAACAAGCATCAGATCGTGAATCTAATTTGCGTATTTTTTGTAACTGAAATGCGTGAAGCATCATCTATTGTCAAGAATTTTCACTAAAATTTTATTTTTATCCAAAAAAAAAAAAAAAAAAAAAAAAAAAAATCTTCCCGCATGAGAATAATTTTGCCGCAAACCGCATTCACATAAATCAATTTTTTAACTTTTGATAATTTTTTAGAGTATTAACGAATTTATGACACCCGGTATATGGGATGTAAAAGAAATGATATAAAAATTCGAGTAACGCCTTGATGTAATTTTTAATATGTTTGTTTTAAGATTCAATTTAAAATATTTTTGAAGTATATTACACACTATACTTTCCAATACTAATTTTCCAATACACTGTGAAGTATATCACTTTCACTGAACCACGGCCAAACTCCATCTTTCTCCCTTCCCTCATACGGCCTTCACAATCCCCCTTAGTTTCGGAATCGTAAAGGGCTATTTTGGCCGGTAGATGGCGCGATATACGTACCATAAATAGTGCTTAGTAAAGGTTACTTCTGTACATAAAAATACAAAAATCTTTGCAATATATTCATTATAAAAGGTATATATAACATATGTATCTTTTGTTTCGACGCTTTCTTTACTACAAACAGGAAAAACTAAAAGATTTAGAGGTAAAATAAATAAATACAATGCTTTAAGCAATTAAAAATAGTTTAAATAACACGCTACTACAAAATGCAAAACAAACATTATAAGTAAATTTCTATATTTATATACATTTAGATTCTTGATTACTTGAAACATT
The DNA here is from genome assembly GCA_963931845.1 of Maratus michaelseni. Classification (NCBI taxonomy): domain Eukaryota; kingdom Metazoa; phylum Arthropoda; class Arachnida; order Araneae; family Salticidae; genus Maratus; species Maratus michaelseni. Next base: position 242,480,614 of record OZ007598.1, read on the forward strand.
AATAATTCTGAGCGTAAAATACACAGTAATAAATTAAAAAAAAATATTTACTAGTTTCACAATAATAAGAAGATTAAGCAAGTTCGCCAATGAACTCATATCGAATTTTGTTTTTCTTCTCAAAACATGGATTATTTTTACACGATTCTGAATTATTTAAAATATGTATAATATGTACATTCAAAATAATTTTCAATAAATTTAACCATTATAGGTATATCTGAAATACATAAGCATATAGAAATATAATAGAATTACATATAAATTTAAATATTATATTCTAATTCTGGAAAGTCATTGTATAAAAGTATGTATATGATAAAAATAAAAAGATACTTACAGGTTTCATAATATCAAGAGAATAAGAAAACCTATTTCGCCAATATCCGGCAATCAACTCATATCGATTTTTTTTTCTCTTAAAACATGGATTATTTAACAAAATAATAATAATTGTTACAGGTTTCATTATTTTAAAAAATGAACAAGTTTTTTTTTTTTTTTTTTTTTTTTTTTGCTGTAGCATTATGCGTTCCATTTATGAGAGAATAGTTTTTGTGGAAATTTTACAATATTGGTTACAGAAATTACAGAATATTTTTTTAGAATTTTAAAATATTAATTCATAAATCTATGGTTCATAATCTAGGTAATTCATAAATCTAGGTTTTTCTGGCTTCTCTTTGAAAAACAGATTTTCTTTTTCTGCTAGATGTGGGTTGCATGTAAGATGGATAATTTTCAAATATGCTTGGCTCAGCATTTGGTAACAATCGTTTCCGTTTCGGAGTTTTTAAATAATCCTCTTCCCGAAAATGCTTACTGCAGATAACTGACGAATTTGATTTGTCATTAACACAGAAATTTTCCCTGGATATAAGTTTTAACCATTTATTCCTTAAGTCCAATCTTGAAGGAAATTCATGAAAAGAAATTCCAGGTATTTTTTTTATCTGAATGCGAAACACAATATGGAACACAACAATAAACCATTTTCTACTAAAAAACTAAGAACTCGCTATTTCACTTACGTTGTATCTAAGAAAACACATGAGCGAACAGCGAAGATAAGGAAATTCTCCATTTGCCATGGTAAGTAATAGCGCCCTCTACGTTCGTCCGGGGAGAATATCTGATTCCTCTTGAACAAAGGGGAAATGACTTTTTGTTACGGCCGTATAAGGGGAGAAGGGATCGAGTTTGGCCGTGACTGAACATAAGGTATGTCCCCCGAAATAAGGCCACCGTGATTCTGTGCCGTAACAGAACATGAAACAAACCAATAAGAACGAAACAAATATATTAAGAAAGTCTACATAGAAATACATATATACAAGGAGTAAGTCATTCCCTGCCCCATTTGGGCAAAAGAGGGATAAAATAGTGTCCCGCCGAAATAAAGCCACTACTATTAATAGTCAATATATCCGTCATGCTTACATATGACTTGGAATATACGATGTGGCATACTATTTACCAATCCTTGGAGGATAATAGCATCAATATTATCCCAGGCTTCAATATAAGGGCAGCCATCAATTCTACCACAGACTGAAACTGTCTGTCATTGGCATATACAGCCTTACTGAGGATACACCACACATATTCTTGGAGATTAAGATCAGGGGAAAGCGCAGGCCATTCCATGACATGCACCCCATTATCCAAAAATGGAGCCAGGAGGATTTTGCAACGTGAATGGGCAACGCAGTGGGCATTGTCCTGCTGGAAAATCCAACTTAGGCCACCAATTCTCTCTGCAAAGGACAGTAAATGTGTTTCTAGCATTTCTTGGTAATTTGTAGCCTTCATGCGGCCTGAGGAAAAAGCCAGGTTAAGTTTACCACCATAGCCGAAGCCTCTCCACACCATTAATGAGCCCCTCACCTTGCTATCTTTTGGAGAAAATTTCCTCATGTCATGTCAATAGGAGGCAAGACCATCTGGGCCATCCAAATTACATTTTTTCTCATCTGAGAATATAACACGATGCCACTGGTCTTTCCAGGTTTGATGATATTTGGTCCAATCGACTCTTCTTTGCTTGTGGATAGGTTTCAACATGAGTTGCTGTTTTTTTCTTTTTTTATATCGCAAGTTGCTTGTATGTTTTACAATCCGTGACAGGGTTGATTTTTTCACTGGAATGTTAACCTCTTTGGCCAAATGTCTTAGAGAAATACCCCCTCGTGAAAGACTACCACAACATCTCTTTCCTGTCTGGAAGTCCTTTTTCTGAATTTACACCTCCTTTTTTTAGACCAGTACGCATTGTCCTGACTCACAAAATTGTCTATTTCGGTTTTAGATCGTTTGATTAGCTTAGATATTTATCTACGAGAAAGACCTTGTTCCTTAAAAGCTGTTATCTGGCCTTTCTCGAACTCTGGTAGCTGGATTTCCTTTCCCACTGCAATACTGCAGGGGAAATAGAAAATAAAACCTTCTGAAGTCTGCACAAAGTTCTACTGGCATAGAACAGGTATTTGAGAACTTCCTGTCGTCATAAATCTATTGACCTGTAGCAGTTCGAATGTTGGGAGTTTCCATAAACTCTGATAGGGGTGGTGGCTTTATTTCAACGGGACACGTTTTCCCCCTCTTTTTTTACATTTTTATTTTTTACCTGCCGAGTTGGGGCAGGAAATGAGTTACTCCTTGTAAATATGTATTTATATATAGGCTTTCTTAATATATTTGTTTCTTTCTCACTGGTTTATTTCGTGTCCAGTTACAGCACACAATCACGGTGGCTTTAATTCGATGGGACACACCTTATACTAGGCTTTGAAATATATTTATTCAATAAAGTTATATATGGTTTGCGCCATGCTATCCAAATATGTAATAAAAATTAATGCAAATTATTTCTTTGCGTCAAAATATCCAAATTAAGTGAAGAGTAAGTAATGTATATAATATGATGCAAAGAAATAATTTACATAAATATTTATTACTATTTTGGATAGCATGGATATATTAATATTGGAAATAATAAAACTTCGGGTTTAAAATGGCAGAAAAGATTCAAAATATAAACTGCACGCATATTAAAAAGTTTATCTTTAAAAAAAATGCTATGAACATGATATATAATAGTAAAAGTTTAGTCATAAAAGTTGTAACGATCCTGTACGTAACGAGACTTTGATGATAAATAAATAAACAGGATAATTCTTTTCCTCTTTTTCTTTCTGTTCCATTCTTTTTTATTATTTGATATTATTTTTAAAAAAATATATTAAATTATTATTTGTTCAAATTATTAAATACGGAAACTTACGTCACATTTAAAATTCTCAAATAACAATATTTCCAAACAGTTTCAATATAAAAATATATTTACACGAGATATTAATTTATTTCGACAAAATATGTTACCTATTATTTCAAATTTTGAAACAGCGTAAACAATAATATTTTCCATCAATTAAATATTTTTATGTTTAATAATTAGAAGAAAACTTTGAAAATTGCGTCATATTGGAAACGATACATTTAAAACGTCTTATTGAAAACAATTTTTGGTACTTCTCCAACTATACCGTCGACGTCATCCGTATTTAAAATTATTATAATCAGTATATCGACGAATCTCACTCTCTCAATTGCACAGACTTTTTATGAATAAAAGTGAATATCCAACATTCTTTAACATTGTTATTTAAAATCAAAAATTTAATACTAATGATGCCATTAAATTCCTTTTCTGACATTTTAAACTAAGAACTTTTTTATTTCAGTTAATAATAGTGTACATTTAAAAATAAATAACTGAACACAGATACATTTTTAAAATTTTTTATTTAGAAATTTATAAAAAGACTCTTATTAATTTACCAATGATGGCCCTACATGTCGGGCATGTTTTAGGGAGACGTCTGTCCGAGTTTTCCGTTGTTCCATCTGTCATGGTAAATTGAAAGAAAACTTCTGTATCAATAAGGCGTTTTGCACAATCATGGCACCCGCACAAATGTCCACACGGGACAACCACTCGCGATGCATTATTTATTCTGCATAGAGGGCATAGAGGTTTTCCATCAGTGTGTGGAGAAACTTCTTCGACAGTATCGATATCTCTCGATAAATTCTGGTGTTGCAGTTCACAAAATTCCAATGATGGTAGTTCTTCTATATCATCCGGAAGTCTTGTTGGTTCCGACATGTAGTTTCGATATGGATCATTTATAGCTGAATTTCCATCATCTAAAATTAGATAACATCAACAATGTGATAGTGAGACAAATTATAAATTAAATATGATATTCAATATAATATAATGTTACGCACATTGCGCATCTCAATACTTATTGATGTTTAATTAACGAATAAATTATTTTACTTTGTTTTTTATCTATTTTTGTTGTAATGTTCTGAGATAATCGGACACTAAAAGATAAAATTTTTAATAACATTTTATCATTAGGTGCGTTCGTAATTATATAAATACGTAGCACCTATTGTCGTCGCTTGGTCCGTCCGTCCATCTGTCTGTCCGTCTGTCTGTCTGTCCGTCCGCATATAACAACGCAAAAACTACCCAACCGAATGGTTTGGAATTTAAGATATATTATTTTTTCAGAATTTTGTCGAGAGATTTCAAATTTTTTTTAAAATCGAATCAAAACTTTAGGAGATATTAATAAAAATATTTATTATAAAATTTGAATTAAAAGAAAAAAAAAATCGGTGCTTTCTTGTTAGAGGAGCTTCCGAGGTTTAATCGTCAAGCGACCAAGATACTTATTTTATGACAGAAATTAATCTGCAGACGATTTAATTCATTTCACCGAATTAAAAATCATCAAGATCTTAATATTTATAGAACTAGGTATAGTACGAACGCACCTCATTTGTCACGTTTGACGTACAATTTCCAACTTGTTTTATAATTGTTGTTATGATTAATTGAAATGATTATTCCAATTTTCTGTTTTTTTATGTATGAAAATTAAGAATTAAGGTATCATGACACAGGGTTCCTACGCGACTGGAAAATATGGAAAACAGGGAATTGTCAGGGAAAATGACAAGTGCTCAAAAAGTCATGGAAAAGTCAGGGAAAATGACGGTCCACATGACGGCCATAATTTTCAGCTTACCATCTGGAATCGTAAGATGGCATATTCCACAGTTGACCGTAGTGTGTTCTGGGAAATGCTAAAAACATGCGCGAAAAAAAAAAGTTTTGTTCAACATGTTTTGTCGTAGTAAAATTTGTAACCTATCGTAAATGTATGCTAAATGTGTAATTCCTTAAAAAATGCCCTCTGGCGGCGAAATTTTGAATTAATTTTTTTTCGCCTAAACAAATTTTCGTTCCATCATTATGTCCTTAATCCTATGTCAGTAATTCGGCTTTTACCCATAAGGCAGCGCGGGTAAACAAACAATCAGCGCCACTTCACCGGAACTACTGCTTGTCAACAGCACGTTTTACGTTAGTGTTAGTAGCGAGTAGCGAAATTGTTTTATAATTTTATTCACCATTGTTTATTTATTATTATTTTCTGCATTAAGTAATGGAATTAAGTGCAAATTCATCTCGATGGTCGGTTGATGAAACGAAAATATTACTCAGCATGTGGTCAGAAGAACACATTCAAGATCAATTAGACGGGACAGCACGAGACTCAGAAGTATATAAAAAATTAGCAACAATGATGAGAGGAAAATCATTAAACAGAACTTCCTCTCAGATTTAAAGTAGAATAAAAATTCTTAAAAGGAGCTATAGATAACAAAGAGACAAATTGAGAACCACTGGGCAGAGTGGCAAAATAAAATTTCCGTTTTTTGCCCAGATGGATAGTGTTTTAGGCCACCGAGAAGGCACCAACCCTACCGGAGTGCTTGAGACATCAATTCCAGGCCGCGATAATAATGGTAAGTTAAATATTTTATTCTTGCTTATTTATTCTAAAATTAGAGATGTCAAATTTTAAATGAATTGTAACACGAAGACATGCATACATTTTTTGATTAATAACAGGGATAAAATCGTATTTACTTAAGCATTGACGTCATGGCTATTTCAACATGTATAGTATATTTGATACCTCTGAGAATTTATTTTTAATTGATTGAAACACTATAATGTATTATGTATTCGACGTACATTTGTATTAATTTGCATTCATGTACAGAGGTTTTGCGTGACAGTAAATAAAAATACACAAATAACCAATGCTTTTTAACATATTTTTAATTTTTATTATATTATTTTTAAAGAATTTATGGCAGAAAAACCTAAATTTTTAGAGTTAATTTCCCTTCTGTTTAAGTAATTAAAAATTTAATTGCTCAAACTTTAAGCAAAAATCTTGCATCAAGTGTAGAAAGTGTATAAAAGTTCAAAAATGTATAAAAAGTTAGAAACAATCATGAAAGTCAGTCCAATTTCAGCACAAAAATCAATTTGTGCATTATCCGCTATATTGCTCCGAACCTATTGTGTAAAGTTTGCAGCACACACAGGCGCTAGAATGATAAAGGCGCCAAGCATTTCAAGTGAGGAAGAAATATTTAAATATACGTGTTTTTTAATCATATCAAAATTAATTTGCATTCAGAATATAAAAATTTGACTTGAAACTTTACAAAAAAAATTTACCGCTTTTAAGCATTCGATTTAATTTTAGATTCCACGGAGCATACTACTTCAAATACTCAATTATTATTAACTACTTCAAATATTCTATTTTATTGTGAAGAACAAAAGAAAAGGTCAAGGATACACTGATGCATCTAATATGCACAGCAAAAAATATATACTTAAAACGGATGTTTTAGATTTAAATTTTTGTGCATTTTATGTGCCATCTTCATATAGTAATTTAAGCCTGATAATCAATGACTTTGTGAATATTAATCAAGAAGGTACTAATTTTTATTATGAAAAAAAATATATTTTTTCTTTTAATTTCTATTCTAATTTTTTTTATATTCGCTTTATAATTTCTGTTATGCGCGTATATGTAATATATAGGGTAGATGTGCCAGTAATGGACACCCTTAACCCTCCAGAGCACAGCTTGGGCCAAGCATGTATGTGTTTTATGAACAACGTTTTTGCAACCCGTGCACTGGCGGGTTAAGGAATTTCTTTAAAAATTATTTTTTAATATTATATTAATCTACCAACGATATTTAATCATGTTCATAGTCACATTTCCCAATGGGAATCGAAATTTAATTGTAAATAACAGAAATAAATCAAAACACCCTAAATTCCAGTAATGGACACCCCACAAAAAGTAATAGATAATTGATATTATGATTGTATTTAAAACTAGAATTTAAAGAAAGCATGTTAATGAAATAAAAAAAAAGCTGAATTTTTATTGGTTATTTTTTTGTAAACCAAAAACATTGAAGGCGGTCCATTACTGGCACATCTACCCTATATATATATATTGTAGTATTTCTTTTGTGATTGCTGATAAGTTTTTAAAAAATATAGTTTTTGGGGGCAGGGATTCAGAGCACAAGCTGAAGTTTTCCGAACAGGTTCTGAACACTGACACTTTGACCCTGTTGCTCCACCATAAACATGGGAAACAAACATTTTTCTTATGTGCTTAAAATTCCCTATTGTATACATTTTCCATTTTATTTTAGCATATTAAAATGTGTATTGCTTCGTGGTTGTTTTTAAGAATAATGTTTAAAGAAAAGTAAAAAGAGAGCTATTAAAAATTTGCATCCGATTCCTTCATACATTAAATTGCAGCAAAAGAAATGGAGCAGCATTTTTAGAAAAGAGACAGAAATAAATAATTTCTGGAGGTAAAACGGCAAAGGTAGATTTCCATGATAGAAGGCGTAGGCATTGCATATTTGGCAATAACCCAGGTTTCTGTATCTGTTATGGCTCGCGTCTTTCCACACAATTAAAAATTATGTTCAACAAATATCATAAATTAAAACATTTTATTTTAACATCAAAGCATAAGTCTAATTAAAGGTCTATGCAAACGAGATATTTTTAAAAAATTCTTCCATAGGATTAACATTAGTGAACGTGCTTTTTGTATGAATGAAATAGCCTCTTAACACACTCCAAAAAATATTGATGAAGAAAAAAATCCTATTTGCAAATACTATTGGTTAACATAAAAGTGTCTTATCTTTCGGGTTTTTTTCTTTATATATATTTTTAAATGTACAATTATTATTAACCATATGATAGCTATATATATTCTTGATATGAATTATTAGCTAATGATAATGCTGACTTTATATAAAAAAAATTCTGTCTAGGAACATCAGAACATACCACCAACATATCAAATGTGGAAGATGAAGAAATTCCTGAGTAAGTCTTTTTTTTTTTTTTTTTTTTGTCTCTTCAAGTGATACATTCTTGTAAATTTTAACATAAATTAATAATTAAAAAATATTAATAAAAACAACATAAATTTAACATTATTTAAAGTTCAATAACTTTTTAAAAGGCATTATGCATGATTTACCTGCATCATCACTGGATTTAGAATAGTACTCTATATGACAAACTAGGGTGAGGACATCAGACGGAACCAGCTCTGACTTCTTTTCAGACAGCTCAGATCTCTTCAAGTACTTAAGAAATCCATATCCCTTTGCCTTTTCAAAGACAGCTGCATCTTGTTTCTCTTTATACTTCTTCCCTTCGAAAGTTTTCACGGAAAAAGACCACGCCACGCTGATGGGGGGACCATCCAATTGTCTAAAGAGATACGCCCCAATATATCCAACTGAGTTTTTCTTTGGTCGACCATTCGGGTAAATACCCAAATACCACGATTCTCCGTCAAATGAAAACGGGGGACAAACGTAGCATTGTTCTGAAAGCGAAAAAAATTTGTCTATTTTCCACTCAAAACTAAATTCAAGATTTTGCACTTTTCCAATGGCTGTCATATCAAGGACTGGGATTTTATTTTTTAAATAGATTGGCCTCTTCTTCTTCAGCTTATGTTACAGTAGATTACCTGAAACAAAAAGAAAAAGAAATTATGGGATTAAATTTCCTGCTTTTGTATATATATATATATATATATATATATATATATATTGGGTTGAGAAAAAGTAAGTTCGTTTTTTTATGTTTTTCAAAGAGAATTTATTCATATAAATTTCCAACACTAATCAATGATATATGTGCCGTTTTGATCAATGACCTCTTGCAACTTTTCCGGTAAAATCATAATTCATTCACTGTAGAACTTCTGAGATCTATGGGCGAAAAACTGAACCAAGTGATTTTCAGAAGCTTCTTTTGAAACCGGTTTTACACAATTAAGAGAGTTCTGTAGAGATCAAAACAAATGGTAGTCGGACGGGGCAAAGTTTTGGCTATAGGGTGGATGCATCAAAACATCCCAGCCAAGCTCTCTAAATTTTTCCCGAGTCACTAAAGATGGCGTTGTCGGGATGGAAGACAACGCCTTTCCTATTTATCAATGCTGGCCGTTTTTTTTTAATCGCCTGCTTCAATCGCAATAATTGTTGACAACAGAGAGTCGAATTAATGGTTTGGCCAGGTTCGAGCAGCTCATGATGAACAATGCCTTTCCAATCTCACCAAACACTCAGCATCACCTTCCTGAGCGTAAATCCGGGCTTTGCCACCATTTGTGAAGCTTCTCCGGGCTTTGCCACCATTTGTGAAGCTTCTCCGGGCTTTGCCACCATTTGTAAAGCTTCTCCGGGCTTCGACCACGATTTTTTTCGCACATTATTGTCGTACAGGATCCACTTTTCATCGCCCGTAATCATTCGTTTCAAAAAGGGCTCGATTTCGTTTCGTTTCAGCAACGATTCACAAATGGTTACTCAGTCCATTACATGTTTCGCTGTTAATTCATGCGGAACCCAAGTATCGAGCTTCTTTTGATATCCAATCTTATGTAAATGGTTCAAAACTGTTTTTTGATTGATATTTAGTTCCATAGCGATGTCGCAAAATGAAATATGTCTGTCTACCTCGATTTTGTTAAGAATTTCATCGACTTTTTCAACGATTGGCCGACCAGGACGTGGTTCACCTTTAACATCGAAATTTCCGAAACGAAAACGAGCAAATCAATTCTGACACTGGCATTGACTTAAATACTCATCACCATAAACACCACACAATTTTCGATGAGCCTGCGCTGCATTTTTTCTTTTTCGGAAATAAAAAAGCAAAATATGACAAAATGACCTTCTGGAATCTCCATTTTCAAAGCGCAATAACTTTTGACTGATTAAACAGATAACGCAACATTTATATCTAGAATGTTCTATGAACTGTTACCTTTCAAACGGTCTATAGTATGGCTTCATTGAATAAGCATTATTAGAGATATGAGACTTTAAACCATCTATTCGGAAAAAACGAAATTACTTTTTTCTCAACCCAATATATATATATATGTATATATACATTGTGTCAAAATGAATATAGCGATTACAAACGGCTATAACTATTTAATGGAAAAGAATTTATCGATAAGATTAACACAGAATGTAGACGGAACTTCAAAATTTTGTATACACTGTTAAAACTACAGGTGACAATTCGGTGCCTTTTGGGAACCTGGGGTGAAATTCTGGTGCCGTTTGAAACGCTAGGGTGCCGTACAGGCTTGAAAATGTGATTAGGGTGCCATTTGGTCACTCACTGGGTGATTGAAGCTAATTAGGGTGCCGTACAATGCATATTGCTCGAACTTTTTCACCCCGCCATTCGACTGGTATCTTGCGCATGCGCTGATTCGTTTCCTCTTCATGAGCTGTTGACTTGTTTCCTCTCATTTTTCGCAAGTCATAGGGGAGATCGAACAAGATGGCTGACTTTGAATTTCAGTGCATCGCTGCTGCGTAATCGTTGCCGCATAGTTATTAATATAATAACTAAATAACGACATTTATTTAGAATAAATAAACCAGGGGAGTCAATAAAAAGAATCACTCTTTATATACAGGTATGTGAAATGTTTCAGCGTTGTTTGTATATTATGTTTTATTATTATAAAAAGATTTTATATTATGTTGTATTACAAGTGGCTCCACACATTATTTTCAAGCAGACATTTTAAGTTATAATCTTGATGTGGAAAGTTGAAATTTGTATCTCGTGAAAGTAGAATGATGTAGCCTCACCTATTTGCTTGTTTTTTAAATTATTATTTATGCAGAGCTTATAATAATTTCATTTTATTCATATTTTTATCTAATGAATTTTCTCGCACAGTTTTTGTTGTTTACAATCTAGAAATAAATTTAATGATGCATTATTATAGTAATAAAAAATATAGAGAGAGAAACATAAGTTGTTATATTTAAAAAAAATAGTTTAATTTCTTATTTTTCTGATATATAAACAAACAATTTGTAAACAATTAAAGAATTTACAAGTTTTAAAGGGAATTGATTTTTACTAACTTGAAACGTATTAATTTGAATATTTGACAATTTTAAATTAGTTGATTTGATAATATGAAATAGTAAACTTTGTAACATAAGAAATAATAAATTTTGTAACATAAGAAATAGTAAACTTTGTAACATAAGAAATAGTAAACTTGATAAAATATAAATTTCTGCAGATGTTTTTACTAATCAAATACTTTTTACTATCGAAATTTTTAGAGCTAAGGGGACAGGTTTTTAACAAAGTTAAAAGTTGATCATCTCATGTCAAGGGTCGATCCAGGCAAAATTTTGGGCCTTTTCAGAGCTCCTTCACAAAGATCTATTTAATAAAACAGGCTCCTTCACAAAAATCAATTTAATAAATTGGGCCCCTTCAGTAACATCTATTTCATAAACTGATCCCTTCACAAAATTCCTTTTAATAAAACAGGTATCTTGAGAAAATTCCTTTTAATAAAATAGGCCCTTTCACAAAATTCTATTCCATAGAAACTTACTATTTTTATTAATTATTCATTATTTTGATATGTTTTAAAATGTGTAATTTGAAAACAATCTTTCGAACCAAACATGATGAAATGAACTAAAAATATACCTCATTACATATTATAAATTATTAACAAAATAAATAAATCGTAATTCCTGAATTGATATTTGACATTTATACATGTGTCTTCTTGAAAAATGTTTTGTGAGTCTCTTGTACTATAACATATTAATAATAATAAAACACTGGAACATTTCACAGTAGTGTGGCTGGATGTAAGAATGGCTTAGATGATTGAGTGATTTATGTAAATATATTTAACTCGCATTGCTAGAAGATTTTTTTTTCCCCTCTTAAAATAATAATGATAAATAAATATCTCTGTACTACTACATCTAACTTAAAATGGTAATAAATACTAATATATATGGTAATAAATACTAACCGGTTTTGAAGGTAACAAAAATGACCTGATGATGTATATAATACATTTCTCATAGATATTAACCTGCACATGCAGGGGTTGATGAAAGTTTTTTTTTTTTTTTTTTTTTTTGTGTGTGTGTGTGTGGGGGGGGGGCATTTTGTGAAATTTATTATATTTTTCACAAAATGCCTCCCTCCCCCCCCTTGTCTAGCAATTGTATTGAAAAGAATTTGAGAATTCTTATACTTAAAAAAGTAAAAAAAGGCTATACATATATAATTATAATGCAATGTTTAACTTTTCAGCAATAAAATGATCAATACTTCATTTTCTCTGCTGAAATTTATACAAAGTTAAAAGTTGATCATCTCATGTCAAGGGTCGATCCAGGCAAAATTTTGGGCCTTTTCAGAGCTCCTTCACAAAGATCTATTTAATAAAACAGGCTCCTTCACAAAAATCAATTTAATAAATTGGGCCCCTTCAGTAACATCTATTTCATAAACTGATCCCTTCACAAAATTCCTTTTAATAAAACAGGTATCTTGAGAAAATTCCTTTTAATAAAATAGGCCCTTTCACAAAATTCTATTCCATAGAAACTTACTATTTTTATTAATTATTCATTATTTTGATATGTTTTAAAATGTGTAATTTGAAAACAATCTTTCGAACCAAACATTTATTAACATAACAAAAACTTTTTAAAGTCCTATTTGTTTTCCTTTCTGGTGAACTTGATTGTTTACAAATTGCACATTTTAAAACATAACAAAATAATAAATAATTAATAAAAATAGTATGTTTTTATGGAATAGAATTTTGTGAAAAGACCTATTTTATTAAAAGGAATTTTGTGAAGGGATTTGTTTTATTAAAAGAAATTTTGTGGAAGGTGTCATTTTATCAAATTGATTTTTCTGAAGGGGCCCATTTTATAAAATTGATTTTTGTGAAGGAGCTTGTTTTATTAAATAGATTTTTGTGAAGGAGCTCTGAATAGGCCCCAAATTTTGCCGGGATCGACCCTTGACATGAGATGATCAACTTTTAACTTTGTATAAATTTCAACAGAGAAAATGAAGTATTGATCAGTTTATTGCAGCTAAAGTTAAACATTGCATTATAATTATATATGTTTAGCTTTTTCTTTTCTTTTTTAAGTATGAGAATTTACAAACTCTTTTCAATATAATTGCTAGACAAGGGCGGGGGGGGGGGGAGATGCTTTCATTTGTGGAGTGCCGCTGGGCACCTTAGAGTAGAGGTGCCACTATTCTCCCCTGGGTGCCATCCTTTCACCCCTTGGGGCACCCTGTATTAGGGATGCCATCCTTTCACCCTAGTTAAGGGTGCCATTTTGGCTCCCCTAGGGGTGTCACCAGTGAGACAAGCCTTTCACCCCTTTTGGGTGCCATGTGTCACCTGTAGTTTTAACAGTGTACATACGTCATAGATGTTCTATGTGACTTCCCTTAGTCACACGGACAATATCTTGGCAGTAGTCCATTTCACGCCATACATTCTGAAGTATTTGTTCAGTCGTCGACGCGCGCGCATTATAAATGCGTACTTTGAGTTCTTCAATTGTTTTGGGCATGGTAAGCACATACCCTTTCTTATACACATAACCCCATAGATCGGTCGAAGTGGAGATGCCGAGGATGTCTTCTGCTCTTGGCGACCGAGATCTCCGGATTTGACACCCTCCGATTTTTTTCTATGGGGTTATGTGAAAGACGTGCGTCCCATGCCCAAAACAATAGAAGAACTCAATGTACGCATTTGTAATGCGCTTGCGTCTGTGACTGAACAAATGCTTCAGAATGTATGGCGTGAAATGGACTACCGCCTAGATGTTGTCCGTGTAACCAAAGGAAGTCACATAGAACATCTATGACGTATGTATACAAAATTTTGAAGTTCCGTCTACATTCTGTGTTAATCTTATCGATAAATTCTTTTCTATTAAATAGTTATAGCCGTTTGTAATCGCTATTATTCATTTTGACTTGCCCTGTATATATATATATATATATATTAAAAACATATTTCTTTAAATTTAATGAGTTTTTTCAGCGTAAGAAAAAACATGCATCTCGCATAGATAAAGAAACACTTTCCAATAAAATTAGAATATTGTTACGAAACTTACTTTTTTTCATACGATGAAAGGGGATATCTAAATGAAAATTTAAAAAAACACATAATAAAAGTACAGTTTAAGTAAAAAACACATTTTAATCAATTACTGCTCCCACTATTCGAATTATTTTGTACAGCTCTGCACATAATCTATAGATTTTTGTGTAAACCATGCAGTTTAATAAATTTTAATTCAGCTGAACACACGTTTCCGGCTATTTACCATTCATAGATAATAAAGTATCCATATCCTTTTGAGCCTAGCCCATGCAGAGAATTTCCAAACGGGATGAATTAAATGGGAAGCGTTTTCTTAAGCTCTTTATAAAAATTATTATTTAAAATTACACTTTGATTTATGCTAATTATGCATTAACTTTAATTACTTAAGCAAACTAATGTAATTGACTTATACGTATTACACATTTATTTATGTGACCTGCATTTCACCAACATTAAAATATCAGTAATGTACGACTTATAGTTAATCAGGGTGAAGAAATCCATGGTTACCGTTTTAACCCGGTAACAAGCAAAAACTAGCCCAAATTATCACATGTTTGTCAGTCAAATAAATAGCAAATAGGGAAGTGAAAGTTCACCTCTCTTTGAAAATTTGCTTACATAAATTGGAAAGTAACTTTACGTCCAAAGTAACTTTACGAATTAGTAAAAGTAACTTTTACGAGTTAGGAAAGTAACTTTACGTATTTCGATCTCTATATAAATATTCATCAAATGATGATTTAAATAAATCGAAAATAGGGAAGTAACAGTTCACCTGTCTTTGAAAATTTGATTACATAAATTGGAAAGTAACTTTATGACCAAGTCTCAAGAACATCAATAAAAGAAAAGTAAAATTTAAACTTGACCAAGAAAATCAAAGCCATTATTCCAACGTCTGTATAAATATTCATCAGATGAACAAAATTAAACGGAAATAATTTCAATTATTCATAGAATAGGAAAACATTTACTTTAAAATAAAATTTGTTTGAAAACTCGATGGATTTTTTATAATTTTCTAAATAACTAAAGGATTCTTTAAAAAGAATCAATCTCAACAATAAACATTTGTTTGCTACATTAATGTAAAGTAATATGCAAATCTAATAAAGCTAGTAATGAAGAAACGATGTAGTGAGCCATCGTCAAGCCTGAGGGCTATAAGTTTATACCGAATACTGTGGGAACTGTTACTTGCATCGCTCCTGTTCCTAAATAAGAGATTTATCCGAAAATTGGCTGCTCCTTATTGACGAAACTCTTGTGGTGTCTCATCATTGCCTAAACTCCTCGCCATGATTATTGATTACGACTGCAATAATGCACCATCTTTAACAAACTGCCATTTTTTCATGGAATAAAAAACCATCTTCGTAAAAACTCCACATATATATATAACAACAAATTGGAACCAATTGAGAATGAAAGTATGATAACATCTGCTCAATAACTATTGTGAAAGAATGTATTGGAGAAAAGAAATAATTAATGTATAAATTTTAAACACAACAAGAGTTAGTACTTCAGTAGAAGTTGAAAGAATGTATGCACTTTTGCGGACTAGTATACAGTAAATAAAGGAATCAGTTAGGAAGCTAAAAAGCGAGCTCTTCTTCTTCTTTTTTAAATCCTTTCTTTAATGCAATTTTTTTTTCTTTTTTGGTATACATACATTGTTACACACACATGTGTTTAAGTTTAGACACAGGATTTACAGGATTACAACAATACATCAGTTTCAACTGACGTCACACCCTAGCAACAACCTTAGCAACTAGATCTATTTTTTGTTTGCCCGCCAAAGAGGGTGGATTGTGATTGGTTGGCTCGTAATACAGGCTACAAATCCACGATTACGATTGGTTGGATAACACTTGTTGGGCTGGTGATCACGTGGTTGAAACTGATCTATGCTAAAATGTACAAGAGTGTAAAAATAGCTGCCATGATATTTGTGCGATTTGTTATTTGTACTATTAACAAATTAAATTACTTATTTGTAGTTTTAATTATTTCTATAATTACTTTTTAATTTCATTAATTAAATCGTACACTGAGAAAAAAATACCTCCTTCAACTAGAATGAATAGTTAGACTTTTTCTAAATCCCAAAACTAGAAATATAGAAGTCGAGCTATGCGAATAGGGTAAGCAACTAAACTCAATAGACGAAATGATCGAGAATTTCTAGTCTCTTGTCTAGTGACGAAACGATAATGAATCGTGTAAATTGGGAGACATTATCTCTTTCTGGAATGGATTTATAAACTAACATTATAGTTACTAAAACTAGCGTCTTGTGTTCGCATTTATTTGCAGGTATTTTTAAATAAGTTTGAGCACGAGAATATAGGAAAACACTCTTGAATTCTAATAGGAGACTCTAGAACTCTCTGGCAAAGGGAACTAGAATTTATAGGGATGACATGGGCCTATTTTTTCTAGAGCCACAATTTAGATTCTAGTTGAGAAGGTCAATTTTTTTTCTCAGTGTAAAGATTTAGCACATGCTCCTTAATATCACCTAATTAGACGTTTATTTGTTTTGTATAATACAATAATTTAATAGTAGAGTTAATAAGTTTAATTATTTTGTATCACATAATTAGACTTTTAATTGTTTGCTATAATTCTTGGTAAGAATTGTTCACATACATGGTTAGCACCTGCTACGATTGTTTGACATCATTATTTCTGAAAAAGATATTTTCGTTCAATTTAATCGGAGAAATTCTGCGATGAGATAAATTGAATTTTTCCATTCAAAAATACTGGTGCCCAAATATCGTAGCAGTTGACAGCGAAATAAATTGAAGGGAAAAAAAGATATAAATAAAAATGTCACTGCTATCAATTTTTTATCACTACTTTTCTTTGAAAGAAATAAAAAGTTGCATTTGAAAGGTAAATAAAATATTAGAATTAAAATAATAATGAAATTAATTTTGCTTAAAAAAGTAATGGTTCATGCATACATTTATGCTTAATAACAAGAATATTTTATTAAGCAAAAATCTATGCATGAAACATTATTCTTTTGCTAGTTTTTCGGATAATGGGACGTCCCATGACGCCAGTAGTAAATACTAGCGCGAAATTTAAATAGAGGAAGATATTATTCCAAGTTTATCATCGAAACAAGTTTCTTTTTATATATATATATATTTTTGAAAAAAAATCTATATGACTTTTAAAAGAAATTATCTTTTCTTTAACAGTATTTTCACCATATCTTAAATATATTTCTATATCGAAAAATTTTAATGTACTTTTTCTGCAAATACGACTGGAAAGAAGTTGTGTTCAATTTGCTTTTAAATTATTGTTTTCACTCGTCGAAACTATCACTATGGGATATTAATTATTTCTTTTTCTTTCTTCTATTGTACTGAAAACCATATTTAAAATGTAGTTTCAAAAATACTTTTACAATGTGCGTACTATGGGTGCAGATTCACGGTCGCCAGTCGCCACGTGGCGATTAAATTTTTTGATTTTTCCACTAACTTTCCATGTTTAAGTGGCCATATGTTTTATAATCCATGTGTTAGTGCCCCTTTTACGCCGAACGTCAGACTTCCGCCCATTTTTTCCTTAAAAAAAAAATAAAAACCGCGGATTTTCCGCGATATTTATCGTTTTTTTTTTCTTTTCTCTATAGTCCATTATTAAAAAATATAATTAAAAATGGACGCCACATTTCCGAGGAATCGCAAGTTTCCCGTTTACTTCTTAATAATAACAATAAAAAAATTGTGATGTCCGTGGAATCAGGAAAAAAAAATTCAAGTTGATACGCGCCGTGAAAGAAATCAGCGGCGAGGCGGATACCGCAATTAGCCCGCAGAAAAATTCGTGCTGAGAAGAGAATAATCTTGGGTGCCATTCACATTAAATTTGTAGTTCTATGGAATTATTCAGATATGTTCTTACAGGTAAGATATCGGCATGCGATTTTTGGAAGAATTTTTGGAATTCCTCGAATCATTATTATTTATTTATTTATTTTTAGCAGATTTCTGCAAAATCAATTCGTCAATCGGTCATGAAAAAAATTTCGGAAATTTCCTTAATCGGTCGCGAACTCCGTGACAATGATCAAGCAAATTTTGTCTATCGCTCGCCAAATACTACCATGAATTTCATCAATTGCTCCCGAAATAAAACTTCGAATATCTTGCAAATTTAACCAATCGATGGCGAAAAAATTC
The DNA here is from genome assembly GCA_963931845.1 of Maratus michaelseni. Classification (NCBI taxonomy): domain Eukaryota; kingdom Metazoa; phylum Arthropoda; class Arachnida; order Araneae; family Salticidae; genus Maratus; species Maratus michaelseni. The sequence continues at coordinate 242,499,299 of OZ007598.1, forward strand.
AAATCTCACCAATCTATTGGAGAAATAAACTGTGAATTTCGTAAATCGGTCGCGGGAGAAAAAATCGAAAAATTCGTCAATTGGTCGCGGAAAAAATCGTGAGTTTCGTCAAACAATCACGAAATAAAACCGCGAATTTCGTCAATTGCTCGTGGATGAAAACAGCGAATCTCATCAAGCGGTTACAAGAAAAAAAAAATAAAACGCGAATTTCACCAATCGATCGCAGAGAAGAAAATGTGAATTTCGTCAAACGGTCGCGGAAAAAAAATCGCAAATTTCATTAATCGGTTGTAGAATAAAATAGCGAACTTCGTCAATTAGTCGCAGAAAAGAAACACGAATTCCGCTAATCAGTAAAAAAAAATCTTGAATTTCGTAGATTAGCTGCAGAAACAAATTGCGAGTTTCGGTGATCGATCGCGGAAAAATCGCGAATTTCGTCAAGGAATCACGATAATAAAAACGTGAAAATTGGCGATTAGTCACGAAAATTGCAATCTATTGTCTTCATACTGATTTAAAAAGAATCCTTAAAAAATCCCTTTGCCAACAAAAGTTAGAACGAGGCTTATAGTTTACGATCTTTCTCCATCATCCCACACTCAAAACCCTCCCTGAAGAATGTAAAAAATTGTCAAATATTTATTGTATTAAAATCTAAAACTTAAAAGAAAATAAATCTTCTCCATATTTTTTCATATATATATATATTTTTTATTTTGATTTTTTAGACATACCTTTTGATGCAAATGTTCATTTTGAGTGTTTATTTTCAGCTATGAAAAACATTTTTTTTTTTTTTTGGGGGGGGGGAAGTTTATCTATAGAACAAAAAATGTTAGCGAATCGCTTATTCCTAAAATGTTCCGGCCTTACATTACAAACATTTATTCCTACAACTGCATACAATTATAGTGCGAAGATTATATATTTTTTTATTTAATGGCAGAAAAAGTAATTATTTATTTATATAAGTTTATGTAAATTTTAATTTTAATTTACTGTTTAGTACTTTTAAGTTTCAATAACAGACAATATTACTGATAAATGATAACATTTAATAGATTGAATTTCTTACTCAACGTAATTTTACATAATAGTTATTTTTCTGAAGAACAATCTGGTTTAACTATCTACGTGGAGCAGTAAATACTGAAATTCAAAGATTACAAGATAAAACCTGTCACTAGTATTAAGTGGGCAACTCCTATAGTTTCAGTGGTTAAAGATAACGGTAAAATTCGTTTATGTGGTGTTTTAAAGTTACTGTAAATGAAAATAGGTATAACTGTGTTATATACAGGGTGTCCATAATTAAACGACCCTACTTTAAAGTTGTCTACAGACGAAACTATTGCTCAGAAAGTTATGAAATTTTGTGAAAGACATAATGAAGGAGTGGGAATTTGTTTACGTGAAAAAATAGTTCAAAATTTCGCCACTAGATGGCGTTTTTAATGAATTACATATTTACTATAGTTTACATATTTTATTGCAACAAATCATGTTCCACATGACGGCCATCTTTTTCAGCTATCATCTGGAATCGTAAGGTAGCATGTTCCACAGTTGACCGTGTGTTCTGGGAAATGCTAAAAAACATGTCGCGAAAAAAGTTTTGTTCAACATGTTTTGTTGTAATAAAATTTGTAACCTATCGTAAATGCATGCTAAATGGGCAATTCATTAAAAAACGCCTTCTGGCGGCGAAATTTTGAACTATTTTTTTTTTCGCTTAAACAAATTCCCATTCCGTCATTATGTCCTTCACAAAATTTCACAACTTTCTGACCAATAGTGTCGTCTGTAGACAGTTTTTAAGAAGGGTCGTTTAATTATGGACACCCTGTACTAATTAGGTCTTGCATAATCTCTATGTATCAAACACACTGATTATAAATAAATTTCCGTTATTGTAGCAAGTGTTTATGTATAGTAGTTAATTATACAGTGTTCGTAATACTTTGTATTAATCTTAATAGTTTGACATAAAAATCCATTAAACATTTATAAAAATATAGCGCTCTTATGCTCTTATTGTTTCCCATAACACTCGTGAGCAAATTTGTATTTATAGCAACTTACAAGTTTCTATTTTTAGATTATTCTTTATCTTGTCCCATTTGCAATGATTATAGTATTGCACGAAAAATTATAAAGAGCTTCGAGTATTTTTTTTTCTTTAATGTTACTTAAATGATGACAATATATACACTAGAGAAACAAAACCCCACAAAAGTTGGAGAGACTTGAACCGCGGGTCGGGTTTGGGTAAAATTTGGCTACCCGACCCGATGCAGGTCTCTATCTCAAAGGAAGTCCATCGTTTAAAATTTATGTAAATGTTCCGGTTTCCCCCCTCTATTCATAAAGGTTGTTGCTGCTCAGTTGAGTTCTTTATTAAAGTTTGTTTGTTTGGCTTCTCTGCTAACACACTATTCTTGCTGCAAAAGTAGTTTTTCAGGCATTTGTGAATAATGAATTTAAATGTAGGGGGCTCAGCCCCCTACATAGTGCGCCTTGAAAGGTCCTTTAAAAATAAATCTTTATTTTAGGAACCCATCAAAGTCCTTAGTTTTTGTAATAAAGCAAGTGACCTATACAATTGACTATTTACATAGGCGTACATTTTTTGTTATTGGTGGGACTCCAATCGAATTTCCACGTGTATGTGTGTATAATAGAGATAGATTACCAATTTAATTTTGCTTTTTGTAAATTTTCTTTTAAAGAAATTAAAAAATAATCTTAATTGTTAAAGATATCACAAATTAAATAAAAAAAGTATGAAAATGGAAATATTCGAATGTGCAGTTTATAAAATGATATACTCACTATTATTCGCGAATCATTTATAATAAAGATATAACGAAAATTAACTTAGAATAACGTCTTTTTCAGAATATGGCTATCTCTTGTTCAAAAGTTTAGTATAGTAATTTAAAAATAGAAAATAAAAGGAAAATAGTTTTTTATTGTTGTTTATATCTAGAACAAAAGAACAAGAGAGGAAAATGTCAAAATTCAAGGAAAAAAAAACTATCTACCACAAAAATAAACATTAAAAATTCCATAGCAATTATTGGTGGTGCTCGTGCCTCACGAGACAATACAACTCTACGCCTATGACTATTTATAACTCAAATTTGAATTATTCGAATTTAGGTTGAAAGACATATTCAAAACAATGTTGAAAAATATGATGTAAATCAAATTTTAGACTTCTTTGTTCCGATAATTCATAATTCGATAAGATTTTGTTTTGTATTATGGGTAAACACTTCATAATAAACATTTTCTTCTGCAGAGAAAAAAAATCAGAAGAATACAAGTTCAGTTTAAAGTTATTATCACATATTATTTTATTTTATTTTATTTTATTTTTATTTTTTTTTTCTTGGGGCCCATTTTGCGAGAAGTAAAAATAATTTTTGTGAAATTTATCATATTTTTGTGAAAAATAACATTTTGATACGAAAGATGAAATCCAGCTACTCAATTTCAAATCAAACATTTAATAATAATAATAAAATCTTTAAGTTCTTCTGTTAAAGTTCTTTCTTTTCTGGTGAATTTGTTTTCTTTGCAAATTAGATATTTAAAAAAAAAAAATAATAATTAATAGAGAGTATGTTTTAATGGAACGCAATTTTGTGAAAGGCTGTTTTATTAAATGGATTTTTCTGAAGGGGCCTGTTTTATTAAATGGAATTTTGTGAAGGGTTCTTTTATAAAATGAATTTTTGTGAAGGGACATATCACAAAAGATATCACAAATTAAATAAAAAAGTATGAAAATGGAAATATTCGAATGTGCAGTTTATAAAATGATATACTCACTATTATTCGCGAATCATTTATAATAAAGATATAACGAAAATTAACTTAGAATAACGTCTTTTTCAGAATATGGCTATCTCATGTTCAAAAGTTTAGTATAGTAATTTAAAAATAGAAAATAAAAGGAAAATAGTTTTTTATTGTTGTTTATATCTAGAACAAAAGAACAAGAGAGGAAAATGTCAAAATTCAAGAAAAAAATAACTATCTGCCACAAAAATAAACATTAAAAATTCCATAGCAATTATTGGTGGTGCTCGTGCTTCACGAGACAATACAACTCTACGCCTATGACTATTTATAACTCAAATTTGAATTATTCGAATTTAGGTTGAAAGACATATTCAAAACAATGTTGAAAAATATGATGTAAATCAAATTTTCGATTGATTTGTTTTGATAATTCATAATTCGATAAGATTTTGTTTTGTATTATGGGTAAACACTTCATAATAAACATTTTCTTCTGCAGAGAAAAAAAATCAGAAAAATACAAGTTCAGTTTAAAGTTATTATCACATATTTTTTTATTTTTTTTCTTGGGGCCCATTTTGCGAGAAGTAAAAATAATTTTTGTGAAATTTATCATATTTTTGTGAAAAATAACATTTTGTTACGAAAGATGAAATCCAGCTACTCAATTTCAAATCAAACATTTAATAATAATAATAAAATCTTTAAGTTCTTCTGTTAAAGTTCTTTCTTTTCTGGTGAATTTGTTTTCTTTGCAAATTAGATATTTAAAAAAAAATAATAATAATTAATAGAGAGTATGTTTTAATGGAACGCAATTTTGTGAAGGACTGTTTTATTAAATGGATTTTTCTGAAGGGGCCTGTTTTATTAAATGGAATTTTGTGAAGGGTTCTTTTATAAAATGAATTTTTGTGAAGGAGACCTGTTTTATTAAATGGATTTTTGTGAAGGGTGCCTGTTTTATTAAAAGGATTTTTGTATTTTGTTAAAGATCCCTAAATAGGCCCCAAATTTTTCCTGGAACGACCCCTGCCATCAGAGTGTGTATATTATACACATCACTGATATAACGACAGCAAGGGAGGGGGAGGGATTTCGGGGTTATTACGCTGCCAGAGCATTTAATATCAGATAATATGCATACCAAACCTCTTGTGCTAAGATAAAATATGATGTGTAAAAACCAAAATAAAGCATAAACTGTGCCATTTTTATTTATTTATTTAATTTTAATTTTTTTTTTTTTTGGGGGGGGGCGCATTTTATGAAAAATAAAGGTTATTTTTGTGAAATTTATTATATTTTTATGAAAAATAACATTTTGTAACAAAAGTTGAAATCCAGTTACTCAAATTCGAACCAAGCATTTATTAACAAAAATTGTTTTAAATCGTTTTGATGAAGTTTTTCTTTCTGGTGAACTTGTTTGTTTACAAATTACACATTTTAAAAGTCACAAAATAATAAATTAATCAATCGATAGTAAATTTTTAATGAATAGAATTTTGTGAAAGGGCCTAATTTATTAAAAGGAATTTTGTGAAGGAGCTTGTTTTATTAAAAGGAATTTTGTGAAGGGATTCATTTTATCTAATTGATTTTTGTGAAGGGGCCCTAAATAGGGGACAAGTTTTGCCTGGATCGACCCTTGAAACATTACTGAATTTGAAAAATAAATTAAGGTTTGCATTGGAATCACACCCGGAACACACGATTATAGGGCACCCAACGAGTCTATTTTTGTTTCTTTTTTAAACCTATCATAAAAATATATGACCCTCGCCCCCCCCCACCCCCACCCCCCCAAAAAAAGAACACTTATTGCACTCATAAGCCCTTCTAAAAAGGAGGCCGTTCCTGAGTATTTTCATTAAATAATGCCATATTTAAAGAAAATATTTTTCTTACCTCTTTAATTAGCCGTTACTGAAACAAATAAATTAAAAACAAACTTATGCAACATATAAATTAAATTTAAAATATTTTAATTAATTAAAGAAAATGTACCTTCTTTAAGAAAATAAAGGCAATGGAGTATTTGCTTATGCAACAACATAACTTATGCAACATATAAACTAAATTAAAAGATAAAAACTTACATTAAAAATTATCGTACATTACACTACTTTTTGATTCTTTTCAATGAAATTTAAATATATTTTTTAAATAATTTTAATACTTTTCAACAAGTGTCATATAAAAATTTAATATTTTCATTAATTAAAGAAAATTTACCTTTTTTGCTTATGCAACATATAAATTATATTAAAAGATAAAAACTTACGTTAAAAATTATCGTACATTACACTACGTTTTGATTCTTTTCAATGAAATTTAAATATATTATTCAAATAATTTTAATACTTTTCAACAAGTGTCATATAAAAATTTAATATTTTTATTAATTAAAGAAAATTTACCTTTTATGTTTATGCAACATATAAATTATATTAAAAGATAAAAACTTACGTTAAAAATTATCGTACATTAAACTACGTTTTGATTCGTTTCAATGAAATTTAAATATATTTTTTAAAATAATTTTAATACTTTTCAACAAGTGTCATAAAAATTTAATATTTTCATTAATTAAAACAAATGTACCTTTTTTAAAAATAAAGGCAATGAAGTATTTGCTTATGGAACATATAAATTAAATTAAAATATAAAAACTTACGTTAAAAATTATTGTACATTACACTACGTTTTGATTATTTTCAATGAAATTTAAATATATTTTTTAAATAATTTTAATACTTTTCAACAAGTGTCATATAAAAATTTAATATTTTCATTAATTAAAGAAAATTTATCTTTTTTGCTTATGCAACATATAAATTATATTAAAAGTTAAAAACTTACGTTAAAAATTATCGTACATTACACAACGTTTTGATTCTTTTCAATGAAATTTAAATATATTTTTTAAATAATTTTAATACTTTTCAACAAGCGTCATATAAAAATTTAATATTTTCATTAATTAAAGAAAATTTATCTTTTTTGCTTATGCAACATATAAATTATATTAAAAGATAAAAACTTACGTTAAAAATTATCGTACATTACACTACGTTTTGATTCTTTTCAATGAAATTTAAATATATATTTTTTTTAATAATTTTAATACTTTTCAACAAGTGTCATATAAAAATTTAATATTTTCATTAATTAAAAAAAAAATGTACCTTTTTTAAAAATAAAGGCAATGAAGTATTTGGTTATGGAACATATAAATTAAATTAAAAGATAAAAACTTACGTTAAAAATTATTGTGCATTACACTACGTTTTGATTCTTTTCATTGAAATTTAAATATATTTTTTAAATAATTTTAATACTTTTAAACAAGTGTCATATAAAAATTTAATATTTTCATTAATTAAAGAAAATTTATCTTTTTTGCTTTTGCAACATATAAATTATATTAAAAGATAAAAACTTACGTTAAAAATTATCGTACATTACACTACGTTTTGATTCTTTTCAATGAAATTTAAATATATTTTTTAAAATAATTTTAATACTTTTCAACAAGTGTCATATGAAAATTTAATATGTTCATTAATTAAAGAAAATGTACCTTTTTCTTCTTTTTTTAATAAAGGCAATGAAATATTTGCTTTATATATAAAATAACTATTTTTAAATAAAATTAAAAAATTCTTTGGGTAATAGAATGACAAATAGATACATAAAATAAGCAAAATTTTAAGAAATGATGTGAACAATCCTAAAAAAATAATAATAAACAATATACTTACATAAAATTAATATGCAATATTAATAACTTAGTTATAGCCGCTGTAAAAATGTGTGAAATGCAATTACTTATATAGCTAAAGAATATACGTTACACATTAACTGTAATCATTAGAAATACTGGATTAATTTTTTAATATATTTCTTACAGCACACTACAATTTCCTAATAAAGAACATGTGCCAAAATAGCCAATACCACGTGCTGTTGGAATTTCGCGGCTGCTAAACTGTCTTGGCTAAAGAAAAAATATTGGCCTGTGCTGCCATCTGTTAGTGATTTGTCATAAAAATGTTAATGTTTCATTTGTAATACTTTGGTAATTTAGAAACGAAATATCCCTTATCACTTATCATGGTAAAGTGCAATTATGCAGATGATTCTAAAAAATTCACTCTAATTACATATACATACGTGCACATCACTTAACCATCTTTTAGGATGAGTTAACCATCATTCTCTTTGATGTCTACCAGTTAACGGCCTCCTTTCCTTTCTAAAACAAGAAAACTAATAATATTATAAAACGCAAAAAACAATCTGCAATAAAGAATTTTTAAAATGTACAGCAAGCTACATTATTTTTAGATTAGGTGGTTATAAATTCTTTCAATTGACACAATTCCAGCCAAAACCTTTCCTTTTGAATTAAAATAGTTTGTCCATATTTAGTGCTGTCATCTATGAAGCAGTGATTGAAATAGATTTTCCAATTAAGTATTATTTAAAAATTCAGTAATTAAATTATTAATTAATTTAACAATAATTATTGATAGCATCTTAATAAATTTATTAATAAATATATTTATTATTTATAAAAAAAAAATATTTTGCATATTTTTTACCTATTTAATTTTACAATTAAATTTTTTTTAAAGTATCATAAATGGAAAGTTCGAGTCAGTTTTCTAGGATACAACAAGTAAAAATGAGTAAATTACATTCGCAATTCAAACTTTAATCTTTTTTAATCTAAAGCACGTTCTTAAAACTCACAGATGTTTTTTTTTATATATTTAAAACTTTTCCCCCAAAGCCACATTTTGATATATATATACTTTTAGAATTTATTTAATGAAACTTGAAATTGCTTTTTTAGAGACTTTTTTTAATGTAAACCGAAAAAATATTTCATATTTAAAAAACAACTACTATATGCATTGACATAATACATAAAATTATATCCCACTAAAAATATTAGATAAATACTAGATAATAGATTAAAAAACGAAAGGCTGCGGTGCAAGACATGGCAACTGTTTTTTTTTTCTCATGTAAAGTATATTAACTGAATCCTGACATACTTTTAAAAGTACAAGGTTTATTTTCTACTCAATAGATGGCATCATAATCAGAGATAAATTTTATATAAGCGACACGCGTTTCTAAAAATTTCCAATGTAGTTGAAAAGTGTTTACGAATGCGGTTCGTCAGTCTGGCCGTGCTCTAACTCTAAAAAATATACGCGGATTGGCATATAATTTTTCATATGTTATTGAGGTTTACTATATAATTTTCGATATTGAATATGTAGTGTTTATACTTCGTTTGTAGGGACTTACAAAAGTACTGGCAGCGATGCATTTTAATAATATTATGATGTTTCAAGCATCATGAAATTAAAAAGGTATCACTGAGGTGCGCTACAACACGTTTTCTATAGATTATGGAGTGTGTACATTCATTTACAGGGCCACACAAAAGAATTCGGTTACAGGGCAAACTATGATCGATTTCATTGTATGAAAAGCCCCACCAGTGGCTGAGAGTTGGTAGACAGAAGGTGCTGGGTTCAAACCCCTATCGCGCTCGTCGACCTAACCGTTCAGAGTTTTCCGCGGTTTTCTTCTAACCTTGCCATAAATACGGGTTAGGATCCCTTAGAAAGACCCCCACAGAGGGCACTCCCCCATTGGGCCTATATCCCTCGAGTAGATAATCGGCCGTCATAAATCAACCAAACCAAACCATAGAATTTTCGATATTGAAAATGTGGTATTTATACTCCGTTTACAGGGACATAGAAAACTATTCCATTACAATATGGTTTGTGGGGGTAAAGTCGTTTGTCGATGCATTTGAATGATGTTACAATTCTTCAAACATAATGAAATCCATGTGCATCACTGAGGTGAAGTACAACAGGGTTTTTTCGGGAGCAGAGAATAAGTAGCATAAATAGCTTGTTGGCAGGGGTGCACAAAAGAATTTCATTGCATTATGATCTATGGGGGAATATTGTCTGCGATGCATTTTAATAATATTGTGATACATCAAACATCATGTAATTGAAAAAGGATCACTGAGGTGAGCTACAACACGTTTCCTATAGATTATGGAGTGTGTAGCATTCAACATTCATTTACAGGGATACACAAAATAATTCGGTTACAGGGTAGACTATGTTAGATTTCACTGTATGAAAATATTAAATTTCTAATAAAAATATTCCTTTAGCGTTGGGAAGTGTTTTATAATCTACGCCTGATGTTTGACTTTTCGTTCTTCTTGTTTTTAAAATTCAAAAAGTCAAATAAAATTCAATCTGTCAGGCTATAAGTGTTACACATTGTTAACGGAATGTTCAATCTTACCATTGGGAATACAACATTGACGCTAAAACCTAATACAGTGATTTTGGGATTGCTTAGACTCAATCCGGCTATTGAACAAGAACTTCTGAACATTCGTTTAATAACTTAGATGCTATAACTTTATAGAAATAATGTTTTCGTTGATTTTAACTAATATTTTGTTTGATATTTTAATTGATTTTATGTAGTAACGTAGTTTAATTTTGAAATGGAAATAGTCCGACTTTTAAATTGTCAAATACCATAATTATCAAATAACATAATTGATTTACGAAAAGCATATGATAAGTTGCAAGAGTTTAAAATTAATAAATTACGCTGATCATTTTTGTAAATGTGAGATAATAGAACTAAAAACAATTCACGGTTCGTATCTTAGATTATTTTTTAGAAGAAGAAGAAGAAAAAAATAACTGTCGTATTTTCGTTACATTTATTGGGATTTTAAAAATGATTTGAAACCCTGGATAGCTCGATTTGTCTTCTTCTGCGATGAAATTCTTCACGGCGATTATCATGTTTAAAGAATCGAAAAAAAAAAATTCTTATTATTGCAGAAAAAAACCTGTTACACCGGAACCTGTGTATTACAGAATCTTACACCGAACACAAAAAAGCTCATTATTAAAAAATGACTAGTCTGCTAATTTTCTTCTGCTTGCCTCTTCCTTTGATCACTAACTTTTATAAAAATGTTTTGACTGCCAAAAAATTTAAATGTGCTGTGAAGGTAGGCATGATTATTTAAAATTTTGCAAATAGCTATTGTTTCACAATTGTATCTGATTTTTTAATAGAATTTAATTTTATCTGACAGCTTTACTTGGTTCGATCGATTTGTAATAAAAATGCTCAAATAACTACGAAATTTAATTATGATGTTAAAGTTAGGCACAAAACGTTTTCTTTTGGGAATGACACTGGCACAACAAGGTGGTGCGGGAGAGGGGGGGTGGGGGTGGGGATTGGGTTAAAATCTTTCCCAGAGCATTTATAAAATGATAAATTTCACACAAAAACCCTCGTGTTAAGATAAAAATATGAAAACCAAAGTAAAAGAAAAACAAGTGGCTAAATGTGATCGAAGATCGCACAAAGAGTTTCGTTTAATATTCCTTTCAAAACACTTTAACCTTTCTTTAATAAATCCAAATAACTTTCCTTTTGCAAAAAAAAAAAAAAAAAAAAAAGTCATGTTTTTTTTTATAAAGTAAAAATTTATCGGTCTATTTTTATTGTTTTTTCGAATACCTGAACCGGCCCGATAAGGTGCGAAGCCTGCTATTATACTCTCTCATAATAAGATCTGTCATGTGGACTAAATGCGATATTTAAAAAAAAAAAAAAAAATTCAAAATTTTACATGTTGTATAGAGACCTTCAAAATGTTAAAATATGCCAATGTTTCCATAATCGGGTTTTTATCATGATTCAATACGTTCCTCAAATTCATATATTTACTATTCATATTGATACTCGCTTTGTATTAGTCTGAAACATTTGAAAAATGTTCATATATTTACTATTCCCTATTACTCATATTGATACTCTCTTTATTATTCTCAAACATTTGAAAAATCCGTTAAACTTCCAATATGACGTCAAATTATTATTTTTCTTTTAATTCTCTAATCACTTTATATTAACCTGCTTTCTGTACCTACACTTACTCATACTCCTTGTATTATTAAGAAATGTTTTAAAATTTTCGTTTTATTACCAATAGGACGTCATATTAATCTTCTTTTCAATTGGTGAAACTTTTTTTTTTCATTTTCATTTTTCACAAGGAAATCTTTCAACAGAAAATTAATTATTGTTGAAAAAATTTTATTGTGGGTTTTTAATTGTTGGCAACTGCTACAACGAAAAATGTTTAAATGTAATAGAAAAAGGCTGTTATATTTTTGATTTTTTATCTCTCTATATTAAAATAATACGATTTCTTCAAATTTTATGATTTTGAGCTTCATAGTAGGTATTCAGCTATAAGTACACAAAATTTCATGCCTGTAAGTTATATAGTTTCTGAGAACCGGCTCTATAACAGACAGACAACGAAGTGGGACTAATAGGGTTTCGTGAGATGAAAGGAACCCTAAAAAGCATAAACATACAATTTTTACTATTCAACTATTTTAAGGCTTTATAGTAGAATAATTTATTTCAACACAAAGTTAATGAAAGTAGAAATTAGGAGCAATAGCAGCAAAATAAATACGTATTGCTGTTGCAATACGTGTTATTAATTTTACTGATATTTCACTCTTCTTCTTTTTTTTTTAAATCTGAAAATGATGAAGATACTCTTTTATGAACCATTTAATCACATAAATACTAAATTTGTTATGGTTGTTTGTGCTTTTCATTACGTCATTTTTTATGTGTCGCGTGTTTAATAAACTCTACCATATGGACATGTAACACAACATTATCAACAGTTCAAAACCCTCTCAGATGAAGATACTTGCTGTGCCACTTTTGTATAGTGAGAAATCTTTTTAAACATAGTTGAGACCGAAGACATTTGGACAATTTTTTACTAAAATGCACGTAATTTGTATATGGACATGCAGTAAGCATTTCCATTTTCCACATATAAATAGCTTATTATTATGTTATATTTTTCTACAGCGTCATAATTGTCAAAAGACACTAACTGATTTATTTGAAACGTTTTTCCTATGACTCTGTACACTGACTGAAACTTCCGCAAGGAGGCTTGGACAGAAAAAAAAAAACATAAACAAGGATATTTCCACCAGAAAATGTATTAAATGAAATGTAACTTGTTTCTCTACGGTATTATTTTTTGTTGTTGTTATTACCTAATAAGATATTTAGTACGAAACAAATTTATTTGATCTGGCCACAGGATGGAGATCCACACTTTTATGTTAACATGGGACATTCATAATATAACAAATCAATGAATATTTTCATGATAAAAGATATCACATCTCAATTTTATAGCTACTTTTTTAAACCTCTACTAGTGATTAAATGGGGTAACTTAATTTACTCAGTCACCCCCCTATAAAGTTGTTGTAAAAAACGACCCCTCACTGAAGTGTGATATGTTATTACTTACTCATCATACGTAGTATAGGGTAAGTCTTGTAATCGTTTTGAAAATCGACAAAAAAAATTTTGAAGGATTTACACGTTTCAGACACTGGATATTCCGAAAAACATATTTTTAGGGGGAAAAAAATGCCGTCCGTCTGTGTGTCTGTAAACGCTCTATCTCCCGAACAAATTGAGATAGAGACTTGAAATTTGGTATGTACTTAGTATGTAATAATGGAAAGAAGCCTTTTGAATTTTAGTAACCTCGATTAATCGGAACTATATTTTTCGGGCTCTCGAAATATTCGTTCTGATAAAAGGTATATAAAAATTTTCGAAATTGTTTATTTTAAGGAGTGAATATAAAAGACAATAAAAAAACATAATTTTGCATAAAGCATGAAGTCGATCGAATAATGAGTTGCCGAGATATTTGTAATCCTATTTTCCACACGCTTCGATTTTTCATGACCCTGTATTTCATGCAAATTTCAATTCAAAGATATATTTTAATTGGAAATGAGACGCTTAGTCAGATGCAATAAACCGTTAGTTAATAGGATTATTATTTTTGGAGTTATAAGGATGTTTCTTTCAAGCAATTCAGTAATCGAGCCTTTAAAGTTTAGGACGTCATCAAGCCAAGATTTTATTCAAATTGCAATGCATTTTATAAGTAGTTTACACATTTTTTATTTTAATATTTTACATTATGCATATCCATGATGGGTAGGTATTACCGTGGCCCCCAACGACTAGTTTTTATTCCTGTATCACACATCGCTCATCAGCAAAAAAAGTGACACAACTCAATAAAAATTTAAAAATTTGTATTATAATTTATTTTTACAAATTTTCTTTTGTTTGAGCTACAATCGAGAGACTAAATAATTTGTAGAATGGAGGAGAAATAAAGACTCAAAAACATGATGGAACGTGAACTTCACATTCGTGGCAAAACTAATTTAGTAAGATTCATTTTGTCGTACACTATTAAAACTTTTGTTATTGTGTTTTGAAATTTAACAAACATTCTTCATTTCTTTAAATGCAAAAAGAAGTAATAGCCTAAATGTATTACATGGTTCGTAATCCACGATCAAACTTTCGTCAATTTTCGTCATTTCAAATCTTTACGTATTTTACATTTTAACTTGCATACCAGTTTCAGAATACTGTATTGACTTAACATGCAGTTTATAAATAAATCAGAAAACAATTCAGTCCATGAATATTTTAGTATGATTGTAGTTTTTGGTAAGCAGTAGTTTTAAATAAATAATTCATAAGTATGCAAAAGAGTGAGCCAATGATCGTATATTTATTTTATACTGAACTGTTTAGATTTGCTTTCTTCTTCCGTGTTTCAAGTACTTTTTTATAAGTATGTGTATGAATGTATGCTATTATGTAGTTTTGATGACTTCATTTAAGAAGAACCAAATGAAGCCCACATGAAAGTTTCTTAATTTATTTATTTTTTCCTTCTTAAGGGCTTACACGCTAATAACGCGAGGTCATTTGCAAGCTAATGCTAATCCAACAGCAACGTTCTTTTCGAATTATTTGTTTGCATTTCAATATTTTTAAACAATTTTTTTGTAATTGTGGGGATATTTTCGCATTCGGAAACGGTTCCAAATTTGAAACTGTCCTTAAAAAAAAATAAAGGCAATCAAAATTGAAAAAGTACGAAAGTGTTAGACATCGATCCTATGTAGCCTATGGAAAATAAATTTATTTAAAAATATTGAAATACAAATAAGTAAATTGAAAAAAAAAATACACTGCAATATTAGCTTGGGAGTGTCTTCACGTAACAAGCTTTACACTGAAAACAAAGATTCCGTGAAAAAACGAAAAATGGCAGCCATCTATTTTACGGTTTGGTATTCCCCGTTTTCAAGATGAAAAATTTCCACTATTCAGACGAAAATTTCCGTTTTTAGAAATAAATATGAGCAATAGCCAATAGCGCAATATTACAAAAGAAAAAAAAAACTATATAATTATTATATATGCTGATGCACATTTATAGGGAACATGTATTTGTATTGCATGTTATCACATCCGTTTTTTATCGCCTCAGGATTCGAACCTCGGTATTATTCGCCATTAGAGGATGAATATTCTGTCCCTTTCACCGCATCGCCAGATTTAGTTACAGACCAAAACATCAATTATGAAAATTTAACTGGATATTTTCCGTTTTCTCTCAATTGAATATGAACATGTTTGTTTGTCTGTCTTGGAAAGAAAAATTTTGTTTTTAACATTCAACGAGTAAAGATAAAAAGAAAATTTTCCATTTATTCGGGAAAAACATGTACGATTTCCATTCAAAATAAAACGTTTCAATTAAACGACAGAAAATTCACATAAAATCACCCACATACATAGTATAGGGTAAATCTTGTAATCGTTTTGAAAATCGATTTTTTTTTTTTTTGACGGATTTACACGTTTCAGACACTGGAGATTCCGAAAAGCATATTTGTAGAAAAAAAAATTGCCGTCCGTCTGTCTGTAAAGCTCTATCTCCCGAACAAATTGAGATAGAGACTTGAAATTTGGTTTGTACTTAGTATGTAATAATGGGAAGAAGCTTATTGAATTTCAGTAACCTCAATTATCCGGAACTATTTTTTTAGGACTCTCGAAATATTTGTTTTGATAAAAGGTATATAAAAATTTTCGAAATTGTTTATTTTAAGGAGTGAATATAAAAGACAAATTTTGCATAAAGAATGAAGTCGATCGGATAATGAGTTGCCGAGATATTTGTAATCCCATTTTTCACACTCTTCGATTTTTTATGACCCTGTATTTCATCCAAATTTCAATTCAAAGATTTAATTGGAATATTTTAATTGGAAATGTGACGCTTCATCCGACGCAATAAACCGTTAGTTAATAGGATTATCAATTTTGGAGTTATAAGGATGTTTCTTTTACGCAATTCATTAATAGAGCATTTAAAGTTTAGAACGTCATCAAGTCACGATTTTATTCGATTTGCGATGCATTTTATAAATAGTTTACACGTTTTATTTTCATATTTTATATTATGCATATCCAAGATGGGTAAGTATTGCGGTGGCCCCCAATGACTAGTTTTTATGGTGCTCTTAAGCATTGGTCAACATATGGCGAGCATAATTGAAAAAGGTTTTGATGAAAATAAGTCTGTATATAAGATAATTACAAGTGGAGGCACAAGCTGAGAAATTGGGTTTGGTATCCAATTTTGCATGATGTTATTGTTGAACATAATAACCTCTCTCCTAGGAATTACTCAATAACGCAACAAAGCCTTGAAACTACTTAAGATGAAATCTTCTTGTTTTCCTGCAGAATGGGAGGTAATGTTTAAGCCCAGGCTCCGATTGCCACCGAGGAAAGATTTCCATCAGAAAATTTTAATAGAAACTTTCGACTTATTTAAACTTTTTATTCATGCAGAATTTCTGTCATATATAAGGCAAAATTTTCTATTCGTTTTTACTAAACACGTTTGTACCGAAGGTAATTAGTCCCTATTTGAGCCTTTCCATGCTTACTTCCATATTTTTTCGAGAAAGAAAAGGCGAGACGAAAGCCATCTATATATTTAAAACGAAAAGCGCGTTCTGTCAAATCCACATGAAAACCGTCTCTTTACGCATCCGTCAACTTTTATTGAAGGCTTCTACCCTCAGAAACGGGAAACCTGATTGATTAATCCAACCCTCACCTGTATAGCCTAGGGGGATTGAAAACGGATGAACCTGTAGAATTGCATTGAAAGCATAGACCTTCTAACATATTTTTGCTCTGAAGTTGAAAGCTAAACCTTTTTTTTAAAAGAACTCCTGTTTTCACTACTAATTATGCATATTTTTTCGCAAAAATTTAAACAGAGTTTGGATGCAGTTATATTTATAACCGATTGAAATGTCAGAGAGTTCGGAAGATGAGAACTATTTTTTTATTGTTATGTTAAAGGAGCGGACGCGAAAACAAACAAAAAAGCGAGAAGAAAACATTTCTTTAATAACTCGATAACAATATTTTTTCACGAAATTTTTACACGGGCTGTAAAACCGTTTTATTTACCACCAATAAAGATTTCAAAGACTTCGGACAAAAAGGACTCTTTATTTTGAAACTATCAAACGACTCTAGGTTAAAAAACAAGAAAATGAGCTCTTCTATCACTAAATATGAATATTGTTTTGCGAATTTTTCATTTTAAAATATAATTTCATGCAAAATCGGGTTAAAGATATAAAATAATAAAAACTTGATTTTTAAAAAAAATTGTTATTACGGGCCCGGGCACGCCGGGCGGGAGTCAGCTAGTTCCTTATTAAAATAAATAGCAACGCTTTTATAGTCATATGGAAATTACACGATTTCTTTTCTTCCTTTGATTTTTAGTTTTCAAAAGCAGATAGTGCAAAAAATATGTGGGTGCATAAACCAAGTGAATTCAGCAGGGTTCAACTAACCCTACGCGATGTCCTAGAAAAAAAATTAACAGGGGGCTCCCATGACATCTTTGTAGCTCTAATTCGTATTAATTTTGAAGGGGGAGGACCTATTTTTGATTTGGGATCACCCTTAAGAAGAGGGACTACGGGCAGTTGTCCTGTTCACCATTATATTGACCCGGCCCTGGAATGAAATATATTAAGCCAATTCTACATAAAACAATTAATAAAATTTAGCGCTTAAATTGATTGCTTACTGTTATTATAGTGGATACCTTAATTTGAAGGGGGGAAAACCTTTTTTATAAGATGTGAAATCTTTCTTAAGTAATATATAATAGAAAATTCATCAAATGCTGGATTTTAAAACTTTTTAGTTAGTATTTAAGTTGATAAGAAAAATCAAAAGAAATACAATAAGAACTTCAAATGCTTATGCTTTATTGTTACATCAAAAAGATAAATGCGAAGGTAATCAGAAATATATAATGTAGACACAGTCGATTTTCACTCACAATTCGTTCGTATTTTCATGCCTATTTTAAAATTACTTGATAGCTTTGATAAGCAGCTCATTAGTTTGCGTGGGATATTCTCGCAAGAAGGTCTGCCACTTTACATTCTGGATAATTTCTTTTATTTTTCGGCAGAAGAAGTCTGTGGCAGTTTGCAGCAGTTCTTTCTCGTCATGCTTCAGAGCCAAGACAATGATATCGACGAAACTATCTACAGACATCTCGTTTTTCATATAGCACAAACATTCCACTTTCAGCTGGTTTTCTTGGTATTTGTCTGCCACTTCGTACAAAGCACATACGTTATCACATGAAAGTGTACGCACTTTCCCGGTATACAGGAAGTATATAAAAGATTGAAATATATCCGGCTCACAGTCGTCGATGGATACGAAACCCGTATTCTTCTCCTTCATGTCAGCCTCAAACATCGAACAGAAGTAAGGATTACGACCGGATAGGATATTCCTATGAAGATGGAATTCCTTGTCTTTCACTCTGATCGTTACGTCACTGTGTTGTTTGCTCTCAAGTATGTCTGCCAAGTCCTCCACCAACTTTACAGTTGCTGAAAAAAAATAAGATTAATTAATTTCTAAGATCTATCAAAGTAAATTTTTAGAAAACAGCTCTCTGATGCGTAGAGAAAGATGAAATATTTACGTAGCCATACTTCTGATGGCAGGGTTACTGGTTTGGGTCTTAAATTCAGCGGCGTACAGTCGCCCCAAATCAGCAATCTTGATGACAAAAATTGGAATATTGGAGGTTTTCTGTGTGTTCTGTGATGGCTTGGGAAATCTACCACTTGTATTGGTCTGAAATTTGGATGAGGTTAAATGGAGGCAGATCCGAATACAAAAGAGGCTAAGATTTTTTTGTTTTTGCTAATTAGCCAAAATATTAATTAAAAACCACAATGAACATCCCAAAATGGCTTACCTCATTTTGCGGATTGTGCTTGCGCATTTCCCGATGATTAGCGGTACTTCATGCATACAAATTCAAAGCGTTCCTTTTTTTTCTGCATTTTGAAATTGCGATCGCCAAGACCCTCGTACAGTTAGAAAAAAAAAGTGGACAAGTGTGATCGAAGATCGCACAAAGGCTTTTATTTAATATTCCTTTCAGAACCCTTTATTCTCTAATTAATAAATCCAAAGTATTAATTTATAATTATTAAATCCTTATCATTTATCAATACACTTTATCAATAGGAACTTAGATGGCAGCATCATTAAATTTAACAATAAAAGGATAACTTGAGGAAGCTATTTTTAAAATTAAATTAAAAATATTCAAGAACTTCTTTTCAGACAATTGTAACAGGATATGTTTGTAAATCTGAAAAGCATATTTAATTACATAATTTAATTTTAGCTCAAAAAAATTATGCAAAAGTTCTTTTATGAAAATCCAACAGTCAATGAAATGTAAATCAGAAATTTCAATTTCCTTCGTCGAGAAAAGAACCAGGAACCTTTGGGTTAAGAAAGAAACGCTCCACCACTGAACCACCTAGCTTATGCGAAAAAGACTAATTAAGGTTCTTAAAATAGATTTTAAAACTAATACAAATTAAAATGTAAAATTAAGCATATATATTTTAGAAACAGTTTGTTAACTGAAAAAGAAAGAATCATCTTTTGAGAAGAGTACACGAAATAAACAAGTTTAAAATTTTAATTTCCTGAGAAGATTTTTTAAAAATACGAATGCATTCCGCGGCCATACGTTTAACATTGGAGAGGGAAATTGAAAACTTGACTGACCGACATTCTTAAGGAAGAAGTCCGAACCCATTTTGTTTTTCAACAAATCGTTCAACAACCATTTTGCCATTCAACAAAGTGGTACACAGTGGCACAATGAAGGACAGTGAAACAGTGTCTGTTTGTGTAGCATTACAATAATATTTATTATATAATGAATAATATGAAATAAGCGTTACTTTAATAGGCTTTTATGTCTTTGAGACATGGACGTTCATACTGTGATGCACTGTTCTCACCTTACCACCTTATAGCAGCTACTAACAGTTTCACGAATTATCAATTTCTGGACCCTTTGAAACGCTAGTAGAGGAAAAGTGTGGGTCCGACCCCGGGTGGCGGAGCTGTGGAGCTGGTGCAAGGTGCAGCACCGGCTCCTCAGCTCCTCCACTCGAAGTGCAGCTCAGCTCCTCCACTCCAAGTGCAGCTCAGCTCCTCCACTCGAAGTGCAGCTCAGATCCTCCACTCGAAGTGCACCTCAGCTCCAACACCAACGGTGCACCTACACCACCGAAGGTGCTCCTCCACTCGCAGTGCCCTCCACCACCTAAGATAAGGATTTCTACTATAAGATAAGGGGATTAATGTTAATTAATTTTAATTGGGGAATTTATAAATTTTTCGAAGCAATTTCTTTTCCAACTAGAGTACAAGGTGAATTTTAACGAATTACAAATTTAATCAATTTTAATTGGGGAACTTATAATTTTTCGAAGCAATTTTTTTTTCCAACTAGAGTACGAGGTGTGTTTCAACCGATTTATTTTAGTAAATTAGAAATTTAATTAATTTTAATTGCGAGACTTAGAAATTTTTCGAAGCATTTTTTTTTTTTTTTTTTTTTTTTTTTTTTTTTTCGCGGAGAATTTTCTATTACAGTACAAGGTGAATTTTAACGAGTTACAAATTTAATTAATTTTAATTGGGGAACTTATAAATTTTTCGAAGCAAAAAAAAATTTTTTTTTTCATCGAGAGTAGGGTATTCGATATACATGTTAGAGCAGAATTTTAAAAGTCAATAATGGTTTAATTAAAAATGGTGATTAATTTTAATTGCAGAACTTAAGAATTTTCGCGAGATTTTTTTTTTCAACTGGAGTAGGGTGGGAAATATTTTTTCAGTTTGTGAATTGAATTTAAAAATAGTAATTAAAAAGGGTTATTCATTCATTAATTTTAATTGGGGAACTTAGAAATTTTTCGAAGCAATTTTTTTTTTCAACTAGAGTAGGGTATTTCATATACATGTTAGACTATATTACAGATGAATTTTAAAAGTCGATAATGGTTTAATTAAAAAGGATCATTCATTAATTTTAATTGGAGAACTTAGACATTTTTTTTAGCCAAAAGTAGAATTTTTAGAGTTAAAAATAGAATTTTTAGTTTTAAAAGTCGCCAAAAATAGGATTTTCAACTGAAAGTAATCTAAGATATAAACTCTCAACTGAAATGAATTTTACCTTAAGGTGTGAGCTTTTAGCTAGAAGTGACCTAGAGTCAAAACTTCCCGGTCCCAGGAATCACCATGGGGGTTATAGTAAAAAATACAGGGTCCCGTATGAATTATACAGTACTAAATTTAACAGCTCACCCCCTCCCCCTCCCCCTACCCCCTCCCTTTTTTTACCCAGAGGAGCCCTTCGATAGCCTAACAATACATACTTCAAAAAATACAGAGTGCTACAAAACGAAGAATTTTAACGTATATATAAAATAAACAAGAATGAAAAATCATGCGTAGCGACATAATTCATGAATCACTTTCCAACATCATTGAAATGTTATGTGAACAAAATATAATTTTACCAGCTAGTGCGTAGTTAATTAAAATAGTGAACAGATCCCCTTTTAAATAAAAAGGATCCCTTCACAAAAATCCATTTATGCATAAGGACCCTTCATAAAATCAGATAATTTACACTTTACCCTGTTTTTTTTTTTCAATTCAAGTTAGGCTAAAAGTAAAGCTTACACGTCGATAGGTTCAAAATATTGAAATCCTTCAAAAGAAACTAGAAAAAGTTAAAGATTTAAGCCCTGCTCATAAAATAATGCGACTACCCAGCGCCCTTCACAAATAATATAACCTTATTCGAATCTCAGGGCCCTTCACAAAATAAATCCAATAGATTCATATTATATTACAACGACAGAAATACTAGGGATATTGACCTTTCATAAAAATGCAAGGTCCGCTGTTTGAATGAAAAGGCCTCCCTTCACAATATACCCTGTAAAAATATTATGATTCCACAGATATTTTAAGAAATAGAGTACTAATCTCAAATGAATACGAATTCATGCAATGTAAAAAGTAGGTTTTACACGAATACATTTTTAGTATAACGTTCAAAATATAGATTTTAGAAAAAAAAAAGTACATATTTCACCAAATTTATCATACAAGTCTGTAAAATACGGTTGATCGTTTCATGAAAAATAATTGAATTTTCGAATGATTATGCTTTAAAATACATATTTATAACTGCAACTAAGATTTGAGTGTTACCCCCTCAACATGCATATCGCTGAATCATAATGAGTCATATTATCAGATAAGCGAAGATCTTGCTTTGACACGGTGAATCACTCGCGATAAGAAATACCTGAGACTCGTAATTTCTGACACATTTTTTGTAGGTAAATGAGCTATTTAAAACCGTCAATGTATACGAATTATTTCGTGTAGTCCTATATAATTATTAATCTGGTAAGTTTTAAAATGCTTCAATGAAAAATAAGAACTAGTCATTAAGCGATACCCTTAAGAATTTTGAGGCAAACAGATGTTTAAATGAATTTGAACCTGTTTAAATGTACCTGTGTTTAAATGAATTTGACGCATGTTATGGTAAAAAAAATACATGGTCCCCTATAAGATATATGAATTAAACTTTAAATATTTTAAAATTACATTAGTCTATGCTTTTTTTGTATAGAAAAATTATACTAAATTGTGTTTTTATAGTATTTTAACTTAAAAATTTCTTTTGAGGAATGAATATAATAACTAAGCTTTGTTTTTATAAAATATATATTGTACTAAATAGTTAGGGTATTATTTAAAAAAAATTTGTTTTTAATAATGAAAAAAAAGTTATCTTACCTAAATATTTAAACCCTAATGTACTGTGGACTTCATCCAAATTCGACTGCATGCATGCCTTACAACAACTAAACGGTATAACGTGTTCGCTTATCTCTTAAAATTACGGGATATCGTGACGTCATGGATAAAGCATAGGGTAGAATACAGAATGAATAGGTATTATAAAGCAGAATCATAAATTTTGCATACTTTACACTTGTAGTATGTGAAATGATTGCTACTATTGCCTATATGAGAAAATGAATCATCAACGAATCTTATTAGTGTATGTTATATTTAACCAACAGGCTTGAAATGCGTGAATTTTGACTAGAATTAATCATTGAATGTAAAAATGATTTATTTTTAGATCTAATATGTATATCGTTTAATATTTAAAAATATATACATAAATTAATCTTACCTTATTCACAAACTTGCAATCCCGTCTTCAATATATGACTACAGCATGAAAAAACATGCGTGCTACTTGTATAGCAACTAGACCAGAAATGATTTCAGTACAAGTCCCTTATCTTATTGTTAATCTATAGATTAGTAACATCACGTGACTGATTGCGATAACATTCTATATAAGATTTACTGATAAGAATACATTTCAATTCATTTCTCCCAAAAGCAAGTGTATGAGTTGGTTGTAAGATCTAGGTAAGTATCCTTACTTTATATGTTTAAAGTTATAATATATGAATAGATATAATATTAATGTATTTTTTCAATATGTATGGTAGGCAAAAAGGAATAGGTAAGCAAAAAAGAATAGGTATTATTGCATGTTTCCTCTAATTTATTTTAAAAATAATTATTTTAAAAATACATACTAACAATTTATGCGATGAGTCACACAGCATGATGGGACGATATATGAAATTTATTTTTATATTATACAAGCTCCTATATACAATTCATATGCGTGAGCAAGATTATTTTTAGACTAGAATTATTCACTGAATGTAAAAAAAAAATAAAAGATTTATATTTAGATCTAATATTTATATCGTTTAACATTTTAAAATCCTATTAAAAGTATATACATTATACTTGTGAAAGGCCTATTGTTAATACGAAACGTTGTGTGAAGTGTCCTGTTTTAGGGTTAAAAGTTTCGTGAAGGGGTCTGTTTGAAGGAGCCTGTTTCGAAATGACTTAAGAACGCACAATTTATTCCTAAACATTCATCTCGATTCGTTATATATGCTTTAATAAGTATTCAATAAAAAATAATAACTAAGAAATAAAATTAAAAATAGTAATTAAGAGATACCCTTAAGAATTATTGCGATAGGAGATTGGTTTTAATTAAATAGGTTAATGAATCTAATTCGATACAAGTCTTGTTAAAACAGAGATTATAGTTAAAATACACATTAATTATACAGTATTACACTGTATTACACAATGCGCTACCTCACCTATATTATCACAGAAATACCTTCGATAAAATTTAGACTAACAATACACACCTAAAAAAATATATACAGAGTACCCAGAAAATGATAGGAATGAATGAAAAATTTTAACGTAAATTATAAAATAGGATCTACATTAAGTGACAATAAATAAATATGAAGGAAAAATCATGAGTCATGGTATACTTTATGAAACACTTTCCAATGCTATGTGACTATCGTTAAGAATTTGAAATAAGTTAATTAGATTTAATAATTCATACTGGAAATGTATTTTTAAAAAAATTAGTAGCTTCGCCTACTTTTAAATCATTCAAGACATATGATGAAGGCTTGGCTGCTGTAGAAAAGCTTAATACTTGTATCTTAATGAATCGACCTATTTATGTTGGATTCACAATTTTAGAATTATCTAAATTAGTTATGTATGATTTTCATTACAATTTTATAAAGAAAACATACAAAGATCGTGCAGTTATACTCTTTACGGATATAGATTCCTTAACTTATCATTTTCAAACACATAATATTTATAAGGATATGGAGCACCATCATGATTTTTTCGACTTTTCTGAATACTCGAAATCCCATCGTCTAAACCGCACAAGTTTCGAACCCACAAACATATAATCAGACTTGTCATTTTATAACCAGGACGCTAACCACAGGGCTAAGTGAGCCCCCGCTTATTTTATAGTCACCACGCTGACTATTGGGCTTAGTAAGCCCCAGGCCAATTTATATCCACCACGCCAACTATTGGGCTTAGTGAGCCCCAGGCTAACTTATACACACCACGCTAACTTTTGGGCCTAGTGAACCCCCGCTTATTTTATAGTCACCATGCTAAGTATTAGGCTGAGTGAGCCCCAGGCTATTTTATAGCTACTACGATAACCCCAGGGCTAAGTGAGCCTCCCACTTATTTTATAGTCACCACGTTTACTACTGGGCTGAGTGAGCCCCAGGCTATTTTATACCCACCACGTTTACTGGGCTTAGTGTGTCCCCGCTTATTTTATAGCTACTACGATAACCCCAGGGCTAAGTGAGCCTCCCGCTTATTTTATAGTCAACACGCTAACTACTGGGCTGATTAAGCCCCAGGTATTTTATACCCACCACGCTAACTACTGGGCTGAGTGAGCCCCAGGCTATTTTATACCCACCACGCTTACAGGGCTAAGTGAGCCCCCGATTATTATATAGTCAACACGCTAACTACTGGGCTGATTAAGCCCCAGGTATTTTATACCCATCACGCTAACTACTGGGCTGAGTGAGCCCCAGGTTATTTAGTCGCATGAATATGATTTCCAAGGTATATGTCCTAACTTGATTTAGACCATTGCCTATAGTAAGATAAAGCTGCGAAGTAAATTGGTAAACTATATGTACATTTCCCATGAAAACTCACTTGTGTTTTCTTAAATATCTGCAGAAATCAGCATAGTTTATTAAAATTATATACATTCTCATTAGTTTATGAATCTACTAACTTGTAATATCTATATGGTGACTTGGATTATTAGTATTCCCACTTAAAAATTTCTTTTGTAGATTTAATATGATAAACACTAACATGAGACTGGCTAAACTTTTACCATTTTCATTTCAACTTAGTTTTAGGAAATTTATCTACATAGCTTTAAATTATACTGTTTAGTAAGTCTATTATTTCAAAGTATTATTTTTTAGTTCTAATATTCAAAACATATTCATATCATTTTTCATAGTAGGTATCAAATTAATTTAAAGCCATATTAAATATATATATATACAAATACTATTCTTACCTAACACGCCAGCTAGCTAAGCACCCAACCATCTCACACTAAGACTCTGAGAAAAGTGAATGCTTGTTCAGGTCCTTATCAGCTAATATAATCACTGATAAGATTTGGTCACGTGATCTCTGACGTCACTGGTGACGTATTGAATGATACCACATGGTCACGTGATATCACTTAATCAGTGACGTCACATGTCACGTGAGCAAATCTTATCAGTGATTATATTAGCTGATAAGGCCCTGAACAAGCATTCACTTTTCTCAGAGTCTTAGTGTGAGACGGTTGGGTGCTTAGCTAGCTGGCGTGTTAGGTAAGAATAGTATTTGTATATATATATTTTTAATGGCTTTAAATTAATTTGATACCTACTATGAAAAACGATATGAATATGTTTTGAATATTAGAACTAAAAAATAATACTTTGAAATAATAAACTTACTAAACAGTAAAATTTAAAGCTATGTAGATAAATTTCCTAAAACTAAGTTGAAATGAAAATGGTAAAAGTTTAGTCAGTCTCATGTTAGTGTTTATCATATTAAATCTACAAAAGAAATTTTTAAGTGGGAATACTAATAATCCAAGTCACCATATTGATATTACAAGTTAGTAGATTCATAAACTAATGAGAATGTATATAATTTTAATAAACTATGCTGATTTCTGCAGATATTTAAGAAAACATAAGTGAGTTTTCATGGGAAATGTACATATAGTTTACCAATTTACTTCGCAGCTTTATCTTACTATAGGCAATGGTCTAAATCAAGTTAGGACATATACCTTGGAAATCATATTCATGCGACTAAATAACCTGGGGCTCACTCAGCCCAGTAGTTAGCGTGATGGGTATAAAATACCTGGGGCTTAATCAGCCCAGTAGTTAGCGTGTTGACTATATAATAAGCGGGGGCTCACTTAGCCCTGTTAGCGTGGTGGGTATAAAATAGCCTGGGGCTCACTCAGCCCAGTAGTTAGCGTGGTGGATATAAAATACCTGGGGCTTAATCAGCCCAGTAGTTAGCGTGTTGACTATATAATAAGCGGGGGCTCACTTAGCCCTGTAAGCGTGGTGGGTATAAAATAGCCTGGGGCTCACTCAGCCCAGTAGTAAACGTGGTGACTATAAAATAAGCGGGAGGCTCACTTAGCCCTGGGGTTATCGTAGTAGCTATAAAATAAGCGGGGACACACTAAGCCCAGTAAACGTGGTGGGTAGAAAATAGCCTGGGGCTCACTCAGCCCATTAGTTAGCATAGTGGGTATAAAATAGCCTGGGGCTCACTCAGCCCAGTAGTAAACGTGGTGACTATAAAATAAGCGGGAGGCTCACTTAGCCCTGGGGTTATCGTAGTAGCTATAAAATAGCCTGGGGCTCACTCAGCCTAATACTTAGCATGGTGACTATAAAATAAGCGGGGGTTCACTAGGCCCAAAAGTTAGCGTGGTGGGTATAAGTTAGCCTGGGGCTCACTAAGCCCAATAGTTAGCGTGGTGGATATAAATTGGCCTGGGGCTTACTAAGCCCAATAGTCAGCGTGGTGACTATAAAATAAGCGGGGGCTCACTTAGCCCTGTGGTTAGCGTCCTGGTTATAAAATGACAAGTCTGATTATATGTTTGTGGGTTCGAAACTTGTGCGGTTTAGACGATGGGATTTCGAGTATTCAGAAAAGTCGAAAAAATCATGATGGTGCTCCATATCCTTATAAATATTATGTGTTTGAAAATGATAAGTTATGGAATCTATATCCGTAAAGAGTATAACTGCACGATCTTTGTATGTTTTCTTTATAAAATTGTAATGAAAATCATACATAACTAATTTAGATAATTCTAAAATTGTGAATCCAACATAAATAGGTCGATTCATTAAGATACAAGTATTAAGCTTTTCTACAGCAGCCAAGCCTTCATCATATGTCTTGAATGATTTAAAAGTAGGCGAAGCTACTAATTTTTTTTTAAATACATTTCCAGTATGAATTATTAAATCTAATTAACTTATTTCAAATTCTTAACGATAGTCACATAGCATTGGAAAGTGTTTCATAAAGTATACCATGACTCATGATTTTTCCTTCATATTTATTTATTGTCACTTAATGTAGATCCTATTTTATAATTTACGTTAAAATTTTTCATTCATTCCTATCATTTTCTGGGTACTCTGTATATATATTTTTTAGGTGTGTATTGTTAGTCTAAATTTTATCGAAGGTATTTCTGTGATAATATAGGTGAGGTAGCGCATTGTGTAATACAGTGTAATACTGTATAATTAATGTGTATTTTAACTATAATCTCTGTTTTAACAAGACTTGTATCGAATTAGATTCATTAACCTATTTAATTAAAACCAATCTCCTATCGCAATAATTCTTAAGGGTATCTCTTAATTACTATTTTTAATTTTATTTCTTAGTTATTATTTTTTATTGAATACTTAATAAAGCATATATAACGAATCGAGTTGAATGTTTAGGAATAAATTGTGCGTTCTTAAGTCATTTCGAAACAGGCTCCTTCAAACAGACCCGTTCACGAAACTTTTAACCCTAAAACAGGACACTTCACACAACGTTTCGTATTAACAATAGGCCTTTCACAAGTATAATGTATATACTTTTAATAGGATTTTAAAATGTTAAACGATATAAATATTAGATCTAAATATAAATCTTTTTTTTTTACATTCAGTGAATAATTCTAGTCTAAAAATAATCTTGCTCACGCATATGAATTGTATATAGGAGCTTGTATAATATAAAAATAAATTTCATATATCGTCCCATCATGCTGTGTGACTCATCGCATAAATTGTTAGTATGTATTTTTAAAATAATTATTTTTAAAATAAATTAGAGGAAACATGCAATAATACCTATTCTTTTTTGCTTACCTATTCCTTTTTGCCTACCATACATATTGAAAAAATACATTAATATTATATCTATTCATATATTATAACTTTAAACATATAAAGTAAGGATACTTACCTAGATCTTACAACCAACTCATACACTTGCTTTTGGGAGAAATGAATTGAAATGTATTCTTATCAGTAAATCTTATATAGAATGTTATCGCAATCAGTCACGTGATGTTACTAATCTATAGATTAACAATAAGATAAGGGACTTGTACTGAAATCATTTCTGGTCTAGTTGCTATACAAGTAGCACGCATGTTTTTTCATGCTGTAGTCATATATTGAAGACGGGATTGCAAGTTTGTGAATAAGGTAAGATTAATTTATGTATATATTTTTAAATGTTAAACGATATACATATTAGATCTAAAAATAAATCATTTTTACATTCAATGATTAATTCTAGTCAAAATTCACGCATTTCAAGCCTGTTGGTTAAATATAACATACACTAATAAGATTCGTTGATGATTCATTTTCTCATATAGGCAATAGTAGCAATCATTTCACATACTACAAGTGTAAAGTATGCAAAATTTATGATTCTGCTTTATAATACCTATTCATTCTGTATTCTACCCTATGCTTTATCCATGACGTCACGATATCCCGTAATTTTAAGAGATAAGCGAACACGTTATACCGTTTAGTTGTTGTAAGGCATGCATGCAATCGAATTTGGATGAAGTCCAGAGTACATTAGGGTTTAAATATTTAGGTAAGATAACTTTTTTTTCATTATTAAAAACTAATTTTTTTTAAATAATACCCTAACTATTTAGTACAATATATATTTTATAAAAACAAAGCTTAGTTATTATATTCATTCCTCAAAAGAAATTTTTAAGTTAAAATACTATAAAAACACAATTTAGTATAATTTTTCTATACAAAAAAAGCATAGACTAATGTAATTTTAAAATATTTAAAGTTTAATTCATATATCTTATAGGGGACCCTGTATTTTTTTTTACCATAACATGCGTCAAATTCATTTAAACACAGGTACATTTAAACAGGTTCAAATTCATTTAAACATCTGTTTGCCTCAAAATTCTTAAGGGTATCGCTTAATGACTAGTTCTTATTTTTCATTGAAGCATTTTAAAACTTACCAGATTAATAATTATATAGGACTACACGAAATAATTCGTATACATTGACGGTTTTAAATAGCTCATTTACCTACAAAAAATGTGTCAGAAATTACGAGTCTCAGGTATTTCTTATCGCGAGTGATTCACCGTGTCAAAGCAAGATCTTCGCTTATCTGATAATATGACTCATTATGATTCAGCGATATGCATGTTGAGGGGGTAACACTCAAATCTTAGTTGCAGTTATAAATATGTATTTTAAAGCATAATCATTCGAAAATTCAATTATTTTTCATGAAACGATCTACCCTATTTTACAGACTTGTATGATAAATTTGGTGAAATATGTACTTTTTTTTTTTCTAAAATCTATATTTTGAACGTTATACTAAAAATGTATTCGTGTAAAACCTACTTTTTACATTGCATGAATTCGTATTCATTTGAGATTAGTACTCTATTTCTTAAAATATCTGTGGAATCATAATATTTTTACAGGGTATATTGTGAAGGGAGGCCTTTTCATTCAAACAGCGGACCTTGCATTTTTATGAAAGGTCAATATCCCTAGTATTTCTGTCGTTGTAATATAATATGAATCTATTGGATTTATTTTGTGAAGGGCCCTGAGATTCGAATAAGGTTATATTATTTGTGAAGGGCGCTGGGTAGTCGCATTATTTTATGAGCAGGGCTTAAATCTTTAACTTTTTCTAGTTTCTTTTGAAGGATTTCAATATTTTGAACCTATCGACGTGTAAGCTTTACTTTTAGCCTAACTTGAATTGAAAAAAAAAAACAGGGTAAAGTGTAAATTATCTGATTTTATGAAGGGTCCTTATGCATAAATGGATTTTTGTGAAGGGTTCCTTTTTATTTAAAAGGGGATCTGTTCACTATTTTAATTAACTACGCACTAGCTGGTAAAATTATATTTTGTTCACGTAACATTTCAATGATGTTGGAAAGTGATTCATGAATTATGTCGCTACGCATGATTTTTCATTCTTGTTTATTTTATATATACGTTAAAATTCTTCGTTTTGTAGCACTCTGTATTTTTTGAAGTATGTATTGTTAGGCTATCGAAGGGCTCCTCTGGGTAAAAAAAAGGAGGGGGTAGGGGGAGGGGGAGGGGGCGAGCTGTTAAATTTAGTACTGTATAATTCATACGGGACCCTGTATTTTTTACTATAACCCCCATGGTGATTCCTGGGACCGGGAAGTTTTGACTCTAGGTCACTTCTAGCTAAAAGCTCACACCTTAAGGTAAAATTCATTTCAGTTGAGAGTTTATATCTTAGATTACTTTCAGTTGAAAATCCTACTTTTGGCGACTTTTAAAACTAAAAATTCTATTTTTAACTCTAAAAATTCTACTTTTGGTTAAAAAAAATGTCTAAGTTCTCCAATTAAAATTAATGAATGATCCTTTTTAATTAAACCATTATCGACTTTTAAAATTCATCTGTAATATAGTCTAACATGTATATGAAATACCCTACTCTAGTTGAAAAAAAAAATTGCTTCGAAAAATTTCTAAGTTCCCCAATTAAAATTAATGAATGAATAACCCTTTTTAATTACTATTTTTAAATTCAGTTCACAAACTGAAAAAATATTTCCCACCCTACTCCAGTTGAAAAAAAAAATCTCGCGAAAATTCTTAAGTTCTGCAATTAAAATTAATCACCATTTTTAATTAAACCATTATTGACTTTTAAAATTCTGCTGTAACACGTATATCGAATACCCTACTCTCGATGAAAAAAAAAAATTTTTTTTTGCTTCGAAAAATTTATAAGTTCCCCAATTAAAATTAATTAAATTTGTAACTCGTTAAAATTCACCTTGTACTGTAATAGAAGATTCTCCGCGAAAAAAAAAAAAAAAAAAAAAAAAAAAAAAAAATGCTTCGAAAAATTTCTAAGTCTCGCAATTAAAATTAATTAAATTTCTAATTTACTAAAATAAATCCGTTGAAACACACCTCGTACTCTAGTTGAAAAAAAAATTGCTTCGAAAAATTTATAAGTTCCCCAATTAAAATTAATTAAATTTGTAATTCGTTAAAATTCACCTTGTACTGTAATAGAAAATTCTCCGCGAAAAAAAAAAAAAAAAAAAAAAAAAAAAAAAAAAAAAAAATGCTTTGAAAAATTTCTAAGTCTCGCAATTAAAATTAATTAAATTTCTAATTTACTAAAATAAATCCGTTGAAACACACCTCGTACTCTAGTTGAAAAAAAAAATTGCTTCGAAAAATTTATAAGTTCCCCAATTAAAATTAATTAAATTTGTAATTCGTTAAAATTCACCTGGTACTCTAGTTGGAAAAAAAATTGCTTCGAAAAATTTATAAGTTCCCCAATTAAAATTAATTAACAATAATCCCCTTATCTTATAGTAGAAATCCTTATCTTAGGTGGTGGAGGGAACTGTGAATGGAGGAGCACCTTCGGTGATGTAGGAGCACCGTTGGTGTTGGAGCTGAGGTGCACTTCGAGTGGAGGATCTGAGCTGCACTTCGAGTGGAGGAGCTGAGCTACACTTCGAGTGGAGGAGCTGAGGAGCCGGTGCTGCACCTTGCACCAGCTCCACAGCTCCGCCACCCGGGGTCGGACCCCCACTTTTCCTCTACTAACGCTCTACAATGAGGTCGTTGATAATTGGCTGCTCAAAAATCTATATAAAATTATGTCATATCTGCAATCTCATTCTGCACTTAATGAGACACGAAGTGAAACGAATGCTAAAATATTATTTTAAAGTGATTTTTTTTCCTGCTTCTTCTCATGTGTATTAGTAAATTCGGTATGCAAGATGCTCCCAATAACCATAACATATAAAATGACTAAAATTTATTCAACCGATTATATCCAGCTCTTAATTGACATTTTTAACGATGTCTCACCGTGTACAACACTCCATTATTGAAATTCTATTTTAGCTTCATCGCGAATCGCAAACTTTGCCCGCTTAAAGTGCCAGTTAAACTGCATGTGCGAAAAACAGTAAAATTTCAAATTGAACTCTTATTAACTGAATGTTTATTAATTAACCATGTGCGTTATCGTGGAGTCCCTGGGACTCCTGTGCATATATTTTACAATAGAGAAAAAATCACGAAGCGTCTCTTGGGTTAACGTAAAAATATCCAAACGTTACATTATACTAAACTTAATGCATACGCAAACATCTACAGAGTGTCTCATTTATTTTGCAACCCTAAAAAAAGAACAATGTACAAACATAAATTTTTATTTTACAGAAGTGCTTAAACGACTACAAAAGGTGTTGGAAGTGACCTTCGTCTTCATCTTTACATATCTGGGCCCGTTTGAGGAGGTTTCGAACGCAGTCCGTAATGTGTTTGGTGTGATAGCGTTCATCTCTTCCGTAATGCGAGTTTTCAGTTCAGTAATCGAGGCTACCAGTTCACGGAACACGAGATTTTTCAAATAGACCCACAAGAAGAAATCGGGCGGTGACAGGTCTGGACTGCGTGGAGGCCATAGTCCTTTTGTAATTAGCCGATCACCAAAAAATTCTTGGAGAAATGACAGAGTGTCGTTGACTGCATGCGCAGAAGCGCCATCCTGTTGAAACCAAACGAAACGTTCATTTGCTTCCAACATGCTTCGTTCAACTGCTTCGTCTCGATTTTCTTCATTTTGTGGTCAGTTAGGACAACGACAGACGGTTCTTTCTTTTTGGTTCCACAGTACATTCTATTTGAAAATGGTCCACGGTTCGCTTGTGTTTTTATTCGGCACCACCGAGTTTGGAAAGTTGTTTTTATATCGTTCCTTGACTGTTTTGTACGAAGACGTTCGAAAATAATGTTTAATAATTAACGCGCGTTTTTCTGCACATAGCACCATGACGCAAAATTACCTTTCATTTCGTTCTTCTTAGCAGTTAAGTGTCTCGTGCGGTTTTCTAGCGTGTTGGTAGTGTTGCTGGCACGCCCCTCCACACCACTACCTGCACTTACGGTGTGCGCATGCACTCGTGTTGTTCATTTGCTTCGCGTTTACGCGGGTTGCAAAATAAATGAGACACTCTGGTACTTATAATAAAATCCAAACGCAAGAGTGTTGGTAACCATGCCGGGTGCGACTACTCTGGTCTGCGAATCGACCGTAGCTAAACGCCATCTTAGGCTTAATGAAAAACATAATGCTAATATATGACAGCTAAATAATAATTTTCATGAAACCATGTCTTTTCAGCATAATTTCCAATAAAACACGTATGTCATATCCAATTATAATGTTTTAAGTTCTAATTTAAAAATCCAGAATAAATATCGGATTCCCAGATATAAACAAACAAACGCTGTTGCCATTCAGAATCACAAATTCAAATGAATCACAAATGAACGACTCTTTGAAAGCTTCACATCCGATTCTGCTTTTAAAATATTGGTAAAAGCATATTAAAGCCTTTAAATATTTCAATTACGTTTAAAACCTTCAAAAACTACAGCCATCTATAGGAAAATACAATTGTGGGAAATTGTAGGTAATCATTCCAGAGCGAACCGAGTCGGAGCTGCGAACCCGAACGCAGATAAACGCCATGTTAGGCTTAATGAAATATGAATAAGATTTGAAAAAATGAATGAGATTACCTTTCACTCTTGCTGTGTCGCATTCGTGGTCAAACCAATTCCTTAATGCAACGACATTTCTACATGTAGGGCATCTCATGGGTTTATTTAAGCATTTTTCTTCATGAGATGAAACGTATTCAGCATCCAAAGTCCTTTTACAGTGAGAACACATGGCTGTCACACTGTTACCTAAAATAAACATGATACGAAGAAATAAACATGGTACTAAGATAAATGAATCTATAGTGAGGCATTCATTTTTAAAGTTGTAAAAATAGTACCCCAGCATATTTTTAAAAAACAACTAAAGTTAATCAGATTGGCTGAAACTCTTAACTGTTCAATAAGTTGTTTGGAATGAGTTCTTTGTTTTGTTGGTGGCGAAGATTTTATTTCTAAAGTGTCTTCAAAAAGTATTTTTAGCAAATTTTTATGTTTCTTTAGGAGATAGGTTATTATTCAAAATGGTGTTTCTTTATTAATGTTTCATTTTGCGTTAGAAATTCGTTTTTTACATTTTCCAACATAGTTGAAAAGTGTTTATGAATTAGGTTTGTCTGTTCTTCTGTGTGTCTGTTCGTGCTCTAACTTTCGTATTTGTACTCGTATTGCCATGTAATTGATATACATTATTGAAGTTTACCATGGGATGTTCGGTATTGAAAATGAAGTGTGTAGCATTTATATTTCATTTACAGGGGCACTCAAAAGTATTCCGTAAATCTATAAATTACGGTCTATGGAGAAAAATCGTTTGCGGTGCATTTTATTGTAGCTCAAACATAATGAAATTAATATACAGGGTGATCTTTTTTAAAGTGACAGTGTTTGGAGCGGTCTGTAGCGCGATCTAATAGCCGAAATGGCACCAAACTTGGTATTTAGATTAATCAAGACATGGGAAAAAGGATTCCGTGAAAAAAGTTAGTTCCAAAAATTGCCGCTAGGGCATTTTGTG
Source organism: Maratus michaelseni (assembly GCA_963931845.1). NCBI lineage: Eukaryota > Metazoa > Arthropoda > Arachnida > Araneae > Salticidae > Maratus > Maratus michaelseni. The sequence goes on from OZ007598.1 coordinate 242,535,224, forward strand.
GCGCTGCTGTAGCGTACAATAACGAGAATAGCATAAAACACGGGTATCAAAGAAAAATGCAAATGTTGTGCGATGACAGCGCCAGTAATAGGGGTTATAAAAGCAAGTGGTAGACAGCTCCGACAAATAATCTCAGCTGAAGTAAACGAGCTCCAGTGGACTTGCCTCTCACGTTATAGGAACGTGCGTTACTGGTAAAGCTGTATTATATGAATCAATGTAATGCATCCGCAGCTCTTCGGGAATTATTTCGAACCAGAAAAAAATTACGAAAGAGGCCTTTATCGCAGAATGGTCTTAAGAAAATGATTAAGCAGTTCGAGTCACTGACCATTCGCGCTGGGAGAGGACGTAAACAAGTATCAGAAGATATAATAACTGATGTGGCAACTGCAATTGTCGAAGGATCGCAATGAACCATTGCTGGTACTAGCAGCGCCCGGGATGTAGCTCGACAACTGGACATGAATTATTCCACGGTATGGAGAGTTTTGCGGCGCGTTATTGGATTTTACCCCTACAAAATCAGCCTCTTGCACGAACTGAAACCAAGTACGTACGATTGTATGAGTTAGTATTTTTCTTTTCTCACATTTTATACATTGCAAAGCGCCACAAAATGCCCTAGTGGCAATTTTTGGAACTATTTTTTTTTTTTTTTGCACGGGGTCCTTTTCCCCATGTCTTGATTAGTCTAAATACCAAGTTTGGTGCCATTTCGGCTATTAGATCGCGCTACAAGGCGCTCCAAACGCTGTCACTTTAAAAAGGATCACCCTGTACATTGCGGAGGTGAACTACTGCAAGCTTTCACCGAAGTATAGAGTTAGTAGTATTTATATTTCAATTACAGGAACGTACAAAATAATCCTTTTACATTATGATATACACTGTTAAAAATAAATTCGTCAATTCACGATAAAACTACTGGCAGCAAAGTTGCGGAACTTTTTCCGTTCTGTTAGTACACTTTCCGTTTTGAAAACTGAAGGGAAAACTCCGTTTGAAGAATCGGTAAGTTTCCGTTATAAATAAACTCGGTTTTAAAATATGTCATCTCTATTTGTGCTGCCATCTATTGATTATTACGGGAGTATTTAATATTTGATATAATGCAAGAACATTTTCTGCCAGACCTGAGGATTGAACTGGGGACGTTAGTGGCTTGAGCCGAGTGCTTCACCGCAAGACCAGCGGATCCTTGCTAGAGTAAGAGTAGGAAACGGTGATACAGGATGTATTCAAATAGCAGCTTGGGACTTAAACAATTTTGGGTTTAGGAAACTGATAATTTCGAAGTTAATTGCGGGGATATTTCGTAATGTGATGATGGTTGAAAACTATAGCATTAATAGAGGATAAAAACATGAATTATATATATTCTTAATTTGATTGTTAGATGTAAAATATAAATATTATATTTTGAATTAAATTCGATAATTTTTTTTGCTTTTTTGCGAAAATCGATTTTTAATCAACTATTATGTGTTTTTTAAATGTGTTCGTTTGGAATATATTTTCAGTGTGAGTGTTTTTTATAACTTTAAAAAATAAATTGCGAATAATTTTAAAGGAATGAGTTTAATTCGAAAGCATTATTTTTGTTTGTTGCTTTTTTAAATAGAATCGATTTTTTTTTCACTTAATTTAGCTATTATATATATATATTAATCTGTTTGTTTAGAATATATTTCAAGTGCGAATACATTTTTATAACTTTAAAAAATGAATTGCAAATATAATTTTTGCTTTTTTAAATTCGAAAGCACTATTTTCTTGTTGTTGTTTTAAATAAACTTGAAATTTTAATTTATTGAATTTTTAGTTTTTTTGTGCAGCAACATATCAGTTTTTGAAACATTGAAAATAAACATGCAGCAGATAACGGAATATCTCCGCTGTTTTCAGGAAATATGAAGAAATTTTCTGCTTTTAACTGAAAATGACCTTTTTTCATGAAAAGGGACTTTTTCTGTGAAATTCAGGAAAAAAGTACCCGTGAATTTCAGATTATTTTTAACAGTATAGTGTAAAAAAAAATTTCGTCAATTTACGGAAAAAGGACAGGCAGCAGAGTTGCCGGAATGTTTCCGTTTTTAGGTAGATTTCGTAAGAAATACTACCTATTACATTCTCACCTAAGTTGGAAATTTTAAAAAATTTTTGCAGATCTACGCCGATTATGACTCCCAGAACCCAAAACCACCCCCAGTTCAAAACTTTATATATCTATCTATCTATCTATCTATCTATCTATGTCACTTTTTTCTGACCACGATAACTGGAAAAATTCTGCATTAATCTTTTACAAACTGATACATAAAATCAAGGGGCATAAAATCTCGGTCAAGTTCGTTAATGGGCAAAATCGAACCAAGGGGGGAGAAATGGGGGGATTTTTGTGAAACCCCCCCCCCATAATTTCTTAATTATTATACGTATCGAATCCGTTTCAAGTTATTATTACTTCTAGGAAAAGGGCCGAAAATTTATGTATGACAGATTTTTGATATAATTAAAAATGGCCCCAAGGGGGGGAAAGGGGGGTTTTAGAAGAAAAAAAATCATAGCTTCGTCAATTCGCAAGATATCAAATCCGCGTAAATTTATTATTAATCCTCTTAATATTATCTAAAACTTTTATATTGACAAGTTTTTTATAGCACCAAGCGTTATAGCAAAAAAATTAAAAACAAAAAAATCCCTGCCGGCTCCGCCTGCAAACAAGTTATTTTTTGAAGTAGGCGGTTCCAACTCCCGCATCTTTTCGAAACTGATACATAAAATCAAAGGGCATAAAATCTGGGTCAAGTTCGTTAATGGGCAAAATCAAACCAAGGGGGGGATGGGGGGGGGCTTTTTGTGAAAACAGAAAAAAAAACCATAATTTTTTAATTATGATACGTATCGAATCCGTTATCGAATCTAAAACTTTTATATTGACAAGTTTTTTATAGGACCAACCGTTATAGCAAAAAAAAAAAAAACCCTGCCGGCTCCGCCTGCAAACAAGTTAGGTTTCGAAGTAGGCGGTACCAACTGCCGCATCATCGTAAAAAGGTCATTTCTTCCGCAATAACCGACAAACAGGCGCCCCACGGTCTGCGTCTTCGAAATCTACCTGTGCCTGTAGGCCGAGCCGTCAGGGATTTTTTTTTTTTTGAGGAATGTTCCGCCTTTGTAGTCCATAGATGGCGCGATACAGACGCGAAGGAGTTGAAGCGCATGTGTGGCGATCAAAAATACTGCAATCCCATTGGATAATAGATTTTTACATTAATAATTCCGTATTTGAAACTCTGTAATCTTAAAAGTCTAAGAAGTGTACAATTTAGGGATACAGTTTATGAACTTTTGGAGCACAATTGAATTTGCAGTTTTTATGCATAAGTTGAGGGGCCAAATACACTCGGATTTTGTGCACTTTTTTTGCAAACTCTTTCTAGCTGGGTAGCAACAGATATACGGGATAGATTCCATTTTTCTAACAAAACGGAAACTTTCTGATCAAAATTCACGGAAGACAACCTGTCAATAAACGAAATTTTTTAACAGTGTATGTGGTGCATTTGTGTGGCACTCCAAACATAATGAAATTTAATAGGATCACCAAGTTTCACTACAACTTGTTTTCTATGGATTATGGAGTGCATAAAATTTATCGTTCATATACAGAGACACACAAAAGAATTCGGTTAAAAATGACTGACCATGATTGGTCATTGCTGGAAGTGCTTTTAGCACTGTGATATACCATTTTATGTAATTTTCAGTGTATTACGTGTTGATTAAAAATTCTGTAGATCGTATACAGGGCCGTAGATGTAGGCAACAATTGCTGAAAAAGGATTTTTACTGATTTATGCATCTTTTAAATTGCTTATTTATATATCTGATTTCAGAGTATGAAAAAATTAAATTTTTTAATAATATTCTGTTAGTGTTGGAAAACGTTTCATAATCCATGCCGGAAACATGACTTTTCGTTCTCGTTATATTTTCTCTAGTTTTTATATAAACTTTAAATAAGTTGTTAAGTATGTCTGAAACTTTAAAAAACGAATATTTTAATAAATTTGACGTATAGCCTACTACTGGAGTATATGCTAAATTTTATTTTTTATATTTAATTTATTTTTCTTAATTAATTCTCATGATTCTAATTCTTTGTATATAATTTAACTAAGTTCATCAGGTCAAATAGTCAGCTGGGTTGCCCACTATTGGCGCACAAATGGATAACTTGTGTAGCAGTGAAAGTGCAACTTCACTAAGATATCAGGAATGTGATTGTTAAAGGAAGAAATTAAAAACTGAAATATTGTATACTTCAAGGTTGGTTGACTGGTTAGTTCGTTACTCTTTCACAAATTTTAAATGCACTTAACTGGTACCAGTTAACCCAATTATCCACTCGTACCAGTTTTTAGCTACATTAAAACTTTTTCTTTTTAAGTAATTTTGTTTTATTTAAGGGGTGTGAATCGATTATATAGTTGTATCTGGGTTAATCGATGTTTCTTAATCGATTATGCACACACACACACATATATATATGATATAAATGAATATATGATAATATGATACAAATGAATATATGATAATATGATATAAATGAATATATGATAATATGATATAAATGAATATATGATAATATGATATAAATGAATATATATATATATATATATATATATATATATATATATATCCCTACTTAAAAATAAGAAACATGGACTTCAAAATCGTGGCAGAACTAATGTTGCAAGATTAGTTATATCGTACAATATTAAAACTTTTGTTTACGTTTTTTACAGTTTAAAAAATATTTATTTTTTCTACAAAATATAAATAAATAAATGCAAAAAAAAAGTAATAGTCTCTAAATTAATGACAGTCTTCGTAATCCTAGGGATTAATCTAGAGCTAGCCAAATAGCCAAAAAGCTAACTGAAGGCACCTTTTGCCCCCAAAGCATTTAGTGGATTAGCCAAATAGCAACAGCCAAAAAAATATATCATTTCCATTTTGTTGTTCCTGCCTTTCGTAAACCTGCAGCTGCCGCGTGAAAAAAAAATCTCCAACCGCCTTTGTCCCGGCAACTCACTTCAAAATTTGTCTCGTCCTCTCTGTGCAAGCATCTTACAAATAGTATGATGTCATTTGCATTAAACAAGTATTGAGGAAATTAAAAGAATGTTTATTTTTTTGTTGATAATTTCAACTTAGGAAATGAAACCAAAATGGTTCATGAATGGAAGTTGTTCAGGCTGGTTCTGGCTACAAGGGATAAAGGAATGAAACCAGCTGATTGTATTATTTTTCCATAAAAATGGTATTACTGACATATTTCCCAATGTGACTTCTTTGTATGAATTTGTAGCAACAATTCTGTTGTCTACAGCAGATTGTGAAAGGGGATTGAGTCTTGTGAATATAACAAAACCTGACTTGAAAAATAGACTGACAATCAAAAATTTAAGTAACTTAATGATGATTAATTTGGAAGGGAAGTTTGAAAAGAATTTCCATTTAAAAAAGCATTTGATGTGTGATGTATGGCCATTTCTCGAGAGGGTCAATCTTACAGAGTGGTGCACTGTTTGTATATTGTATAGTTACAAATAATACTCATTTATATAGAAATTTTATATAAATAAAAGCTTTTTTTTCTTGGCTAAAGCTATTTTTATTTGGCTAACAGTTATTGGCGGCAATTAGCCAAAAAGCTACAAATCTCTTTTTCCTAGATTAAACTCTATAATCCCCAATATAACTTGAGCCAATTTTCTCTGTTTCAGATCTGTCTGGCCAATTAAGGAGAATCGTGAGTTTTAAACCTTCAAAAAAGTCCTTCCGGCATGTTTTGAATGCGACAAAAATCAGGTTGCTTCAAAATGTTAGCCATCCTAGAATTTCAAATTGCCATATCTCAGCCATTTTTTAAGATAAAGCCAAAACAAAAAATGTTCCGGAATTCTTGTACCACGATCTAACACTTAACGGAAACAACTTTTTCCATTTATAATTTTTTATATATTTTTTTGAATTAAAAAAAATTAAAAATTTAACTTGCCGCCATTTTGAAACAAGAGGGCGCATGAAGCTGGCCAACGAACTCGGTCGAGACTTTGGTATGTTCTGTACACATGATAAGTCACATTCATATATCTTCATAAATACGAGAGTTACAGCATAACAAATATCAGATTGTTTCAAAATCTCAGCCACACTAGATTTCAAACTGCTATATCTCATCCATTTTAGGTAGCTTTCAATACAAAAAAGTATAAAGCTACCTACTGCAGCCGTTCGGAGGAAAGCAATTTATATTTTCACCAATCATGACCCCCAGACCCCAAAACCACCCTTCTTTCAAATATATATATATATATATATATATATATATATATGTGACGATTTAACTGGAGTCACCATATTTTTGTAGACTCCTATTCAAGGCAAGGGAGGTTTCTCCGAGGAGATTTTCAGTCGAGCACCGAGACTTACTTCATTGTGTACGTATAAGCTACAGACAAGAGGCAGTTCGTTCCAGTTCACACTTTATTCGAAAAATTTAAAGATTAATTGATTAAGCTTTACTCTATTGAAAACTCACTCCATGCACTGCTAAATTTAGGGTCGTGGCGAAACTTGATGATTTAAATTTAAATATAAGAAGACATCTTAGTTAGTACAGGCAGGTATTCTTTAAAAATCAATCGGCGGCCAAGGAGAACCTTCGAAGATTTAGGAAGTACATCACTAGTTGCATCCACCACCGAAATCCCGGAACATTCTGCTCTAAACGCGGGAAAAATCCGTATATCATTTCCCGAGCGCGCCAGAATACATTCTATCTAAAAAGCCTCTAGGCCAATCAACGCTCACGGCTTAACTTCTTCGGCGAATTAATATCGAAGTGAACTTACCGAAGCTGGCAAAAGCGCGCCAAAAAATGTTCTAGAACAATCTCGTGCCTTCTACTTCCTTCGAATAAATAAAAGCAGAGAGAAAAGGAGTACATATGTTTTTATCAAGTATGGCAATATGCCAAAATAATTTTTACATTGAGATTAAAATCTTTCAGAATTTGAAAAGTAATATTTTGTCAGGAATCGTAGGGAAATAAAAAATAAAGAAAAGAAATTCATAGGTTGTTATTTCAAAAGAGTAAAATATTTTTAGCTGGGAAATGGGTATTTTTTGAATTATTAGATTCTAGGATGCTTTTTATTTAAAGAAAATAAAAGTGCGTAAATTTAATAGAGCATTCTATCAGTGCCATTTTTTTAAGAGAATGAATTTGGAATAAACTATATATTTCGCTAGATGTAATTTTGACAATCGAATACTGGAGCGAGAAAATAATTTAGAATAATGGGATTTACACAGAATTATAGTCTTAATGAAGTCAACGGCGAAATTTTTTTTTTTTTTTTTTTTTTTTTTTTTTTTTTTTTTTTTTAATTTGTTTCAATATCCCCCCCCCCCAAAAAAAAACAAGCTTATCTGAATAGCAGTTCCCTAACAGCAGTTCAGATAAGAAAAAAAAATAGAGAATTTTCCTAAAATATAAAATTCTAAAAATTTTAAATCATCAAGAATCACAAACAAAGTAATTGTCTTAAATTTTGGAAGAATGGAAAATAAAATATTTTTAGAGTAAAGCATAACCTCAAATACATAAGTTTACAGCAACACTTACTTTTGCAAGTGTAAATAAATGGGATACATCAAGATAAACTAAGAAATAACTAACATAATAAATAATATTACCAACATAATATAATAATAATAAATAATAAATCAATATAATAAATAATATAATAAATAATAAAGTTGGAAATTAGTTACATTGAAAACTGAAGAATATTACCAATTGAAAAAACTGTATTCTTCAGAATACTATTGAAAAACTTAATCATACTAATACTGAATAACTGAATACTGAAGTTTCAATAGTCTTAAACAGTCACTGTTTGAACAACAACAGCAGTCAACAACAGTCTCAAAACAGTTCTGACTAAATTTCAGTCTTTCTCCATTGTGGTTTTGGGATTACCCCCACTCTAATCTGTGGTGCCACTCTTTTTGTGGTCACACTGAAGACCAGAGCTAATTCATTTCATTCGATAGCTATCCTTTTTGTCGCAATCAGTAAAATTTTTGAATTAATAAATGTCCATATTGCACAACATGGTATACATACTACTTTGAAATATCACAACCTTGGTACAAAAATTTTAATTCATCATATATTTTATAACTACATTTCATTGTAAGCAGTTTACTCAATTTGTAAATAAAACTCTAATACTCTAATAACTCTAATATTAACTCTAAATCTCTCTCAACATTTTTTCTAATATTTTCTCTTAATAAATAATAACATTAATAAATCTTTTCAAAATAAATAATATCAACAGACTTCAATAACTACTCTAACAATATAATATATCACAGTAAATATTACATTCAATATAAAATTCTTGGTTGAGGAAAAAAAAAAATACATAGCAAAATATGTTTGTTTCCTTACTTGAAAGGATAAGGAAATAATTTTTTGCTAGCCGAAATCTATATAAAAAAAATTTAACTCTACATTATTTTCCAATACTAAATAATTTAGATGCCCAAATATTTAGATAGGATTCACTCAACCAACAATTGTGAACAATAATATCCCTTTCTGATACTCTTCTTTTGACTACTAAAAAATCTATGACATAATCGGATATAGCTAATTACCAAAATTTAAGTGTAGAATCCTCTACTTCTTTTTACACTTTTTAAGTAATAAGCAAAAATAATAATAATAATAATAATTGTTAGATAGATAGGTGACAGAGAATTGAAATATAAAACTATTATTTATACTATTGCAATCCTTAAATTTCAACTAATCTCTCTTAACATTTTACTACAACATCACAATATCAACTCTGACTAATACAGAATATCAGCATTCAAGAATAATTCAAGACCTTTATTGTATTAAACAAAATAAATATAGCTTCTGTGAATCCATTAAATAATATAACTAATATTTACTAAAAACTGTAATTATATAAAAATTTTAACTTCATTTTTCAACATCAATTTGAAAATTCCTAAAATCATAATACACATCTTATGCCTGCATAAGGTGTCTACCTAACCTCAAAAACTTTCAAAAACAAGTAATATTCCTGTGTCGACCCAAGAACATACCTGATAATGTTGAAATTATGGTAATAAGCGATATTTAAAAGAATTTGAGTTTAATCTATTGTTTTTACTTTAGTTTGATTTTGTGAACCTGTATGTGAAGTTGTTTGTGCTGGTTTTTGTGTATCTTCATGAAATAATTTGAAGTCATCTGGAAAATAATATTGTCGCAATTTAGACACATGTACAATTACTGAGTTGGCTTTAGTTTCATAATTAAATCTGTCTATTTCATAAGTCACTTCTGAAAGTTTGTTTATAATTTTGTATGGACCTGAAAAAGTGGGTTCTAATTTCCTAGTATTGGGATATTTGAATTCTTCATAAATTACAAAATCATTTACTTTTAAAGGACACTCAACAAATTTTCTATCATATAACCTTTTATTTTTGAAATGAAATTCTTTAGTACGTTTTTTAGCAATTTTTAGTGCTTCTTGAACAGGTGGATAATAATTTTGATTTAAAGGAGAGTTATAAGGTAATTTGCCATAAAATAGATATGCTGGTGGGAAATTAGTTATGGAATGAGGAGTATTATTGTATTCTTGAATGACATGCTCTAATAATCGAGTCCATGGAATTTTAGATGAGATTGAGTTTACTTTACATTTTAATCTAGTGACTATTGTCTGGTTAACCCTTTCAACCTTCCCATTCGTTTGTGGATGATGTGAAGAGGTAAATCTTTGTTTAATGTTATGTGTCTTGAGGAATTTTTTGAATTGAGGTGACCGGAATGCCTTGTGCCGATCACTGAGTATTATTTGGGGAACCTGACTATTGAAAATTTGTTTTAAGCAATTAATATATGTGGCTGATGTAACATTTTTTGATGGAAAAGCCCAGACATATCTTGTGGCATGATCTATTATTATGTGTAAAAATTTCTTTGTCGAGTTATAATAATTAAATCCACCCACAGTATCAATAGAGAGGCACTCAAAAGGTTGATCTGTGGCTGGTAGGGCTTGTAGTAAGCCAAATCTTTTTGTTTTGGGTTTTTTATTTTTTTGACAAGTGTCACAATGTTTTACATATTGGGTTATATCTATTGTCATATTAGGCCAATAATAGTTTGGAGAAATTAAATTTTGCATTTTTTGTATACCTAGATGTCCATAATTCTCATGTGCAATATGTAATAATTTTTTTCTTAAAGCCATTGGTACTACCACTTTTCGAAATCCATGTTTTTTAAGTATGATTATTCCATTCTCTGATCGATATTTCCTATCATTTACATTTTCCTTATTCTGCATCTCTATTATTTCATCTTTATCTAACAATAAATTAATATGTTGGTTGAAAAAAGTTACAGGGTTTCTGGACAACATGTCAGCTTCGACATTTGTTGACCCCTTTTCATACTTAATTTCATACTCAAACATGCTTAATTTTAAAGACCACCTAAATAATCTTCCTCTAGGATTCTTAACATTTTTTAACCAAACTAGAGATGCATGGTCAGTATGGATGGTAAATCTGACTCCATGAAAGTAATGATAAAATTTATCAAGAGTGTCAATAATTGCTAAACACTCTAACTCTGTAATGAAGTAATTCTGTTCATAACTCTTCAAATTCCTTGAATGGTAAGCAATTGGATGCAGAAACCCCTCTTTATCTGGTTGTTTAAGCACTGCACCTACTGCCATCTGTGAGGCGTCAACAAACATATGAAGTGGTAATTTTGCATCATAAATTTTAAGAATAGGTTTTTGGATTAAAGCATCTTTCAATTTATTGAAAGAATCTTGACATTCTGGAGTCCAATTCCATATTGTATCTTTTCTAAGTAATTTATTAAGAGGTTGTCGAATTTGAGCATATTTATCTATAAATTTATGATAAACATTTATTGATCCTAGGAAACTTTGCAATTGTTTAATATTTGTCGGGGGTTTTAATTTCTTTATAGTTTCAATATTTGCATTTCAAGGAGTTATAATTCCATCATAAATTTCATATCCTAAAAAGTTAATCTTAGTCTGAGCTAATTTACATTTGGATAATTTGAGTTTAATGTTTTCTAATTGACAAATTTTAAATATTTGATTTAAATGATCAAGATGTTCTTTTAGAGAGGAGGAGAAAATTATAATATCATCGAAATAGTGGCAAGCAAAATCTATTTTGTATTTATTTAGGATTCTTCTAATAGTTCTATTGAAAATCGGGGGTCCCGTTTTTATCCCGAATGGGAGGACTAACCATTCGAATAACCCAGAGCTAGTAGCAAAAGCTAATTTCTCAGTATCTGCGGGATGTATGGGTATGTGCCAGTAGCCGGAGGCTAAGTCCAAAGTTGAAAAATACTGAGCACCACTCAATTTATCCAAGATCCCATCGATACGAGGTAATGGTTCGGCATCATTTTTTACTATTGCATTTAATTTTCGATAATCAATACATATCCTAGTCTTTTTGCCTTCCTCTCTTTTCATAGCCAAAGTGACAGGAGCCGAATAAGGACTATTGCTCTCTTTAATTAATCCTGCTTCTAACAATCCTTGAATTTGATTTTGAATTTCTTTTTCCTCAGCTGGTGAAGTTCTATAAGGCCTCAAAGATATTGGTAGGTCAGATTTAAGATAAACGCGTTGTGGTTCAATATTAATTCTACCCACATCATATTTATGTTTAGCAAAAATATCCATGTAATTTTGAATTAATTCCCTTAAATCCCCATTTTGAATCAAATTTATCTCCCCCATTAGTTCACAATTAGAAATATTAACTTCGCGAGAAATTTGAGGAGTCATGAGTCTTCTATAATCTGGTTGCACTTCATAGTCATTATTTTCCTTATTTGACTGCATAATTATACTATTACTACAGTTCTCAAAATTTAGTTGTTCATCATGATAAAAATCCAAATCATTATGCTCTTCATTACTTTCAAAATTGTTATTTACTTGATAAAAATTAAACTTGTTATAATGATCATACTTATTTTCAAAATTACTACTGTCATTTTCACATTTTATACTTTCATTATTCACTTGTACTTTATTAACATCAACAATATGAAAATGCAAAGCTTTCTCATTTTGTATGGCTACACCTCTATTTACAACTCTTTTCCCTTGTTTGACAATACAATGTTTACAATTAATTGTTAAATCAAATTTTGAACATTCTCTTAACCCCAATATTGCATAATTTAGATCTATATTACATACTAGAAAATCTATCCATTTACTAATTTTCCCAACCCTGATGAGCACTCTGCACTTCTGATTAATTTCCATAAACCCTTTTGCCTGACCAATAATAGTAGTAGGAATTTTTTCAATTTTAGCATTAAGTTTTCTTACAAATTTCAATGGTAAAATGGCAATTGTTGAACCACTATCCACAATACAAGGTAAATTATAACTAGGGGTGTACCCATACACTATTAGTTGTCATTCATTACCAGGATTACCATTAAAAGTAGAAGCATTTTGAGTATCAGAGGGAGTAGTATTACTTATAAAAACACACTCTCTTTCCCAATGGTAAGCATTTCTGACCCCCTTATTGGTGCAAATTCTGCATGGTCTGCTTGGATAAAGGTTTTGAAAATGATTGTTTTGTACAGGATTCCTATAATTAGGAGATCTCTGATTAAATTGTCGTGCTGGCAGCCAATTCCGAGGAGCATATTCTTGCCTAGGTGGTCGGAAAGGCTGATAATTTTGCCGAAAAGATTGCATTGGGAAACGGGGAGCAGAAAAATTTGGCTGACGATATGGTTGATTGATTGGTTGTCGAGTACTGAGCGATGGAGAAACTTCAACAAATTGTTTCACAACTCTATACCAGTCAGTGGTATTTTCAGGATGATTGACATTGATGGAATTTTGATATTCTGGTCGTAATCCATCCGTCAATCCTTGTAACAGAATAGTTTCACATAATTTTAACTGCCTACCTATCTCTACTTTTTTTCTAAAATATGCTTCTAAATCACTCAATTTATCAAGTTTAAGTGTAGTAAATTCAGAAAATTTTGGACATTTTAAGTCAATGAATCTCTCTATTAAAATATTTACAATTTGTTCATAATTATCACAGTTTAAGCAATCATTAACATACACTTTAAGAGCTTCACCTTTAAGATATTGAGATATATGATTAAATTTCCATTCCTCATTCTTATTTTCTCTTCTACAAATTTGGTTGAAATATTCTAGCCACTGCTGAATCCCCATTCCCGAATCAGGGTCAAATGCAATCATCTTAATTTCATCCATATTCTTATTACTTTTACCAATATAAATATAAGAAGGTACTCTATTATCTATACAAAGCCCCGATTTTAAGTATCATTTAAATAACAATAGAATTTTAAATAATCATAAACAGTAAAAATAAAACACATAAAAATATTCAAATATCATAAAGTCACAAAATAAAATATCAATCATGAAAAAATAACTTACACTGCCACGTCTTCTTTTTTTTATTTACTTGGCCGCAACTCATAAAATAAGTCTTTTCAAATTTCCATTTAATTCGATGATACACACTTCAAATCCGCTATACACACATATTTCAATCTTGATTACATCATACCAAAACATCGTTCCATCCGTCGCGACAGTTGCTGTCTGCACGCACCGGCAAAAATGTTTGAACAAAAGCACAACTTGTAGCATATTCGCTAGACTCCAAAAAATGTCTCAAAATCATGTTCGTCTAATGTAAGAATACTGTCAACATCCTGTCGACTAAAAAAATTCAATATGTGACGATTTAACTGGAGTCACCATATTTTTGTAGACTCCTATTCAAGGCAAGGGAGGTTTCTCCGAGGAGATTTTCAGTCGAGCACCGAGACTTACTTCATTGTGTACGTATAAGCTACAGAGAAGAGGCAGTTCGTTCCAGTTCACACTTTATTCGAAAAATTTAAAGATTAATTGATTAAGCTTTACTCTATTGAAAACTCACTCCATGCACTGCTAAATTTAGGGTCGTGGCGAAACTTGATGATTTAAATTTAAATATAAGAAGACATCTTAGTTAGTACAGGCAGGTATTCTTTAAAAATCAATCGGCGGCCAAGGAGAACCTTCGAAGATTTAGGAAGTACATCACTAGTTGCATCCACCACCGAAATCCCGGAACATTCTGCTCTAAACGCGGGAAAAATCCGTATATCATTTCCCGAGCGCGCCAGAATACATTCTATCTAAAAAGCCTCTAGGCCAATCAACGCTCACGGCTTAACTTCTTCGGCGAATTAATATCGAAGTGAACTTACCGAAGCTGGCAAAAGCGCGCCAAAAAATGTTCTAGAACAATCTCGTGCCTTCTACTTCCTTCGAATAAATAAAAGCAGAGAGAAAAGGAGTACATATGTTTTTATCAAGTATGGCAATATGCCAAAATAATTTTTACATTGAGATTAAAATCTTTCAGAATTTGAAAAGTAATATTTTGTCAGGAATCGTAGGGAAATAAAAAATAAAGAAAAGAAATTCATAGGTTGTTATTTCAAAAGAGTAAAATATTTTTAGCTGGGAAATGGGTATTTTTTGAATTATTAGATTCTAGGATGCTTTTTATTTAAAGAAAATAAAAGTGCGTAAATTTAATAGAGCATTCTATCAGTGCCATTTTTTTAAGAGAATGAATTTGGAATAAACTATATATTTCGCTAGATGTAATTTTGACAATCGAATACTGGAGCGAGAAAATAATTTAGAATAATGGGATTTACACAGAATTATAGTCTTAATGAAGTCAACGGCGAAAAAAAAATTTTTTTTTTTTTTTTAATTTGTTTCATATATATGTCATACGATAACACTCCTATTCATAAATCAATTTGGATGAAACTAATTGTGTGTATTAAGCACCCAAATGTCTCGACCAAGTTCGTTGGCCAGCCTAGTCCGCCATCTTATTTCAAAATGGCGGCCACTGAATGATTTAAAATTAAATAAACATACAAAACAATTAAAAATTAAAATTTATTTTTTGCTTAAGTGTTAGGCTTTGATGCAAGGATTCCGGAGCATTTTTTTTTTTTTTACATCTATCTTAAAAAATGGCTGAGACAGAACAGTTTGAAATTCTAGGGTGGTTGACAGTTTGAACAAGATAGCACATTACAAAAAAAACCAATGATTAATTTATGAATTTTAATGACCGCGATTTCTCCCAACTTATTATCTTTCATTGTTGTAATCATTTTCCCAATCATACGCATAAAGCTTTATATTCATTTCCGTTAACGCCAAATTCTCGCCAAACTTGGTGACACTTGGCGAAATATCGCCAAATTTGGCGACCAAAATAAGTCTTTATAAATGAAGCCAATTTGGCTATAGTTGACTTATTTGGCGAAATTCCTATTCAAATTCAGTATTAACGAATCTTTTGTAATTGGGTTCTTTGAATTTTTGCTTGCTGTTTCGAGTAACATTAGCTAAAATTTCAAAACGGACAAACAGGAAAGCTACCTTTTCCTCCCGGTACAGGCCGGAAGGACTTTTTTAAGATAAAGCCAAAACAAAAATTTTCATCATTATTATAAATAAATTGTATCACGATCTAACACTTAACGGGAACAATTTCTTCAGTTTATAATTTTTTTCTTTATTTTTTTAATTTTTAAAAATTAAAATTTTTTTAACTGGCCGCCATTTTGAAACAAGATGGCGGTTGAAGTTGGTCAATGAACTCGGTCGAGACCTTGGTATATCCTATACACATATACTCAGTCACATCCGAATCGGTTCATAAATAAGAGAATTACAGCATGACATACGTCAGATATACATATATATATATATATATATATATATATATATGTATATATAAATCAACATTTAAACGGAGGGTGGTTTGGGGGTCTGAGAGTCATGATCGGTGAAAATATACCAAAATTTTTTGGAATTGCTTTCCTCTGAACGGCTGCAATAGGTAGCTTTTTGTAGTGAAAGCTACTTAAAAAGCAATTTTTTTTTATTTTCTTTTTCATATTAAAAAAAAAAAAAAAAATTATACAACTTTGAATCGAACAAAACAAAACGGCATGAAAACATTCCAATTAGAACTGGGTCAATTTGAAATTGAAAATATGTATATTAACACAGACTTAGATTTGTAACTTTGGATGCGTTTTTATCAAAACTATGGTTTTGGTATTTGTGCACGCTGACATTTTAACGCGATGCACACATAAAAAGCACCTTCTAACCGCAACAAATAAATTTGTATCGTTATTTGACAATACAATACGTGGATGTTGTAGGTAAGATTATTGTATACATATCTGTGCAAAAGAAACTACTTTTTTTTCCAAACGATTTCTTTTTTCTGATCGTTCTGAGCTTCTTTTTGTCTTTGTATTTTTTTAGTGCGTACAAATAGCAAAAGCACAGATTTGTGAAAACCGCATGATTAGATTCGAGATAGATCGTGGATATAACATTGGAGAAGTACTATTAGACGGCAGCCACACTAAAGTAAACGGGATTTCGCGGTAATTTACATTCATCATTTTCTCACAAAAACATTCATCATTTTTTGATAGAATCTCCACAGGAAAGAATTTCTCCGGAGCAGAAAATACGATTTTTTTTTTCTAGTTGACCAACAGCCTTAAACAGACACTGATAAAAGAATTTCAAACATGCATAGATTTTTAGCTATAACCGTTATTTAAAAAATGACATCGCTCATTAAAATTACCTGCACCATCCTTGGATTTGGAGTTGTAGTGGTCTATATGACAAACTAGGGTGAGGACATCCGACGGCACCAGCTCAGACTTCTTTTCAAAAAGATCAGATCTCTTCAAGAACTTAGGACTTCCGTGTCCCTCTGACTTCTCAAAAACAGCTGCATCTTGTCTCTCTTTATATTTCTTCCCTTCGAAAGTTTTCACGGCCAACGACCACGCCAAGCTGATGGGTGGACCATCCAATTGTCTACAGAGATATGCTCCAACATATCCAACAGAGTTATCATCTGAGTCACCATTTGGCAAAATACAAAAATACCAGGTTTCTCCGGCAAATGAAAAGTTAGGACTGCAGCAACATTCTTCATCTTCTGGAAGTGAAAAAAATTCGTCTATTTTCCACTCAAATAGAAACTCCGCCGTAAGGTCGTTCACTTTTCCAATGGTTGCCATGCCACAGATTGGTAAAATTATCAACAGGATGGACTCTTATTTCTTCAGTTTAAGTTCTAGTAGACAACCTGCAAGAAAAGAAAAAATAATTTTAGCGACTCATTTTTATTTTATTTTATTGAATGTAAGATTGTTCAAAATTATTTTTAAAATTTTTTATCTGTTGGAGATACACAGGCAGTATAAATTACAAAAGTGTTCAAAATAAGGCAGGATTTAAGATTACGGGGATGAAATAATCCTGCCATTCATTTTCAAAATGTTACATTTTATTAAATAATTATACGTTCTTCAGGGCTTATAATTTGTATTTAGTAAAAATTTTCTCCATGCTCTAAGAAATAAAACAGCAAAAATTCCATTCTTCTAACGACCAAAACTCGCTGAGTTATGATACTTTGAATTTCATGAAATTGTGGAGCAAAACGCCTAAGAAATTACAAACAGGTAACAAATTAAGGCACGTTTCAATCACTTTGGGGCACCTTGTATGCTTTGTTCCCCATTAGTTGTGTATCTAAACTTGGCTTAAACTTAAAGGGGCTACTTCATTCACGCGAAAACACCCGCTCGCTGATGTTAATCCTATGGGAGAATTGTTGTTAAAGTATCTCGTTTGCATTTCAATATATTTAAATGTTTTTTTTTTTTGTATTGGTAGCTGAGGTCTATCTCTAAAAGGCCGTTTTTTTCACAAAAAGGGCTTTGTAGAGATCGACTTGGGAAAAAATTCTTTTTTTGAGTAATCAAATTATTTAGTCTTTTACGTAAAACAAGCGCAACAAGCATAATAAATTTCTGTAGATAAAAGAACGATTATATTATTTTCTCATTCTACATTTATAAATAAAGATATAACAACAAATTGGAACTAAAGGATAATGAAAAAATGATATTATCTGCTCAACAGATATTGTGAAAGAATGTATTGGAGAAAAGAAATAATTAGTATCGAAATTTTAAGCAGAACAAGAGTTACTTCAGTACAAGATAAAAGAATGTTCTCACTTTTGCTGTAATATATAGCTAAAAAAAATCAAGGATGAAAAAGGCGGCAAACTTTTTTTAAAATTTGAAGCACTATTTCGCCAATAATGCCCATTAAGGGGGTGATAATACTGCTATTTTATATTTTGGGACGTTAATGTGTGCCAATATAGCTGGTCATTCTTATGATTACTTAGGGTTTAATCTAGAGCTAGCCAAATAGCCAAAAAGCTAACTAAAAGCACCTTTTGCCCCCAAAGCATTTAGTGGATTAGCCAAATAGCAACAGCCAAAAAAATATATGTGATTTCCATTTTGTTGTTCCTGCCTTTTGTAAATCTGCAGCTGCCGCGTAAAAAAAATCTCAAACCGCCTCTGTCCCGGCAACTCACTTCAAATTTGTCTCGTCCTCTCTGTGCAAGCATCTTACAAATAGTATGACGTCATTTGCATTAAACAAATACTGAGGAAATTAAGAGTTTGTTTATTTTTTGTTGATGATCCCAACTTACACTCTAAATAAGAAAGAGTGACTATTCACTCCGGAGGAGTGGATATTCACTCTATCGCAGAGTCAAAATTTGCCCAACCTCTTTAGAGTGACTATTCACTCTAGGCAAAAGTGAAATTGTTCACTCTCTGAAAGAGTGAATACTCACTCCCAAGAAGTGAATATTCACTCTAAACAGGGGTGGATACTCACTCTTTCAGAAGAGTGACTATCCACTCTTGCAAAAAGAGTGGGTTTTTTCACCCTGATAGGAGTGAATAGTCACTCTTTCATAGGAGTGTCTATCCACTCTTTCATAGGAGTGACTATTCACTCTTGCAAAAGGAGTGGATTCCTCACTCCTGACAGGAGTGAATAGCCACTCTTTCATAGGAGTGAATGTTCACTTTTTATGGAGTAAATTATTTTTTTTATGTTTCCTTTATGAGCATTTTCAAAGAATCATATATTTTAGAGCATGCAATGAAAATAGACACAAGCGTGGTAAAGATTGGAATAAAATACTTTATTAGCAATATTCATTTAATTCATAGTTTGTAACAGTAATTGAACAGTTAACGAAAAATTCAATTAGAGTTACGTAATGAATTAAATTAGATTACTAACAAAAATAAACTAAAATATTTTATTTCAAGCTTATCACTATCGTGTTTGCTTTCATTGCATGCCTTATATAGATATGATAGTTTTAAAATGCCCATAAGGGCAAGTAATTAACCAAAATCTTAATCAGTTAATATTATTTCTTTCTTTTTCAAATACACATTAAGTTGTACTTAGTATTTTAATAATTCCTGTGATGTACGTTATTTTTTTTCATGTGTAATTCAAATTTTAAATCTTTAGATCTCTGTATTAATTGCTAATGAATTTAAATCTAATCAAACATTATTGTTTACAGTATTTTAGTTTTTTTAAGAGTTTTGTTAATAACTATTTAATAAGATGGATATTCTATGACTAACAATGTGTGATTTCACTTTAATTTTTATTTTAAATATAAACTCTTATCTTTTGACCGTACTTTTCAGTAAATTAGCGCTATTTTGCAAAGTCCTATTATTCTAAAATCATACATATTATTTCTGTTGTCAACATCCCTTTTTCTATGAATTTACAAAACACACAACAAATGAGGTATCACTGTAAATTGAAATGTCTGAAATTCAGACACTTAAGTGCCTGAAACGGATGGTTAAAAAAACAGACACTTTAAAGTGTCTTAAATTTTTAAGACGCTTCTTTGCGTCTGAATTTCAGACATTTGAAACGTCTGACACGCGGCCATTTTTGTCCTGCAATTTATTGACAACAGGCAGCCATTTCTGACCACTCTTTTTTTAAAGCATTAAAGACAGCCATTTCTGACCACTCTTTTTTTTAAAGCATTAAAAGCAGCCATGTTTGACCACATTGAATCCTCAATAAATGAGAAAATATTTGACCATAGAGCAGGTCTTTTTTTTTTTCCAGAATCAGATTAAAGCATGGGCAAAGTGGGCAGTGACCCTGCCCACTCCCATGATTTTAGGGGCCTCAAATTTGGAATGCAGTTTTAATAAACCTGATATTTTAAATCTATTTCGACAGTACAATGTCGAAATAAATTAAAAATATCAGCTTTACAAAAATTGCATACTAAATTTGGGGCCCCAAAAATAATGGGAGGGAACAGGATCACGGCCCATGTTGCCCATGCTTTAATCAGATTCTGCTTTTTGAAGAAACCCAGACATGCTTTATGGTTAAATATTTTCAAAAATAAAAAAAATCCGATTTTTTTTTATTCTGTTCTTTTTTTTTAATACTCACATAGGGTGAAACGAGGCTAACGAAAAAGAAAGGCTACCGCGGTGCTTTACGCGTATCTTTTTTTTTTTTTTTTTTTACAGACCGCCGGAGTCACGTGATGCTTGAATGTATCAATGCAGTTGTACGAAAAGAGCATCACGTCACTCTAGCGGTCTGTAAAAAAATATAAGTGGAATGCACCGCGGTAGCCTGTCTTTTTCGTTAGCTCGGCGTGAAACCCCCAGCTATTGACAGCTAACCAGTAACTGACGCTTCAGCAGAAATCTAACTCAAATAAGCATTTTCTTGTAAAATTCTGCTAAGTAATGTCATCTAGTGGTTGTCTTAACTGTTATAACTTATTTTTCAGCTAATGGTTTTTCAGAAAAGGGATAGTGTCAGTTACTGGAGATATTGACCCTATTTATGAAAAAAAAAAAAATCATTTTTAGTAATAAAAATCATAATTTTTTCAAAATTTTGTCAACAATAGTTTTTTAATGTATGTTTACTATACATTCAAAAACAAAGATAAGTATAAAATAGATTTAAAACTTTGTAATAGTGATTTGAAGAAGAAAAATCCTTAAATTGTCAGTTATTGGGGGTTTCACCCTATATATATACATAAATACTGTGCAGGGGGGGGGGGGATATCTAAAACATTTTTTTTCTATTAATATCACATTATTATTATTTTTTTAATTTAACTCTAAATTAAAAAATATATTATGTATATAATATTATGTGAAATACACAGAGCAAACATAATAAAAATAATTATATCGTTACCTTTTCAAAGTATTAAATATCAGCCAGCATTGTTACTAATCAGTAGGCATTACATGTCTGGAATATTAGATTACCAGAAGAACTTTTTGACTTAGATATCAAATTTTATTACAAAAATCAAATCCACTTAAAAGAGTATCTGGTCTAAATATGCATTTTATATAGGGTAGATGTGCCAGTAATGGACACCCTTAAGGAATTTCTTTAAAAACTATCTTTTAATTAATAGTTATAGTTGTTATATTCCACATTTTTTAATATTATATTAATCTACCAACAATATTTAACCATGCTCATAGTCACATTTCTCAACGTAAATCGAAATTTAATTGTAAGTAGCAGAAATAAATCAAAACACCATAAAATCCAGTAATGAACACCCCACAATAAGTAATAGATAATTGATATTATGATTGTACTTACAATTAGAATTTAAAGAAAGCATATTAATGAAATAAAAAAAGATGAATTTTTATTGGTTATTTTTTTTATAAACCAAAAATATTAAAGGTGGCCCATTACTGGAAGGCGGTCCATTACTGGCACATCTACCCTATACGTACCTATCTCTTTTTTTTTCCTCCTCCTATTATTTTCATTTATTTTTACGCATGATATTATTCAACCTGATTTTTTAAATATTTTTAGCACATACTGGATTGATTACACATATTTTTATTCTTCATTCAATATTTTCAATAATCTAAACATGTTATTGAGATGGAATACAGGATATTTATCAAAGTAATTTTGTATTTTCAAACAATTTTTCACAAGGATTATTTTTAAAAAAAATAGTATCGTCTTGCAGATGAATTCTACAGGAGGGATAATTTCCAATTGGAAAAACAAACTTTATAAAATATTCAGAAAGTCATGGTAACTTTATTTTAATACTTTCATGTTCTATATCCTCCATCTGAAGTAAAAAATGGAACATTTCTCATACATAAATTTAAATTTGATAATATATAAACATTTACTTTGATAATATACTTTGAATTTTTAAATGAGACTGTTGTGACTAAATATGTAAATTCATATATAAAGTTATATCAATCATACAAAGTAACTGGAAATTGTAAGAACTTAATTTTATCACATAAGAATTTTATTTTATTTTTATATTGCCATATGAACAATATTTTATTAATTTAGAATAGATGATAATCACACGAACTATTTAGCTATTAGTAAAAAATAGATAAACATTCTTTTTTAATAACCTGCAGTAAAAATTACTTTCAGTTTCCAAGCCTCTTGTTTTTAATATACATCTTAGAATATCTAATTGTCGCTTTTGCATTTTTCATGTAAATGGATGTAAATAAACTTATAAAAAAATATACAGCCAGTTCTAAGTTAAAATAGAGTTGCGTAAGTAAATATATAAAATTCTAGCATTTTTTTGTAATTTCCATTTTAAATATACAAACACCTTTTTACCAAAAATAATTTAAAAAATCAATATTATATTTAATTTTTATTTTGCCAAGTTTTGTATAATATAAACCAAAAATTTTAAGCAGAAAATAAAAGTAAATAATGATTTATATCTTAATTTATTGTAGCCTAATAACCAGGTTATTGTTGTAATAACCTGCAGTAAAAATTACATTCAGTTTCCAATCCTCTTGTTTTTAATATACATCTTAGAATATCTAATTGTCGCTTTTGCATTTTTCATGTAAATGGATGTAAATAAACTTATAAAAAAATATACAGCCAGTTCTAAGTTAAAATAGAGTTGCGTAAGTAAATATATAAAATTCTAGCATTTTTTTGTAATTTCCATTTTAAATATACAAACACCTTTTTACCAAAAATAATTTAAAAAATCAATATTATATTTAATTTTTATTTTGCCAAGTTTTGTATAATATAAACCAAAAATTTTAAGCAGAAAATAAAAGTAAATAATGATTTATATCTTAATTTATTGTAGCCTAATAACCAGGTTATTGTTGTAATAACCTGCAGTAAAAATTACATTCAGTTTCCAATCCTCTTGTTTTTAATATACATCTTAGAATATCTAATTGTCGCTTTTGCATTTTTCATGTAAATGGATGTAAATAAACTTATAAAAAAATATACAGCCAGTTCTAAGTTAAAATAGAGTTGCGTAAGTAAATATATAAAATTCTAGCATTTTTTTGTAATTTCCATTTTAAATATACAAACACCTTTTTACCAAAAATAATTTAAAAAATCAATATTATATTTAATTTTTATTTTGCCAAGTTTTGTATAATATAAACCAAAAATTTTAAGCAGAAAATAAAAGTAAATAATGATTTATATCTTAATTTATTGTAGCCTAATAACCAGGTTATTGTTGTAATAACCTGCAGTAAAAATTACATTCAGTTTCCAATCCTCTTGTTTTTAATATACATCTTAGAATATCTAATTGTCGCTTTTGCATTTTTCATGTAAATGGATGTAAATAAACTTATAAAAAAATATACAGCCAGTTCTAAGTTAAAATAGAGTTGCGTAAGTAAATATATAAAATTCTAGCATTTTTTTGTAATTTCCATTTTAAATATACAAACACCTTTTTACCAAAAATAATTTAAAAAATCAATATTATATTTAATTTTTATTTTGCCAAGTTTTGTATAATATAAACCAAAAATTTTAAGCAGAAAATAAAAGTAAATAATGATTTATATCTTAATTTATTGTAGCCTAATAACCAGGTTATTGTTGTAATAACCTGCAGTAAAAATTACATTCAGTTTCCAATCCTCTTGTTTTTAATATACATCTTAGAATATCTAATTGTCGCTTTTGCATTTTTCATGTAAATGGATGTAAATAAACTTATAAAAAAATATACAGCCAGTTCTAAGTTAAAATAGAGTTGCGTAAGTAAATATATAAAATTCTAGCATTTTTTTGTAATTTCCATTTTAAATATACAAACACCTTTTTACCAAAAATAATTTAAAAAATCAATATTATATTTAATTTTTATTTTGCCAAGTTTTGTATAATATAAACCAAAAATTTTAAGCAGAAAATAAAAGTAAATAATGATTTATATCTTAATTTATTGTAGCCTAATAACCAGGTTATTGTTGTAATAACCTGCAGTAAAAATTACATTCAGTTTCCAATCCTCTTGTTTTTAATATACATCTTAGAATATCTAATTGTCGCTTTTGCATTTTTCATGTAAATGGATGTAAATAAACTTATAAAAAAATATACAGCCAGTTCTAAGTTAAAATAGAGTTGCGTAAGTAAATATATAAAATTCTAGCATTTTTTTGTAATTTCCATTTTAAATATACAAACACCTTTTTACCAAAAATAATTTAAAAAATCAATATTATATTTAATTTTTATTTTGCCAAGTTTTGTATAATATAAACCAAAAATTTTAAGCAGAAAATAAAAGTAAATAATGATTTATATCTTAATTTATTGTAGCCTAATAACCAGGTTATTGTTGTAATAACCTGCAGTAAAAATTACATTCAGTTTCCAATCCTCTTGTTTTTAATATACATCTTAGAATATCTAATTGTCGCTTTTGCATTTTTCATGTAAATGGATGTAAATAAACTTATAAAAAAATATACAGCCAGTTCTAAGTTAAAATAGAGTTGCGTAAGTAAATATATAAAATTCTAGCATTTTTTTGTAATTTCCATTTTAAATATACAAACACCTTTTTACCAAAAATAATTTAAAAAATCAATATTATATTTAATTTTTATTTTGCCAAGTTTTGTATAATATAAACCAAAAATTTTAAGCAGAAAATAAAAGTAAATAATGATTTATATCTTAATTTATTG
The DNA here is from genome assembly GCA_963931845.1 of Maratus michaelseni. Taxonomy (NCBI): domain Eukaryota; kingdom Metazoa; phylum Arthropoda; class Arachnida; order Araneae; family Salticidae; genus Maratus; species Maratus michaelseni. The sequence continues at coordinate 242,560,461 of OZ007598.1, forward strand.
TACAAAAAATAAAAAAAACTGTAAAAGTATATCTATTCTTTTTTCTAAGTCACAACGATTTGTTTCTTTTTAATTATCATCTATCAACACTATAGGATACATATATGACATTACAATGCAACTATTTTTGTTTTCAAACCATGATATGGAATTTAATTTGAAAAGTTTTCAGAATTAGGCTTAATAACAATTTTAAATGAAGAATGCAAAGCAATACCATGATTCAAGCAGTAATCATATTAACTATATATACAATTTTTATTTATGAAATGGAGGTCTAAAGAAATATTATGGAAATTAATTAATATTGAAAGTGATATGCATTTATTATTGAATATCAAAAGAGAATAAGAAATGAGCACACAAAATTTTTTAACAGAAAAAATATTTATTTGAAAAAAAAAAAAAAAAAGGAAATATGAAAAATTCAAATTATTCTAATGAAAATAATTTAAATAACAAATAAATAATATTTCATACTTAAAAAACAGTTCTGTAAGAAGTTCACAATTATCTTTCTACGCGAGCTTACCTTTCAGAAAACGTATCCAAAAACTAAATCCAAATGCAAGCAAATATGCACAAATCAAATTTGAAACCCATTTATAGAAATATGTATTCGATGTAGTGTATTAAAAATTTTCTTGCACTTTATTTCTGTTCTTCTTTAAATATTCCATTGTATAACGATAACTGCACAATATATTCTTTATTTTAAAAGGTTGTTCCAAGCGCACAAACATTAAGGATAAGCAATTATCCTTAAATTCACTTTCGAAAAACACTAAAAGAACCAATTCCTTTAAATATAACTGTATCAGCATTTCTTTTTCATTGATGACGCGTGTAATCCAGTCACTGTTAATGACTCGTCTTCGATTTAAAAGTAAAGAGAGTTTTTATCAGCGAGAAATGAGCCTGTTTTAGAAATAGCCGTTGCACGTCAAAATTACAATAAACAAACCAACACATAACACATGTTTTCGATTGTCGCGTTTTAATTGGCTGACACATAATGTTTTCATGATACTTTTTATAATTGGTATTTAAATCTTATATTTAAATAAAAGAAACATTATAGATTTAAACTCCCAACAAGATTTTGCACTTTTCATTCAGTACTGTTTCTTATCGAATTGTAAAATAGTAATGTACCAAGATGTGCGCACGCAGGATTTTCATTACGAGGAAGTGACGTAGAATATGGCGGGAACGGGGTAAGAGGAGTGATTGTCCTGTCAAAAAAAAAAAAATTCACAGGCTCCAGAGAATGGCTGCAATTAGAGCAAATTATAGCATAAAATTATAATAGTTACTAAGGAAGAGGTGCAATATTCTGAATTACCTCGGACGCACGAAATAAACGCTACACCATGGGGGGAGGGGGAGGGGGTACGTCTGTGTTTAATTGAATTTTCTTTATGTCTGTATAATAAAAAAAATGGTGATTTTTTGTTAGTCAGGGGCAAGTGATATATATATATCATCATCATCAACCGTTTTCAATCCACTGCTGGATGTAGGTCTCCCCCAGATTTTTCCATTGTTGCCTGTCTAGTGCTTTAGTCATCCAATTAACACCGGCCACTTTTCTGATTTCGTCACTCCATCTTACTTCAGGTCGTCTTCTTGGTCGTTTTACATCTCTGGGATACCACTGTAGGGTGTTTGTGCTCCATCTATTGTCTTGTCTTCTTGCAATGTGCCCAGCCCATTTCCATTTTAGCCGTTTAATTCTCTCGATGATGTCAAAAAATTTCGTCTGACTTCTTATCCACGTTATTCTCTTTCGGTCTCTTCTGGTTATGCCTAGCATACATCTTTCCATACTTCGCTGTGTCGTTTGTAATCTTTGTACCATCCGTTTTGTTAGTGTCCAAGTTTCTGCTCCATAAGCTAGTGCAGGCAAAACACATTGGTTAAACACCTTTCTTTTCAAACAAAGAGGCATGTTACTCTTCAAAATAATATTGTTCTTCCCAAAAGCACTCCATCCATTTCTTATTCTTCTATTGATTTCATTCATGATACTGTTGTCTGATGATATTTCTTGTCCAAGGTACACATAACTTTCAACATCTTTAATCTCAGTGTTGTTGTAGACGATTTTCTTTTTTGATGTAAATGAATTGAACATCACCTTAGTCTTTTCCAAATTTATTTTTAATCCCACCTTAATGCTAGCTTCTGCCAAATCTTTTAGCATATTTTGCAATTCTTCAGGGCTATTACTGAAAATTAAAATGTCATCAGCAAACCGGATATGGCTTAAATATTCCCCATTTATTCTAATCCCTTTGTTTTCCCAATCCAGCTTCTTGAAAATACTTTCTAAGACAGCAGTAAAAAGCTTAGGCGAAATGGTGTCTCCTTGTCTTACTCCTCTTCCAAGCTTGATCTTCGCTTTTCCTTTGTCCAAACGGATGGTGGCTGTTGCTTTCTTGTAGATCTTCTTTATGATATTGATATAAGGTTTGTCTATACCAATGTCCTCCAGAGAAGTAATTACTGCAGATGTGTAGACCGAATCAAAGGCTTTTTCATAATCAATAAAGGCAAGGCAGAGAGGTAAATTATATTCTTTATGTTTTCCTATAACTTCTCTTACTGTTTGAATATGATTCATTGTGCTAAATCCACTTCGAAATCCTGCTTGTTCTCTAGGTTGAGCTGAGTCCAGAGCTGATTCAAGTCTTGCCGTTAAAACTTTGGTGAAAATTTTATAAATCACTGACAGTAAGCTGATTGGACGGTAGTTTTTAATGTTTTCCTTTTCTCCTTTCTTATAAAGTAACACCATCACAGCATTATTCCAATCTTCTGGTACATCTGATTTCTCGAGACATTTGGAAAACAGTAAGGCTAGCCTTTTTGCAAATTCTTCTCCTGCTTCTTTGATAAGGTCAATTCTAATTCCTTCTTCGCCAGGGCATTTACCTTTTTTCATGCCTCTAATGGCTTGTACAACTTCATCTGTCATCACTGGGATTATCTCTTCAGTTTCTGTTATGTTTACTAGTGGATCACGTAGGTTGATTTCCCTTTGATCTTCACATTTATATAGATCGTTATAGAATTTTTCGACAATGTGTACTATTTCATTATTGATTTTGGTGATTGTTCCATCTGCTCTCTTCAGTGCAAAAATACCTTTTCTTCCAACACACAGTTTGCGCTTAGCTGATTTTAAACTTTTGTTATCTTCTAGAACTTTTTTGACAAGATCACAGTTAAATTTTCTGATATCTTCTGTAACACATTTTCTTACCGTTTTACATAATTCTGCATATTCAACTCTTGATTTAGGATAGTTTTTCTTCATTTTAAATTCTCTGCGTTTCTTCATCAATCTTCTTGTTTCTTCTGTTATTTTCTTTGTTTGCTTTACTTGTGCTTCACCAGCTATCGTCCTTGCAATTTCTTGTAGAGTATTTGTTATTCTCTTGTTCAATACTGTAACATCTTGTTCTTCTTCTAAGATTGATTGAAGTACTTGAAAACGATTTTTAAGTTCTAAATTAAATTCTTCTTTATGTTTCTGGAGATTCATAATATCGACTGATTTCTTTGAGCATTGCAAATATATATATATATATATATATATAAGAACTGAAACATTTTTTAATTCACAGGGGAATCTGCCCTCTTGAATCCCCCTCATTTAAGATAAATTTGAAACACGTGAATGTTGAACAGAAAACATAATTGAAAAAGAAAAAATATACAAATATATATATTATATGTATATCACTGGCGCCCGGCTAACGTAAAACTACCAAAAATATAAATAAATAAAAATAAAAAATCAAGTGATTTTAGAAAAATGATCTAAGATCATTTCAGCAGGGAAGCCCCTCTGAATCCTTCGTACAGAACATTTTCAATTAAGTTTTCTGTTCAACATTCATGTGTTTCAAATTTATCTTAAACGAGGGGGGTTCAAGAGGGCAGATTCCCCTGTGAATTTAAAAAAGTTTCAGTTCTTTATTTTTAAAAGTCTTTTTAGAAACCTATTTTTGAATGTTTATTAAATAAATTCTTGTATTGTTTTTTAGATTGATATGTTTAAATATTGTTTTGCACCATGCGTTCTGACAAAACACTCTCAGTTTGCTATTTTCGTGTTCATAATCTGCATTAAAAAACAAAAAAGCAATGCAAGATTTTTCCTCAAATTAGTGTTGCCCCAAAAATAAAATAACCGCATTATATAGTGCTGAACAATGACTAAAAAACAAAAAAGATAAAATATCAATTCTCCACATGGGTTTATTTTATATTTATGGTTAAAAAGCAAAATTTATATTGAAATATTTAAAAGAAAAAAAAGACATCATCGATCGGTCGAAGCAGTGGTATTTCACGTGTATAATAAAATGTATGCTTTGTTATATTAAATTTTATTTTAAGTGCATTCAATTTATTTGTTTTTCATGTTTTTTCAAGAAGCGGATGGATATCTTGTGAATTGACGAAGTTATGAATTTTTTTCTTCTTAAACTCCTATCCCCCCCCCCCTCCCCTTGAGGCCATTTTTAATGATATCAAAAATTTGTCCTACATACATTTTCGGCCCTTTTCCTATAAGTAATAATAACTTTAAACGGATTTGATATGTATCATAATTAAGAAGTTATGGTTTTTTTTCTGTTTTCACAACCCCCCTCCCCCACCTCAGATTTCGATTTTGTCCATTAACGAACTTGACCAAGATTTTATGTCCCTTGATTATATGTTTCAGTTTGGAAGAGATTTGTGCAGAATTATTGAAATTATCCTGTCCATAAAAAAATGATATAAGCTATATAGACAGATAGATAGATAGATAAAGTTTTGAACTGGGGGGGGGGGGGGGGTTCTAGGGGTCATGATCGGCGTAGATCTTCAAAAATTTTCAGAAATTCCAACATAGGGGAGAATGTAATAGGTAGTATTTCTTACGAAATCTACATAAAAAGAAAAAGAAAAAATGATAATTTCGTTTCTCTCAATAAATAAATATGGACAAAATTATATAATGCCAGGATTTCACTCTTCAACGGAGTGGAATATTTCACTCTTGTCAAAGGAGTGAGACAGTCACTCTCGACAACGGAGTGACATATTTCACTCCTTTCTAGGGAGTGGAAAATTCCACTCTTTAAGGAGTGTATTTTTATAAAATTCACTCCAAAAAGAGTGAAAATGCCTCTCACTCTTCCAAAGAGTCAACTTCTCACTCCTCCCAATTTTAGAGTGTAGGAAATGAAACCAAAACGGTTCATGAATGGAAGTTGTTCAGATAGGTTCTGGCTACAAGGGGTAAAGAAATTAAACCAGCTGACTGTATTCTTTTTCCATAAAAATGGCATTACTGACATGTTCCCCAATGTGACTTGTATGAATTTGTAGCAACAATTCTGTTGTCTACAGCAGATTGTGAAAGGGGATTGAGTCTCATGAATATAACAAAAACGGACTTCAGAAATAGATTGAGAATCAAAAATTTAAGTAACTTAATGCTGATTAATTTGGAAGGGGAAGTTTGAAAAGAATTTCTATTTTAAAAAGCATTTGAAGTGTGATGTATGGCCAAATCTTGAGAGGGTCAATCTTACAGCGTGCTGTACTGTTTGTATATTGTATAATTAAAAATAAAAGTCATTTATATAGAAATTTTGTATAAATAATTTTTTTTTTTCTGGGCTAAAGTTATTTTTATTTGGCTAACAGTTATTGGCTACAATTAGCCAAAAAGCTACAAATCACTTTTTCCTAGATTAGACTCTATTACTTATTATGTGTATTAATATGATTAATTTTTACTGTTAGTATACACATACTTATAGGATTACAGCAATATAACAAATTGTGATGCATCGAATATTCTGTATGTATTCGATATTCAGCTATATTACCGAATATTCGGTTAGGTCGAATTTCAAAATATTCAGTCAAATCAAATACTTAAAAAACTATTAAAATGCATCCTTAGGAATTTTACATAACTTTTATTTTTAACTACCAATAAAAGAAGATATTCAGAATAATTAAATAGAATCACATTTAAATAAAATATATTTTACATTATTTATTTGCTGTTTGGGAATCGATTTTTAAGAAAACTAACTATTTATGACGGGATTCACAGGAATTAATGATGTTATAAATGTAAGTATACCTGAATATTGTCTGGTAATAACCTAAGTCTTGCTTTTTCACAGACACAATGTTTCTAAACAAAATAGGTAAAAATAAACTTTCAGAGGTGATAATACAAACTTTAACAAAAATAGTTTTTGTATAGAAAACCAGGATAACAATCCACTTATTTAGTCAAATATGTAGTACATCTCACTCCAAGCCGAACTTGGATTTTAGTTTGTAACTTTAACCATAATGAAGATATTACGACGATAGTTTCAACAGACTCACTTTGCTTTCTGTGAAATAGGATGACATGACGAGAAGTGTTGGAAATTGTCACCTTTGACATCCAAACAACACTGAGCTAGACATTCCATTATTCAAAATGCAGCTGACAGCACAAATATTTTGTCAATGACCAAAGTTCATTCAATTCCAAGGCTGTGATCACATTTCATACAAAGCAAAGTTAAAATGATGAAAATTTCCCGCTATAATATCTTCATTAGTGTTAAAGGTGAACGAAATTCGGGTTCGGCTTGTAGTGAGAAGACCCTGTATTTTTGACTGAATAAGTGGAGTGGAATGTCAGTTTCCTGCACAAATAAATAAATAAATAAATAAAAAATTTTGTCTTGACAGCATTATCTTCCTTGAAAGTGTGTTCGAAAATTTTTAGGAAAAATCTGTATGTTTCCAACCTATGAAAATAATAGCCGACTTCAGATGCGGTTTTCTGGTACAATTACAACTTCTTTGCTAAATCAAAAGGAGCAGGAAAATTATTATTGCTGAATTGCCACCATTTGAACAGAATGTTTTTTTTTTTTTTTCAAACAAACACTATATGACGGTGTCGTGTTAATTCGTTGCTTACAATCGCAGCGTCAATTCATCGCGATGTCAATTTGTTGTGACGTCACCTAAAGGCTAAAGTGAGACTAAAAGGCTAAACATTTAAAACCTGTTTTTTTTTTTTTTTTTTTTTTTTTTTTTTTTTTTGTAATCTATTTATGTAAAGGGAACACATACACACACACACACATATATATATAGTGTGCTTAAATATTAAAAATGCCCATTATTTCGGCAATCCATATATTTTCTTTAATATACCTTATTTTTATTTTTGAGAAATATCTGTAAGAAATCCATTTTTTTTTTCATTTCCAATATTCCGTCACTTTAAAAATTCCGGAAATTTTACATCTCAACTCTTGACATCCATGAAGCCTTTAGGTGAGGGAAATGTGTTTCTGTATGGGTGTGTTTTGGGAATAGGTATACTGTTAACAATATTCCTTTGTATTAATATTTGTAAATAGGCACCCTTCTCTTTCTGGAGATTAGGTTTATCTACTCTGCTGAGGTGTAGAGGGCAGAGGCTTTCTTTATGCTACTATAAAAGAATGTGCTAAATCCCCGTCCTCTGCGTTAGGTTGACTGGACGGAACAAAAAGAAATACAAATACAAATTCAAAATAAGCATTCAAAATAAGTTGAACAGATATGAGGGAAAACAAAACCGGGACTCAATGTGCAAAAAGCGCTGCTTCCGCGTGTTAGAAGAGAATCACGGAAAAAAGCGCACCCGGAATGTTCCAAAGGTAGAAACAAGAAAATTTCTTATTATTTCATATCTTTCAAAACTGTACTTCACACAATGAATCTATTACACAGAGACACCAGATTAGGAATGAAATAAATAGCTATTCAGAAATACCAATGTCCAACCTCTTAATGTCCCCTGTATTAAAAGATTAAGAAAAAGTCTGGAAGATTGATTGATACAATGTACACGTGTATTTTGGCATGATAAGTTGACTTATTTACTTAAAATAGCACAAGAATCGAAATGAAAGTGATTCGTAAATAATTCAGTATGAATCCGCTTGAATTTGCTACTCAAACAGTGAGAAAAATGAAAATATTCAGATTAAAAGCAAGCGTAAATGTATAGTTATTTTATTGTTGAGGCCAGGTTTGGCCAATTTTTGCCTAAGTGGAAAAAACCATGGTAAAAACCGCGGAAAAACCGTCCCGGCAAAAATACTTTTTGCCGCTGGTAAAAATTACTAGTATTTTAAAACAGGGTTTTAAGTATTTTATTTTAATTACATGATTAAAATCAGCTATTTAAATTACAATCTTGATCAAATGTTTCTTTTGTAAATCATTAAAAAACGCATTCTAAAATTTCTTTAAATGAAATTTTTAACATCAACAACTAACGTAATTTTTTTTGCACTTCTAAAAATAGTTCAACATTATTTGGTCCTAGGGCCAAAAAAAAAAAAAAAATGAGGTTGGTGGCCCGGGGAAAGTAGTACAAGACTCAACTTTAAAGTTACACATTGAGACGGTGACAAAATTATCGGAATAAAAAATGCATAGCGCACAAAAAGTTAAAGGGGCCCCGGACCGGGCCTCATGGGGCCAGGGTCCTAACTGGAATGTAGAAATGTGTGGATAATTAAATGGAGAAAAGGCACCAAAAACTAAAAAGATCGAATTAAAAGTGAGCAAGTTATTAAAAATGTAGGAATCAAACACTTCAACGGGGCCCCCTTTACCGGGTCCCAGGGTCTTAACTTGAACGTAGAAATGGGGGAAAATCTAAATAGAGAAAAGGCACCAAAAACAAAGGAGATCGGATAAATATAGGGCAAGTTATTAACAGAGCAAAAATCTTAAAGGGGTCTTAACATATTAAAAATCTGAGCCTGAGGTGCATCAGGACCTGCCTTGGACTATCCGCTATCCACACCCAAATTTTCAGACTTCTACGTGCGGTAGATTTCGCTAGCCATCGCACAATTACACACAGAACATAGACAGACAAGCAACTTAATTTATTAGTATAAATGAAAAACTTTTAAAATCAAAATATCATACAATGAAATTGCATTCATGCAATGATCAGTTGAATCACAAAGTTGAATCATCAGTTGAATCACAAAAAGTTTTTTATGTTTACATCTCTCAATACTTTTTAAACTTCCTAATTCTTTCAAATATAAGGAGGGGGGGGGGGGGGTTCTCTTGTACCCTGTGTACGCCTATGTCAATTATTAATTTTTTGTAATTTTTGTAGCATTTTTATTCGTTATTTTTTTATGATGTGAGTGATTTTATCCTAAATCTTCCGCCATTTATCCGGTGATCTAAAACAATATTTGTTCTATCTCTAATTTAAATAAGAAATGACTTGCTCTAATTCATTAAACTTTCATGTTCTCAGTAGGAAAAGTCACACACAAAAAAAAAAATCCTCTAAAATGTTACTTATAATTCACCATATCTAAAAAACAAATTATAATTAAATAATTTTACTAAATTATCTTTACTTTTATCATCATAGCCTTCCAAGACAGTTTCGCTACGACGAATTGATGTCGCGACGGATTGTACGCGATGAATTGTTCCGCGATGACGCAGAATCCTGCCAATGGTAGGTTTATAAGTAACAAAATTTGCTATTTTTAAAAGATTCTTAAGGACAGGAAAATCACGAAACGTTGTTATGAGGAAGTATTTAGAAGTAGTACTTATTTCTATGTACGATGAGATTGTTAAATGAGAAAATGAAACTTGAAGCAATTTTAAAATATTACTAGATAGTACCCGTCAAGATTTACCTGTAAATAACTTGAAAGTTCCTTTAGAAATATGCTTTTTTAATTAGCTGCTTTTAAATTAATTAAGTATTCAATATTTTATAAATTGTTACATTGTGTAAGCGATTCCTATAGATATAAGTCGATAGATTGTGTTGTCAGTCTAGCATACTCAACTATTAAAGTGAAATAATTTTAAGCTTATAATTTACAACCTGTTATACTTGTATTAATTTAGCAAGAATTTAACTAAAAATATTAATTGAATGATTTATTTTTACTTACTACAGTTTCAACTAAAAAAATATATATATATATATATATATATCAATATTTAGTATTTTCTAACTTTTTTTAAATTACGCGACCTTTAAAAATCTCCATTAATTTTATTGTTATCAGCCTGACTCTAAAACCCCGATAAACCATGGATATCAAGGTGATTTCTTTTGTAATTCTTATATGGATATTTTTGCTTCTTTCTTTCCTCTCTACTCTTTTTTTTTTTTTTTTTTTTTTTAGAAGAATAATTATATACTTTTCTTACTTACAATATATCTTATTGATAATGGTCATACAAAATATAGATAAAAGTTTAGATCACTTTTTAAATCGATAACTACATGCAAAATCTTTTAATTCAAATATTTATAATATAAAATAATTAATTAAAAATATTGTCGATTGTTAAATTTTATTTACCACAGTCCCAATATTTTGAAAAAATAACAATACTTATTATTTCTTTTTTTTTCCCCCTCTTGAGAACGCAAAGACCTGACACAATTACAAAATAATTTTTATTCCTCCCTAGAAGAAATTATTGCATATCTTTATTCAGATTCTGGAGAATCGAATAGCATTTGCCATTTTCTAATAAATAGGATGTATTTTTGATTGAAATCAATTGCTATCTGATGACTGTCTTCCCTTAACTTTCATGCCGTATCTCAAATCGGATTAAAACATTGATTTTGATGCCATTTTTAGAAGATGTCGTATATTTATCGAATAAAAACACCTATGAACTTTGACTGTAGAGCTGCTATGCCTACGAATTTATAATTTATACATTATCTCATAGAATGCCGTTAATCGCACTCCATTAAATACTGAAAATTGTAGATATAGCTTTATTGGGGTTCAAAAGAAAACAAACATAAACTTAACAACAATGTTCAAAAAGTAGAATGCGAGTAAAGATAGAATATTGCAACTATATTAGGATTTTTTTTTTTTTTTTACACCCAACATACATAACCATGAAAAGTCATTAAAAAATTAATTTTTATAGTAAAAGCCCATACAAGTCCTCCATTTGGTAATAAAGTTTTAAAAATGACCTTTACACTTGACTATCTATAGTTCAAATTTGAAAAATTCGAATTTAGGCTTATTCCCTTGAAAAACAATCAAAAACAATATTGAAAAATATTATGTAAATCAAGTTTTCAAATCATTTGTTTCGATAATTTCTAATTCGGTAAGAATTTGTTTTCAATATCTCATGCATTACCGCATTATAGGTAAACACTTTATACTAAACTTTTTTTTTTGTGCAAAGAAAATAATCAGAAAAACACAGGATCGGTTAAAAGTTATCATAGATAAGGAGAAAACCACCAGTTAATGTATGTTATGTATAGATATATAGAGAACTAAAACCTGTCCCAGAGAATTTTTAAAAACTGATAATATGTGTATCAAACTTCTTGTACTAAGATAAAAATATAAAGTGTAAAAACGAAAATAAAGCATAAACACCATAAAATATTTACTATTCAGCAAGTACTATTGTTTTTGAAAAATAAATGAAGGTTTCCAACCGGGCTCACATCCAGCACCTATGCTTATAGTGGCCCCATCGAGATAATTTTTTTTTACCGTTCATAAAAATATATGGTTCCAAACACGCTTCTTGCAGTAATAACACCTTTAAAAGGGAGACTATACCTAAGTATTTTCATCAAATAATGTCTTATATCAAGAGAATATTTTTTTTTTATCTCTTTAATTAGTCGTTAATGGAATTGTATATAAAAATATTCTTTTGAATCATATAAATTAATAAAATAAATTATAAATAAATAGAAATAAATAAAATAATTAATTTAAACGACAGTAACGTACGTTAAAAATTATCGTACATGGTACACTGCATCTGATTTTTTTAAATTGAAATTTAAATATATTTTTCATTTTAATACTTTTTAACAAGTGTCATATAGAATGTTAATATTTTTATTAATTAAAGAAAATGTAGGTTTTTGTTTTAAAATAAAGTATTTTCTTTATATATAATAACTAATTATAATACAAAAATTCTGTGAAATACATACATAAAATAAATAGAATTATAAGAAAGGATGTTAACAATCTCGAGAAAAAATAATAAACAATAGTTACAGAAAATTAATATACAACTTACTTATAATCGTAAAATAACTCTTGGTGCACAGTGCAATCACTTACATAGTTAATGATTACGCGTTAAATATTAATTGTAATTATTCAAAATACTGGATTAATTTACCAACATAATTCTTACAGTAAAGTATAACTTGTTAATAAAAACCATGTGTCACGCCACGTGCTATCTACTGTAATTTCCCGCCTGCCTCAATTCCCCCCCCCCCCTTGCTAAGGAAAAAATTTTGGTGTGTGCTGCCATCTATTATCGATTTGTCAAAATGTTAACGCAAATAATAATCTGCAATGAAGAATTTTAAGAAATGTAAACCAAGCGAAATTATTTATAGATTAGGCGGTTTTAAATTGCTCTCATTGAAACAATTGAAACCGGAATCTTTCTTTTTGTACTGAAATAGTTGTTTCTTCTTCAGTGCTGCCATCCCTGAAACAGTGAATTAAATAATCTTTGCATTTCAACATTAGATAAAATTCAGCCATTAAATTATTATTTTTTAATTATTTTATCATTAAGTAATTATTGATAGTATATTAATAAATTTATTAATAATTATATTTATTTTTTATCAAATAATATTTTTATAAATTTTAACTTTTTAATTTTACAATTAAATTGTTAAAAAGTATCATAAATAGAAAATTCAAATCAGTGTTCTAGCATACAACACATAACAATAAATAAATTAGAATTGTAATTAAAAGATACGCGATCAAATCCATGATCGTTTTGAAACACATTCTTAACACACTGATGTACTTTTTTTTTTGTTCACATTCTTAAAACTTATAACCGTCCTTTTTTTCCCCCTTTAACAAACCATATATATATATATATATATATACATTTAAAATTTATTTAACGAAGTTTCAGATTGCTATTTTCAAACAAGTTTTTTTAATGGAATGCGAAATATATTTCATATATATCTATATTATAAAGACCAAACGTGTCCGTGCGTAACGCATACGTCATTTTGCGAATGGCAACAGCTGACGATGAAATTTCGGTTTTGTGATTTTTGCTATTGCAATTTTTTTAATTTCTAAAGATAGCACATTTTCAATTTTTACACCGTTATAGAGGAAAAAAAATTACTTTCAAATGCAATTTGTTTGAAAACTATATCTTAATTGCCTGATATATTATGGCTTATAAAATAATGTTTAAGCATGAATTTTGAAACGCCCAATAAACAAATGGAAGAATGCTGCCATTATAAATTTTTAAATAGTTACAGGTAGTAAAATTAATGAATTTTGAAATAAAAACGTCACAAGAATAGGGTGCCTTTATATGAGAGTAGCGTTATACCAGATACAAAATTTGATTAGTTCAGACGATTTTGGAGAAAAGGAAGCTTTGTAATAATTTAAAAATTTAAAAGAAAATTATTTGTTTACACCATAAACAAACATCGGATATTTTAACAGATAATATAAACAGAAGATATTGTTTCAGATATTGCATTTTTATGAATAAAATATTAAAAAATTATTTCACAAATTTAATAAAAATGCATATAAAAAGTTAATATGAGCAGTAAGAAACAACGTTTTAATTCATATTTCATCAGTATTACAAATAATGTTAACGCTCATTGCGAAGTTGGAAAAATCGAATATACATGAAATTCATTAATATCGCGATCACTATATCGCATGCATAAGATGATGAATAATAAATTAACTAAGAAGCATCACTGGATGCAGCGAACTCCCTGTATTAATAATACAAAAAAAATGAAAAATAAACAAAACCCTTGAAATTCGTTAATGTCGCGATCACTATATCGCATGTATAAACGCTTAGTACAAAAAAAAAAAAAAAAAAAAAAAAAAAAAATAGATGGATACCGCATGTATGAGCGCTTCACGCACAAGAAAAGCAAAGAAACCAGTAAAAAAAAATCACTAAATGCAGCAACTTTGACAAATAAAAATATGAAAAATCTATTAGATTTAGGGAAAAAAATGGTTTTCGCCTGCGTTCTGTAACCCGGGAAGCCCGGGTTCGATTCCCTAGTATATATAACTATTGTATGTATCGACAAAATACATGAAATTATATTCCACTAAGAGTATTACATGAATATTCTTTAAAAATAATCTTATAAGAGAGGCTTGGGTGTAAGACATGGTATGATTTTTTTTCTGATTTCATGTAAAATTGTTTAACTGAACCCTGACATCCTTTTAAGGCTGTTCTCAAATCCAAAGGTGCTACTTTCTGACACATTTCCAAATTAAACTTTGTCCAGAAACGCATGAAATCGGCACGTGTAACACGAAATTCGGAAACTTTGTAATCGAAAGACTTTTTTCATTTTTTGGTTAAGGTAGATCTTCCAGAAAATACTCTCTAAGTCCCCGCTTTGAACCGAATTCCCGAGGCGGCATCGCCAGAAAGGGGAAAAACGTGTCGCCACGTGAGAAAAAGAATCGCTAGTAATGTGTTTATCAAAAAATGGAAAACACAATTCGATTCCAAATCACTCCAATAGTTACACCTGCAAATAATTTTACGCCTTTACGATTAAAAATGAGTCAGAAAATGTATCAGAAAGTTTCGCGTTGTTGAGCAGGGAATTTGAGAAACACCTTAAAAGTACAAGGTTTATATTCATTACTCAACAGGTGAAAAATAAATTTTAGATACGTGACACGAGTTTTTATCTTTAAAATTCAATAAGACCAATTAAATAAAATCGGTCAGAAAAAATGTTACACATAGTTAACTGAAGATTCAGTCTTAACTAAGGGGTGTTCTCTAAAGCTGGTAGACGGGAGGTGCTGGGTTCAAACCCCTGTCACGCTCATCGACATAATCGTTCGGGGTTTACCGTGGTTTTTATCCAAATTTAATTTAAATACAGGTTAGGATCCCTTAGAAAGACCCCCATGGAGGGCACTCCCCCCCTAGAGCCTATGTACCTCGAGTAGATAATCAGCCGTCATAAATTAACCAACCAACCTAAACTAAGGGAATACAATACCAAGACTATTTTTAAATCCCAGAACATTGCTTAGACTCAATCTTGGGATTGAGAGAACAAGAATTTTTGTAATATCATTACATTTTTATAAATAACTAAATGCTATAATTTATAGGAATGTTATTTTAATTGATTTTAACTAATATTTTAGTTGACTTTATGTAGTAATATAGTTTAATTTTGAAATGGAACTATTCGAACTTTTAAATTGTCACATAGACAAATAAAATAATTCATTTACGAAAAGCACGGGATAAGTTAAAAGGGTTTAAAATAAATAAACTACGCTGTTCATTTTAGAAAATGATAGACAATAGAAAAAAAAATTGATGGTTCATCTCTTAGATTATCATTTATTGGCATCTTCATAAAAATTCATTGAGCATAAGAAGAAGAAAAAAAAATAGTTTTATTTTCGTTTACATTTATTGAGATTTTACAAATGTCTTAAAACACTGTATAACTGGACGCGTCTTCTGCGATACAATTCTTCACAGCGATTATCAGGTTTAAATAATCGAAAAAAAAAATTGTCAGTACAATTTCAGAAACAACCTGTTACTCCGGAATCTGTATATTACAGAATCTTACACCAAACACACACACACACACACACAAAAAAAAAACTCATTATTTAAAAAATGACAAGTCCTGCTCTTTTTTCCGCTTGCCTCTTCCTTTGGTCACTAACTTTTATAAAAAAAATTTTGACTGCCACAAATTCTGAATGTGTTGTGAATGTAGGCATCCATATTTTGAATTTGAAAATAGCCATCGTTTCGCAAATAGTTTTTTTTTTTTTTTTTTTTTTTTTTTTTTTAATAGAAATACACTGATGTCCAGAAATTAAGGGGCAGTGATCAATTTCAGACGTTTCATGGAATATCTACTGAAACTCGCGAGGAAATGCACGAAATGTCCTTGAAATTTGAGGATGCAAAGAACATGTTTGACTTCGTGTTTTTCAGTGACGATTTTGTCGCGAGGACAATTAGGAAGGGGCGATAATAATTTTAATAATACAGTAATCCCTTAACATTCGCGAGGGTTAGGTTCACGGAAATCTCCGCGAATGTCAAAATCGCGAATGTTGAGAGTATCCTCCCATGCATAAAAGGGGGTTAGGTTTTACGATTTTTTTTAATTGGAAAAAATATTTGAAATTTAAATAATGTATTTATTAAATATTAAAAATACATACTCCAAATAAGTTTGAACAATTATAAACATAATATAAAAAGATTATTTGCTGGTTGATGGCTGAAAAAAACTAGTAATATGTGATTGCTTGGCAGAAGAGATCTTTTGTTTATGGATTTCCATGTAAGGAAAAGTTGCAGCCTCAATTTCTCTTTTAAATTTCAGACTCCTCACTAGCGAGGGATCACATTCTATCGCTTTATCAACAAGTTGTTGTTGTAATTTTAAAATTTCCGCGACATTTTTTGCAGAAAATATTTCACCTGCAATAAAAAAAATTTAATTTTAGAAATTTTAGCAAAAAAAAAAAACAAAAAAAAAAAACAAAAAAAAAACAAAAAAAAAAAAAAAAGACGTTTACCTCCAGTTTCACAATTCCTGCTCTCATCGCCTGTGCCATTGTCTGGTTGTGTAATTTTTTCTTCAAGGATTTCTAGAAGTTCTTCTTCAGTAAGTCCATCATCATGGGATATTATCAGATCTTCTACATCTTCTCTCCTTATGTCGTCGAAACCATCACCTCCGACCTGATGAGCCAGTTCCACAATTTCTTCAATAGGTTTGGAAATTGAAGGCATTTGATTTTCTTTTTGTACCACTTGGGGCCAAATATTTCGCCAACAAGAATTAATTGAACTTTCATTAAGTTCCATCCATGCTGCATCAATTTCGGCAATGCAATCTGCTATGTTGAAAATTTTCCAACTCTATGTGACCGTGGTTTCTGAATTTACTTCAATCGATTCTAAAATTCTTTTGAAAGATCTTCTTGTGTAGTAAGCTTTGAACGCAGCTATGATTCCTTGGTCCAACGGTTGGATCAGTGAAGTTGTATTAGGGGGTAAAAAAACCACTTCGACGTCGGGATGGGTATCTTTTAAACTCAGTGGATGTCCAGGAGCATTGTCAATGAGGAGTAGAACTTTAAATGACAGATTTTTAGATGAAAGGTATTTCTTCACCTCATGAATAAGACAATCATTAAACCAATCCAGAAACAAAACGCTTGTTACCCATGCTTTGGTATTTGCTCGCCAGAAAACAGGCAACTTGCTTTTATCTTTACCTCTGAGAGCACGAGGGTTTTGCGATCTATAAATTAACATAGGCTTTACTTTAAAATCGCCTCTAGCATTGGTACACAACAGAAGAGATACCCTATCTTTTGCTACCTTAAAACCTGGAGCTGTGCTTTCTGTTTTGGCAAGAAACGTTTTCTTCGGCATTTTCTTCCAAAACAAGCCTGTCTCGTCGGCATTAAACACTTGTTCTGGAACATATCCGCCTCTTTCAATAATTTTTGTAAGTTCTTCAGGAAATTTTTGAGCACTGACATGATCCGCAGAAGCCGATTCGCCAACTAACTTTATGTTGTGTAAACTATGCCTATGTTTGAAATTTTCAAACCATCCGTTACTTGCCTGGAAGTCAAATAAAGTATCATCCTTTACTTTTATCGCGTCAAATATTTTTTTAGCCTTGGCTCGTATTAAAGCTGTACTTAGCGGCACTTGCTTCTGGTTCATATCTTCTATCCAAATACTTAAGGCATTTTCAGTTTCTTCCAATGACTTGTTCCGTACTTGCGATACAGTTTTTGCACTAGTCGGTGCATTTGCTGAGACGCTATCTCTTATAGCCTTTTCGTTTTTTTTAATTGATCGGATCGTAGATTCATTAATATTAAAATAACGACCGACCGCGCATGCTCTTTCTCCCATTCTCAATTTATCTAAAATTTTAACTTTTTCGCACAGGTTCAAAACTTTTTTCACTCTTTTAGCTGTAGGCGACATGATGAAGTTTCTCTTTTTTACTTTTGCTAAACACTGAGAAAAAAAAATTGACAGGCGAATAGAAAGAACAAATCTATTCTACGGGGACTTACGTAATTCAAACGATAAACAAAACTTAGGAGCATGCGCATTACATACTTCGAAGAAAAAATTTGCGTTTTGGTCTTTCAATATAAATTGGAGAAATGCCAAGCTCGAACAATAAAAGGGGGATAATCTATTTTTAGCATAAAATCATGTTTCCGGTAAAACAAAGGAAGTTCACTTAAAAAAAAAAAAAAAAAAAAAAAAAAAAAAAAATTCCTTATAAAACGAAATCCGCGAATAACCAAGTTAAGTATTCGCGAATGTTGAAATGTTCTTCATTTTATATTTCGCGAATAATCAAAACTCGCGAATGTTAAATCCGCGAATGTTAAGGGATTACTGTAAAATATTATTTCCGATCACCCAAGTAACAGAAAATGTTAAAAATATTCTGTCAGTGTAGCAAATGACTATGTAGGTCCTGTTCAACATTTGTGTGCATTTGTGTAAGCATAGCACGTATATTCGTTAAGATGTTAACGTTTCTGTGAAAAAATCAAAAGTTTTTTTCTCTATAGCATGCAGAGAGCACACACTACAAATAGGCAGTTCTGATTGGTGGAAGTACTCTGACCTCCAAGTGAAGTACAATTGGTTGATCACCTAATTGCAACTTCTCTATACCCAACGGATAGTTATTTATTTATTAGATATATACCCGAGTATTTACGCTTTGGGTAAATACCCAACAATTGGGTATTTTCTTATTTCAGAGTAAAAAATCTTAATCATGAAAATTTTCATGTAATGAAAAGGGAACATGGAGCACAGTGGAACATCTGTTCAACATGTGTTTATTTTACATGTTTTAATTTCATATTTGTACTCATAATTAGCAATGTAAGTAAAGAATATTTTCAATCTTAAATCATATGGTCAAATGATAATTTATTCATTTTGTTGTGTTTAGCTACCAAGAGTAAAATTTTGTTTCTTTAGAACTTTAGCTATTTTGTTAAAAAAAAAAACATTTGAAGTAAAAGGGAAAAAAATTGTCTAAATTTAAAGACAAGGCTTTCATTTATTGCTAAACCTATGCAAACTATTTGCCTTTTTTTACATAAAATAAAATATTATAGAATATTTTTTTATGTATGATGGACAGTAGACCACTCTATTACACTGATATAACACTGAAAATTGCAATAGAAAAACTAAAACAGATCAACATTCCCCCTTTTTTTCCCATTAAAAATAAAAATTATACTGTTAAGAATATATCATAGTATACGTTGATCTTTTATTTTACATTTTAAAAGGGGACATTAGATCAATTACTTCTGCACAAGTTTAATATCTTGAAGAGTATGGCTGCCAATTTATAATAAATCAAGACTTTTTTTTATTATTAAAAAAGTTTTTTTTTTTTTTTTTTTTTTTTTTTTTTTGTTAAGAACATAACAGTTAAACTATTTAAGTAATATATAGCTAGGAGTAATTATGTGGCTTTTTAATGTGCTATAACTTCAATAATAAGGATGTTGCAAAGAAAATTGTTCTTAAAATTATTATTATTATTATTATTATTATTACATTTTATTTTAAACATGCTACGTAATTTTTATTCAAACTTAAATAGTTATGTAAAATCGTGTTAAATACATCTATGCAAATAATATTTTACCCAATTTTTTAAAAAAATGTTTTTATGCAAATGAAGTTTAACCTATTGTGTTCTGTAAAATGCAATCTATTGAAAAATATGAATAAAAAATTCTAATAAAATACTTTTCCTTGCAAATAGTTATTAATTTTGTAATTTATCTTTCGCCTTTCATATTTTACTGTGTTTCAAGTGGTATCCCGCTATAACTCCAAACAAGGAGTTACACATTTTATGGTTTGAAAAAATTATCTTTAAAAACTATTAAAATTCTTGCTTTGAGAAAATTAAAAACTGAAGATAAGATATATTTGTTAGACGGATCTAAATATTCCTTAGCTGAAACATTTGTAAGAAGAAACGTTCGTTGGCCATGGTATCACTGAAAACACAAATCCTCCAAAATGGATGTATAAGAAACAAATGAAAACATTCCAGATTCCCCAAATCATAAAGAAGTAGAGTCGTCCCCCCTTCATGCAAAAATAAATAAATTAATTAAATAAAAAAAATAGAAAAGTGCCCAGTTAAACTGATGGCATTGAGTTCACAGGCTATTCACACTAATTGTATATTGTACTCTTATATCAAAGGATAATGCCCCTCGAAAAAAAAGAAATCGACAATAAATTAAGGGAGGATTAGCCCCCCCCCCGTCATCCCCTGTACTTAACCAATGAGCCCCCAAACCCCAAAACATATCAGGGAAGCGCCTTATCAAAATGAACCTATATACACATTTTGAAGAAAATCGGTTAATTCTGATTGAAAAATCTATTTATCTAAATTAAGGGGGGGGGGGGGTTAGACATCGTCATCGTTCCGCCCTTTATACTTAACCAATGAACCCCAAAACTGACCAAGGGAGCGCCTTATCAGAATGAATCTATATACAAAATTTGAAGCAAATCGGATAATTCTGCATGAAAAACCCATTTATCTAAATTAAGGGAAGATTAGCCCTCGTTCCCCCCCTTTATACTTAACCAATGAACTCCCAAAGCTAATCACGGAAGTGCCTTATCACAATGAAACTATATACAAAATTTGAAGCAAATCTGATAATTCTGCATGAAAAACCCATTTATTTAAATTAAAGGAGGGGGATTAGCACTCTATTCCCCCTTTTATACTTAACCAATGAACCCCTAAAACTAATCAGGGAAGTGCCTTATCACAAAGAACCTATATACAAAATTTGAAGAAAATCGGATAATTCTGCATGAAAACCCCATTTATCTAAATTAAGGTGGGATTAGCTCCTCCCCACCCGTATATACTTAATCAATGAAGCCCCAAAACTAATCAGGGAAGCAAGTGCCTTATCAAAATTTGAAGCAAATCGGATAATTCTGCGCATTAGCTCTCAGGATTGGATAGCCTGTGAGCTAAAAAGAGCTCTGCCCATACATTTTAATCACAAAATTGATTCAGAAACTAACAAAACTAGCCATTCGACTGTTTTCTTTCATGTTAAAAAAAATAGGCTGAGGGGATCGTCTTCATAGAGAAATTGGATTTAACTCTGAAATCTTAATACGAACACATAATTTGGGCATAATATTTGGCTTTTTTAGTAAATGTTACCTGAGAAAGCTGAACGGGAAGGGATTCAATGAAGTAGCTCAAGTATTATGGAGGTTTAAAGGTTGGCGCCCCTAATGTTAAATTGATTTGTAATTGACGGAGAAACCTTTTTTATGCAATTGATTAATCTCCACGTGCAGCGAACGATTGAAAAACATGTTAAAAACCAGACCCCAATTACCAATAAGTACTTCAAGTGCCGCAGCTGAAAAACATAGTGAACAAAACCAGAGACTGTCGAAACTAACTAACTTGGAGAAATACTGCAGATGTCCCTCCTTCAAAGTACAGCTGTTTGTCCCGCGCGTGTGCACAGAACTCAAATAACAATCTCCCTTCAGTTTCCAAAATGTTTCCGAGCAGTTAAGACGCTCTTGTATATATATGATGTAAATATATTTAATATAATGTAAAATTGGAGCACTTATACGCAGCCTCCAAAATGCGATTTTAAACATGTACATCTAGCCAAGAATTATATTATATTCAAAGGAAAATGAATCTTCTGTTTATTTCACACAATTGTCATTTTCTACTAATACTATTTATTATTACTCCAATATAAGTGAATCAATGGATAAGATAAATATCGCTACAACACATTGGATTACTGTGGATATTACTTGGCGCAAAAAGGAAAATTTCAGGTAAGCTGAACAAACTTCTTTAACATATCAAAAGATGAAAATGTATATTAAATTTGAAGACTGATTTAACTATTTATAAAAATAAGAAAATTCATTACGCTACCGACGGTTCCCCTAACAAAGATTATGAAAGACTGAAAAAAGAATATCCCAGTAAAACGATAATTTAACAAATTTCTAAAAATATAATAATAAATAAAAGAACACTAAAAAAGTAATAATGAATGCGATCAAAGAAAATACTCAATTTATTGAGAAACTCAATTCTACGAATTATAGTACATGGAAGTTCAAGATGCAGATGTTCCTGATTAAAGAGGAACTCGACGATATTATAGTACAAGATCCACCAGCTCCACCCGACCCCGCATGGCACAAAAGAGACCGCAAGACTAGAGCTTTAATTAACTTAAGCATTGATGATTCTCAAATCGTAAATGTAAAAAACTTAGAAACTGCCAAATTAACATGGGAAGCTCTGAAAAATATACATCAGAGAAGCAATTTATCTAGTAAGCTTTACCTGTTACGAAAATTATACAGTACTAAATTAGCGGAGGGCGGAAACATGATCTCACATCACTAATATCTTGCAAATTATAGATAAACTTAATGCCATTGGAGAAAATATTAGCGATTCACATATTTCCGCGCTATTTCTGTGTTCTCTTCCCCCCAGTTACAATACTTTGATAACTGCGTTGGAGGCGAGACCGGAAAATGAGCTCACCCCTGATTTTATCAAAAACAAATTAACGGATGAATATAATCGTAGACATGAAATGTCAGAACAATCACATAGCGGATATAACAACAATGAGAGAGCATTTAAAACAAATAGGAGATATACACACACTGAAAATAGAAGAGAACAAAAATATTGCAATAACTGTAAAATGAAAAATCATTCCACTTACGAATGCTGGCACTACAAGAGCAAAAACACGGTACAATCCGGAAATCCTCGTAACAATCAATTCAAAAATAAAAAGAATTTCTCATCTTCATTATGTTATGAAAAAAACGAAACTCATAGGGAAAACAAAGTTCCAAACGAAAGAAAATACGCAAATGATCAGACGTAAAATAAAGCATTAATCACTCAAAAAGTAGGCAAAAATAACTGGATTCTCGATTCAGGATCTACCTCGCACATTTGTAATGATAAAAGCCTATTTAGTAAATTTATTGATTATAATAAAACTTCAGTAACGATCGCGAATGGTAATAAACTGACAGCGTTAGGTTCAGGAGAAGTTTTTATAAAAACATTAACCCCCGAAGGAATAGAAAAACTAACGAAATTACGCGAAGTGCTTTATGTCCCAGACTTAGAGTCAAACCTAATTTCGGTTAGTAAAGCCGCTAAAAACGGGTGTAAACTAATCTTCGACGATAATAAATGCGATTTGATCTTTGATGAAGAAATATATATTAGGGCGAAAAATGAGAAAAATTTATACATTATTGAGGAAATGGACGATGTGGAAGAACCACAAAATTATGTAAACATAACGTATAACTGTGACAGCAAACAATGCATAGATCTCTGGCATCGCAGACTCGGTCACAGAGATTATGACGCGATTAAATCAATGATAACAAATCAAATTGCGGACGGAATAAAGATAGGAAAATGTAAACATCAAAATAAAACATGCGTAACTTGTATCGAAACTAAATTAACTAACATGCCGTATCCTAAATCAGCAACAAATCGAGCTACTAATATTGCGGATTTGATCCACAGTGACGTGTGTGGACCTCTAGATGCACCGACCTTAGGCGGAAAAATATATTTTATGACTCTTATTGATGACTATTCCCGATATACTACGATATATTTATTATCTAAAAAGAGCGAAGTTGCTGAAAAGATAAAAGAGTATATAACGATGATATACAATCAGTTCGGTAAAAAACCTAAGGAAATTAGATCGGATAACGGTCGTGAGTATGTAAATCAAGAGATCGATGAATACTTAAAACAGAACGGAATTTTACACCAATTGACTCTCCCGCATAATCCGAGCCAGAATGGAGTTGCGGAGAGAAAAAATAAAAGTTTATTAGATATGACTAGAAGCATGCTATCACAAGCAAAATTAAGCAAACATTTTTGGGGTGAAGCCATAAACACTGCAACATATTTACAAAACCGACTCCCAACTAAAGCAAACAACAACAGAACACCTTACGAATTATGGAAAGGAGTTAAACCGAATTTAAAACACTTAAGAACATTCGGTTGTAAAGCGCTATTTTACGTCGATAAAGTAAATAGAGGAAAACTCGATAACAGGGCTCAAACCGGAACGTTTGTAGGTTATGATACACGATCGACTGGTTATAGAATTCACACACAAGGAAAACAAATTATAATAGCGAGAACGGTAAAATTTCTTGATAATGAAAATGTACACTCAGATAACATTGAGGAGATACAAATCACCACAAAAACATCAGATGACAATACACAATTACCGGATAGACATGAAAATCACTTAGAAATAAAACTTGACAGTGAAGAGACACCATCCGTGCCCAAACAGCAACCAATTGAACCAAGAAGGTCTAATAGGACAAATAGAGGCGTTCCTCCTGACAGATATGTTTGTCTCACAAATAGTTCATCTGAAAACATTCCCGAAAATTGGGAAGATATCGAAAAAATGGAAAATACTAATGATAAACAAAATTGGATAAAAGCAACACAAAATGAAATACAATGCCTAAGAAAAAATAACACTTGGACTTTAACAGATCCACCACCCGGAACAAAAATTATCGGCTCAAAATGGACTTTTAAACTAAAAAAGGACAATTTAGGAAATATTCAAAGCTATAAAGCGCGTCTAGTAGCACAAGGATATAGTCAAAGATTCGGGATTGACTATGATCAAACTTTCGCACCTGTAGTTTCGCACGCTACAATACGAGCATTTCTCATCTCTGCATTGCACAAAAATTTGAACGTGAAACATGTCGACGTTACCACAGCATTTTTGCACGGTGAATTAACTGAAACTGTTTATATGAGTCAACCAGACGGGTATATTAAACCCGGCGATGAAAGAAAAGTTTGTAAACTTCAAAAAGCCATCTACGGTCTTAAGCAAGCCGCAAAGGCCTGGTACACTAAAATATCGGAAACACTCACAAAAAATAATTTCTTACAGAGCAAAAATGATCCATGTCTGTACTTTAAATCAAATCAAGAAAATCCGATATACATCATCATTTACGTAGACGATATCCTGATAGCAGGAAAGGACAGTGATATCGAAGAAACAATAAACCAACTTGAGAAAGAATATGAACTGAAAAACTTAGGAGAAGTGAATAATTACCTAGGCATAAACATTAATAAAATCAACGATACATATTACCTAAATCAAAACAATAAAATACAGGAACTAGTGAAAAACTGAATTTAAACGACATGAAACCTCATTACACACCAATGATTGCAGGATTCAACAGACTTGAGGACGATGATAATCTTTTACCTAATAACACGAAATATCGACAAGCCACAGGCACATTACTTTACATATCAACAATCACGCGTCCTGACATATCCGCAGCAGTCAACATATTATGTCGTAGAAATGAAACACCACGCCAAAAGGACTGGTCAGCAGTGAAAAGAATCATTTCATACCTTAAAACTACAGAAAATTTGAATTTAACTCTTAGCGCAAACAGCAAGCCCATCCTAACAGCATACGCCGATGCAGACTGGGCAGGTGACTTGAAAACACGTAAATCAACGTCAGGAAATCTATTCATGCTAGGAAAATCACCGATTTACTGGATTACAAAAAGGCAAAATTGTATTGCACTTTCGTCAGCCGAAGCTGAATACGTTTCAGCTAGCAACGCAGCACAAGAATTAAGTTGGATAACAAACTTGCTTAGCGATCTCAACATTCCACAAAAATTACCCATCACGATTTTTGAGGATAATATGTCCTGTATAAAAATGACTGAAAACGATAAAGATACTAAGCGATCCAAGCATATCGACATACGTTTCCACAACATCAAACGAATGAAAGAAGAAGGAAAAATTGATTTACAATACTGCCCCACTGAAGAAATGATAGCCGACACTCTCACGAAGCCCACTCCCAAACCTGTGTATGAAAAACACCGTAAGAAACTGAACCTTCAACCATTCCCCACACAGGAGATTACGGGGGAGTGACGGAGAAACCTTTTTTATGCAATTGATTAATCTCCACGTGCAGCGAACGATTGAAAAACATGTTAAAAACCAGACCCCAATTACCAATAAGTACTTCAAGTGCCGCAGCTGAAAAACATAGTGAACAAAACCAGAGACTGTCGAAACTAACTAACTTGGAGAAATACTGCAGATGTCCCTCCTTCAAAGTACAGCTGTTTGTCCCGCGCGTGTGCACAGAACTCAAATAACAATCTCCCTTCAGTTTCCAAAATGTTTCCGAGCAGTTAAGACGCTCTTGTATATATATGATGTAAATATATTTAATATAATGTAAAATTGGAGCACTTATACGCAGCCTCCAAAATGCGATTTTAAACATGTACATCTAGCCAAGAATTATATTATATTCAAAGGAAAATGAATCTTCTGTTTATTTCACACAATTGTCATTTTCTACTAATACTATTTATTATTACTCCAATATAAGTGAATCAATGGATAAGATAAATATCGCTACAACACATTGGATTACTGTGGATATTACTTGGCGCAAAAAGGAAAATTTCAGGTAAGCTGAACAAACTTCTTTAACATATCAAAAGATGAAAATGTATATTAAATTTGAAGACTGATTTAACTATTTATAAAAATAAGAAAATTCATTACGCTACCGACGGTTCCCCTAACAAAGATTATGAAAGACTGAAAAAAGAATATCCCAGTAAAACGATAATTTAACAAATTTCTAAAAATATAATAATAAATAAAAGAACACTAAAAAAGTAATAATGAATGCGATCAAAGAAAATACTCAATTTATTGAGAAACTCAATTCTACGAATTATAGTACATGGAAGTTCAAGATGCAGATGTTCCTGATTAAAGAGGAACTCGACGATATTATAGTACAAGATCCACCAGCTCCACCCGACCCCGCATGGCACAAAAGAGACCGCAAGACTAGAGCTTTAATTAACTTAAGCATTGATGATTCTCAAATCGTAAATGTAAAAAACTTAGAAACTGCCAAATTAACATGGGAAGCTCTGAAAAATATACATCAGAGAAGCAATTTATCTAGTAAGCTTTACCTGTTACGAAAATTATACAGTACTAAATTAGCGGAGGGCGGAAACATGATCTCACATATCACTAATATCTTGCAAATTATAGATAAACTTAATGCCATTGGAGAAAATATTAGCGATTCACATATTTCCGCGCTATTTCTGTGTTCTCTTCCCCCCAGTTACAATACTTTGATAACTGCGTTGGAGGCGAGACCGGAAAATGAGCTCACCCCTGATTTTATCAAAAACAAATTAACGGATGAATATAATCGTAGACATGAAATGTCAGAACAATCACATAGCGGATATAACAACAATGAGAGAGCATTTAAAACAAATAGGAGATATACACACACTGAAAATAGAAGAGAACAAAAATATTGCAATAACTGTAAAATGAAAAATCATTCCACTTACGAATGCTGGCACTACAAGAGCAAAAACACGGTACAATCCGGAAATCCTCGTAACAATCAATTCAAAAATAAAAAGAATTTCTCATCTTCATTATGTTATGAAAAAAACGAAACTCATAGGGAAAACAAAGTTCCAAACGAAAGAAAATACGCAAATGATCAGACGTAAAATAAAGCATTAATCACTCAAAAAGTAGGCAAAAATAACTGGATTCTCGATTCAGGATCTACCTCGCACATTTGTAATGATAAAAGCCTATTTAGTAAATTTATTGATTATAATAAAACTTCAGTAACGATCGCGAATGGTAATAAACTGACAGCGTTAGGTTCAGGAGAAGTTTTTATAAAAACATTAACCCCCGAAGGAATAGAAAAACTAACGAAATTACGCGAAATGCTTTATGTCCCAGACTTAGAGTCAAACCTAATTTCGGTTAGTAAAGCCGCTAAAAACGGGTGTAAACTAATCTTCGACGATAATAAATGCGATTTGATCTTTGATGAAGAAATATATATTAGGGCGAAAAATGAGAAAAATTTATACATTATTGAGGAAATGGACGATGTGGAAGAACCACAAAATTATGTAAACATAACGTATAACTGTGACAGCAAACAATGCATAGATCTCTGGCATCGCAGACTCGGTCACAGAGATTATGACGCGATTAAATCAATGATAACAAATCAAATTGCGGACGGAATAAAGATAGGAAAATGTAAACATCAAAATAAAACATGCGTAACTTGTATCGAAACTAAATTAACTAACATGCCGTATCCTAAATCAGCAACAAATCGAGCTACTAATATTGCGGATTTGATCACAGTGACGTGTGTGGACCTCTAGATGCACCGACCTTAGGCGGAAAAATATATTTTATGACTCTTATTGATGACTATTCCCGATATACTACGATATATTTATTATCTAAAAAGAGCGAAGTTGCTGAAAAGATAAAAGAGTATATAACGATGATATACAATCAGTTCGGTAAAAAACCTAAGGAAATTAGATCGGATAACGGTCGTGAGTATGTAAATCAAGAGATCGATGAATACTTAAAACAGAACGGAATTTTACACCAATTGACTCTCCCGCATAATCCGAGCCAGAATGGAGTTGCGGAGAGAAAAAATAAAAGTTTATTAGATATGACTAGAAGCATGCTATCACAAGCAAAATTAAGCAAACATTTTTGGGGTGAAGCCATAAACACTGCAACATATTTACAAAACCGACTCCCAACTAAAGCAAACAACAACAGAACACCTTACGAATTATGGAAAGGAGTTAAACCGAATTTAAAACACTTAAGAACATTCGGTTGTAAAGCGCTATTTTACGTCGATAAAGTAAATAGAGGAAAACTCGATAACAGGGCTCAAACCGGAACGTTTGTAGGTTATGATACACGATCGACTGGTTATAGAATTCACACACAAGGAAAACAAATTATAATAGCGAGAACGGTAAAATTTCTTGATAATGAAAATGTACACTCAGATAACATTGAGGAGATACAAATCACCACAAAAACATCAGATGACAATACACAATTACCGGATAGACATGAAAATCACTTAGAAATAAAACTTGACAGTGAAGAGACACCATCCGTGCCCAAACAGCAACCAATTGAACCAAGAAGGTCTAATAGGACAAATAGAGGCGTTCCTCCTGACAGATATGTTTGTCTCACAAATAGTTCATCTGAAAACATTCCCGAAAATTGGGAAGATATCGAAAAAATGGAAAATACTAATGATAAACAAAATTGGATAAAAGCAACACAAAATGAAATACAATGCCTAAGAAAAAATAACACTTGGACTTTAACAGATCCACCAACCGGAACAAAAATTATCGGCTCAAAATGGACTTTTAAACTAAAAAAGGACAATTTAGGAAATATTCAAAGCTATAAAGCGCGCCTAGTAGCACAAGGATATAGTCAAAGATTCGGGATTGACTATGATCAAACTTTCGCACCTGTAGTTTCGCACGCTACAATACGAGCATTTCTCATCTCTGCATTGCACAAAAATTTGAACGTGAAACATGTCGACGTTACCACAGCATTTTTGCGCGGTGAATTAACTGAAACTGTTTATATGAGTCAACCAGACGGGTATATTAAACCCGGCGATGAAAGAAAAGTTTGTAAACTTCAAAAAGCCATCTACGGTCTTAAGCAAGCCGCAAAGGCCTGGTACACTAAAATATCGGAAACACTCACAAAAAATAATTTCTTACAGAGCAAAAATGATCCATGTCTGTACTTTAAATCAAATCAAGAAAATCCGATATACATCATCATTTACGTAGACGATATCCTGATAGCAGGAAAGGACAGTGATATCGAAGAAACAATAAACCAACTTGAGAAAGAATATGAACTGAAAAACTTAGGAGAAGTGAATAATTACCTAGGCATAAACATCAATAAAATCAACGATACATATTACCTAAATCAAAACAATAAAATACAGGAACTAGTGAAAAACTGAATTTAAACGACATGAAACCTCATTACACACCAATGATTGCAGGATTCAACAGACTTGAGGACGATGATAATCTTTTACCTAATAACACGAAATATCGACAAGCCACAGGCACATTACTTTACATATCAACAATCACGCGTCCTGACATATCCGCAGCAGTCAACATATTATGTCGTAGAAATGAAACACCACGCCAAAAGGACTGGTCAGCAGTGAAAAGAATCATTTCATACCTTAAAACTACAGAAAATTTGAATTTAACTCTTAGCGCAAACAGCAAGCCCATGCTAACAGCATACGCCGATGCAGACTGGGCAGGTGACTTGAAAACACGTAAATCAACGTCAGGAAATCTATTCATGCTAGGAAAATCACCGATTTACTGGATTACAAAAAGGCAAAATTGTATTGCACTTTCGTCAGCCGAAGCTGAATACGTTTCAGCTAGCAACGCAGCACAAGAATTAAGTTGGATAACAAACTTGCTTAGCGATCTCAACATTCCACAAAAATTACCCATCACGATTTTTGAGGATAATATGTCCTGTATAAAAATGACTGAAAACGATAAAGATACTAAGCGATCCAAGCATATCGACATACGTTTCCACAACATCAAACGAATGAAAGAAGAAGGAAAAATCGATTTACAATACTGCCCCACTGAAGAAATGATAGCCGACACTCTCACGAAGCCCACTCCCAAACCTGTGTATGAAAAACACCGTAAGAAACTGAACCTTCAACCATTCCCCACACAGGAGATTACGGGGGAGTGACGGAGAAACCTTTTTTATGCAATTGATTAATCTCCACGTGCAGCGAACGATTGAAAAACATGTTAAAAACCAGACCCCAATTACCAATAAGTACTTCAAGTGCCGCAGCTGAAAAACATAGTGAACAAAACCAGAGACTGTCGAAACTAACTAACTTGGAGAAATACTGCAGATGTCCCTCCTTCAAAGTACAGCTGTTTGTCCCGCGCGTGTGCACAGAACTCAAATAACAATCTCCCTTCAGTTTCCAAAATGTTTCCGAGCAGTTAAGACGCTCTTGTATATATATGATGTAAATATATTTAATATAATGTAAAATTGGAGCACTTATACGCAGCCTCCAAAATGCGATTTTAAACATGTACATCTAGCCAAGAATTATATTATATTCAAAGGAAAATGAATCTTCTGTTTATTTCACACAATTGTCATTTTCTACTAATACTATTTATTATTACTCCAATATAAGTGAATCAATGGATAAGATAAATATCGCTACAACACATTGGATTACTGTGGATATTACTTGGCGCATAAAGGAAAATTTCAGGTAAGCTGAACAAACTTCTTTAACATATCAAAAGATGAAAATGTATATTAAATTTGAAGACTGATTTAACTATTTATAAAAATAAGAAAATTCATTACGCTACCGACGGTTCCCCTAACAGTAATCGTTGAAAAACAGATTGCAATACAGGTTGTCTTTTAACCATAACTCAAGAACTACTTAGCGGAATGAGCTGTAATCTTGGATTCGCATTTTGAAGCTTCGAGAAATCGATTCCTGTTAAAAATTCATACATTACAATTCATATTTGTTTCGAAAAAGAAAAAAATTAATTTTCGAAAGAAAAAATGAATTGTTATCAATGATTATTATTATTATTATTATCAGAAATTGGTTTTTAGAAGCTTGAATTACGGGAATCCAAAATTACAGTTTATTCCGAACAGTAGTTTTTGAGCTATATTTAAAAAAAAAAAAAAAAAAAAAAAAAAAAAAAAAAACTACTCGCATTGCAATATTTTTTGCAACCATTACAAGCGAATTTAATATTACAAGTTCCAAACTTTAAACCTGCATAACTCCTAAATTATTTGACTGAATAACATTTCGTTTGGTATTCCTTGTCTTTATGCTTATTTATGTGGATACCGCATGATGTATACTGTTTATACTTTTCAAATTATTGAATTTTTATTTATTTTGTATTTTTCGGACCATCTGGTCTGTAAATTTTACAAACCAGTATCAGGGCAATCTTAAGAAAATGTGATATTTAGATTAACAATTCTCATCTTGCGTTCCACCGTTGCCGCTCCAGGGAAATAAACACAAATGAAAATCAAACATTAAAAAACATGCAGTAGAATCAAAGTTAAAAAAAAAAAAAAAAAAAAAAAAAGGCTAGCGATATTACTTAGATGTTGCTTTACTCTTATTATCCTACTATTTTAACTCTTTAGATTATATATTCCCTTTCGGCCTAAACTAACTCCTGTTTCGTAGGATTACTTCTAAAATTTTTTAATGTGTGTATGCATACTTAAGGTAGACCAAATGCGTCAATCAATTCTGAAAGACCCTGCATGTCAAAAATGTTGCAGGGCTCTTAACTGGCCCGTTTCACGAATACCACTTTTTTCTTTTTGGATTTGTCTTGAAAATTCTGTAGAAACATGTCCTGTAGGTCATTTCTATGGAAAATGTTGCAAGAACCTAATCACGTAAATGTTTGTTAGAGAATACAAATACGCGATTCTTCAGCTAGCTTGCTAATTCATCTTGGAGAAAGAAAATAAATTACTCTCCTTAACAAGAATATTGATACTTTATTTAATATTAACTATTTATTTATTTATTAAAAGAAACCGCAATTTTGAACAGTTTGAAGATTTTTTGGGAAGAGTATCGAGAAAAACCGTTACCTTAATAAAACATATAGTAACTCTTTTACAGTAATAGGAAAATTACATGATTTTTCCCTCCTTTGAATATTTTTTCAAAGCTGGACAGTGCAAAAAATTGTAGGGTGCATAAACGAAGTGAATTAAGCAGGACCAGCTAACCCTATGTGAAATACCGTACAAAACTTTATGCCCTTGCGTAAAAACCAGGCCATGGAATTAAGTATTTTAACAAGTCAATTCCAAATAAACAATGAAAAAAAATTTAGTGTAAATGGGTTAACTACTGTTATTATAGTGGATACCTCAAAGAGAAAGAAAAAAAAGAAAGAAAATCGATATATTTTTTATAAGACGTGAATACTTACTTAAATAACAGATAATATAAAATTCATCAAATGCTACTTTTTAAAAGTTTCGAATTCTTTTTTACGTTAATGAGTTTTATGTATTTTCAACGTCCTTTTGCCTGTAAGGAAAATCAAAAGAAATGCAATCAGAACTTCAAATACTTATGCTTTATTGTTCTATCGAAAAAATAAAAACGAAGTTAATGAAAAATGTATAATATGGAAACAAGCAATTTTGATTCACAATTCGTGCGTCATTTCATTGTTATTTACTAGAAAAGAAAATCGAGAGTTTTGATATATAGCTCGTTGGACTGAATGGGATATTCTTGTATGAAGGTCTGCCACGTTACACTCTGGATTATTTCTTTTGTTTTCTTTCTGAAAAAATCTGTGGCAGTTTGCAGTAGTTCTTTATCGTCATGCTTCAAAGACAAGGCAATGAAATCGCAGAAACTATCTACGGACATCTCGTTTTTCATATAGCATAAACATTCCGCTTTCAGCAGGTCTTCTTGGTACTTGTCTGCCACTTCGTACAAAGCACACACGTTATCACACGACAATGTATGCACTTTTCCGGTATACACGAATTTTATAAAGGACTGAAATATATCCGGCTCACAGTCACCGATGTATACTATGCCTGTATTCTTTTCCTTCATCTCAATCTTAAACATCGTACTGAAGTAAGAGTTGCGTGCGGCTAAGATACTCCTATGCAGCCGGAATTCCTTGTCTTTCACTCTGATCGTTACGTCACTCTGCTCTTCGCTCTCAAGTAAGTCTGTCAAGTCATCCACCAATTTTTCAGTTGCTGAAAAAAAAAATACGATTTAATTATTTCTAATATCATGTAAAGTATATTTTTAGAAAACATCTATCCGAAGGGTAAAGGAAACTTGAAACACACAGGTAGTTATATTTCTGATGGCAGGGTTATTGATTTAGGACTTCCATGCAGCGCTGCACAGTGGTCCCAAATCAGCAATCATGGTGCCAAAATTTGGAACATCGAAGTTTCTTTTTTAGAAGGGAATTATATTCTACAATATTCAGAAGTATCAGTAGATTTATATAGGTAAGATATTTTGATTTTATAAACACAAAAGTTCATACTGCTTGTATCAATTTGGACGTTTTGTAGAATTCTTGTCGTGACGGGAATTTCTTACAAATTCGCTTCTTCCCTACAGTAATTAATCCCATTTCACATACTTTAAAACTCTTGCTGCTTATTTTTTTTTTCAAATCCTTTCGTCCAATATGTATCTCTATTATTACATATTTCAAATCATCATGTTATTTGAAATACGTAGTATATTTATCATTTGCATTTTTACATTTGACTGTGAAAATTTAAAAAGATAATTGCTTTAAAAATTGTGTATTATATAAATTTTTCTACAAATGCCTTGCGCGGGATAAGCAATCGCGGGATAAGCAATCAGAGGATTGATGCTTTTCTCTCTTTATACTTCTCTAAAAGAACATATAAATAATTATCTTTTTAATTTGATTTTTGGATTGCAGAATATTTATATTAAAAAAAAAATATTTGAACACACATAACTTTAAGGCTTTTTGTAATATTTAAATCATGACTAATTAATTTTTCAGCAGAGCTGAAATTACGCTGTAAATTAATGAAATACAAAAGATGTGAATTATCGCTTTACTAAACAGAGTACAACCATTAGAGTGAAAAAATGTCCAGACCGGGGCTCGATCCCGGATCCCTTGGTAGAGCGCACGACGTGCTTTACTAATTAAGCTATCCAGACGACGTCCAGTCTAGCATTCTCTCACTCTTATATGGCAAGGCTACAAACACGCAGCACAGGATGGAAAGTCAATCATGAGCACAACACCGTTGGCATGCACGAGACAAATTAAACCCAGTACCGGTGAATATTTATACACTAATTAAATTTTCAGCAGAGTTGAATTTACGCTGTAAATTAATGAAATACAAAGGATGTGAATTATCACTTTACTGGGTTTAATTTGTCTCGTGCATGCCAACGGTGTTGTGCTCATGATTGACTTTCCATCCTGTGCTGCGTGTTTGTAGCCTTGCCATATAAGAGTGAGAGAATGCTAGACTGGATGTCGTCTGGATAGCTTAATTGGTAAGGCCCTTGGTGCGCTATACCAAGGGATCCGGGATCGAACCCCGGTCTGGACATTTTTTCACTCTAATCGTTGTACGCTGTTTAGTAAAGTGATAATTCACATCCTTTTTATTTCTTGAAATCAAGAGTTATAAAAAAAGTTACGCGGAGTTCTTCGGACTTTCCTAGCAAAAAATGTAGAATGAAAACTTGTAAAATCATATAGCAAGAGATTGATTGGGATTTTGTGAGAAATATAGGCTCGAAGTTGGACATTGGAAACTGTCCATATTAGTTCAGAATCAGTAATTACGCTCAAGATCGATTTTTTTTCAGTTAATTAGTTAAGTTTTTTTTTTACAGTACATGCGATTTGGATAGAGAGAAATATTGGTCTGAAATAGGATATTGGTGTAGAATCAGGAGTATAGTCCTATAATGAGCAGTGTAATGGGGTGTCTCACCTGCCACCACCCACTATCAGTATCAGTTTATCGTTCTTCCTCTATCCCCTCTTCCTCTGACCAGGGGTGCGTTTATTCAGATTCGAAGATAAAATTCGAACACATCAATTACATTTAATTTATTAATTGGTAATTAACAGTGAAAGTAATGGTTTACAGTTTTTAATATTGATTAGCAATAACTTCATGCTTTAGTAACATATTTGTTTACTTATAACAAAAACATAAAAAATATATATAATATGAAAACCCCATCAAACCCTTGGGATAAAATTTGGTGGTTTGGTATTTATAAATCTCTATTCCTAAAGTGTTATTATTTTTTCCCCACTGTCTATGGATAAGAAAGAACTTTATATTCAAAACACAAACGTGAGAACACCCAAACAGGTAAAAAAATGAATTATTTTCTTTTGTCTGCTTAACACCTCTCCCCCCCCCCCCTCCTCTTCATCCACAACATCTAGAAATCCACCAATTTTGCTGGAGAAAAAAGAAAAAACGAAGCAAAAGTTTCGGGGGCGGTAGGTTAATTCTGATCGTTGAGTATACTATTATTCATTGTAACAAAAATGTGAGGAACAGAGCATTTTTTTCTTATTAAAATTTTTAAAGACTTTAGACTTTGTATGCTGGAGTAATTTCGTGGAGGGAAGAAAAAACAGATGGTTGATTATTATCTATTCATTGTAACTACAAAGTGCTCACGAATATACGTATAATACGTATAAAACATATTGTAATCGATAACGATTTTGGATAGGTAAAATATGGAAAAAACGATTAACTACGTATACGTTTAAACGTATATAAACGTATATTCGCGAGCACTACTACAAAGTAACAAACAAATATAAATTTCTTAAGTGTCAATTTTTTTCAACTTAAAAACTTTAAAATAATTTAAAAATTTCAGAACTGGGATGGGAGAAGAAAGGTAGCGGAAACTTAGAGGGGTGAGCTGAAAAAAAAAAGGAAACAAACAAACTTAAATCTTAAATAGACCAGACATTTTTTGGAAAAATTTTGAAATCTTTCACAGATTTTACGGTGTGTATGGTATGTGTGTTTACGGAGGCGGAAGGGATGAAACGTAAATTATGGAGAGAGGGGAAATTCAGGTGATTTATAAATTAATTAATGTTACAAACATAAAATAAACAAAAAACTTTTTTAATTGGAGTTTGAAAAATATTAAGATTTGTGTGATACAAAGAGGCAAATGGGTGAGGGGAGAAGTTTCTGAAATGTTCTAATTAATTAATTAGAGGCTTCTTTATTAATTCATACTAAAAACAATAGCAGAAAATTAAAAAATCTGTAGAGACTTAAAATATTTTATGCGAAGGAGGAAAACGTAAAAAGGGCACATTTCTTGAGGAGAGAGGATTTAGTTGTTTTTATAATTTCTTTCTTTCATTGATTACTTTTTAATTTTTACTGTGTAGTAACAGTAAAAAAAAATTTAAAAAATACACATATTTAAAGATTTTAAACTTTGTATTCCGGGGAAGGTATGGGGGCAAGAGAGGAAAGGAAATTTAAGGGAGAGAGGGAGGTAGATAAAGTTTTTAAAAAAGGTTAAAATATTTACCAGAATCAAACGTGGAGAATCGCATCCCTGTAAGAAAAATCCTGTACTGAATGAAAGTTAGAATTTCATAAAAATTCACCCCATCTTGTACCCCCTCGCGGCATCCCCCAATAATATTTCATTTGAATTCACAAAATCATTTAGAAAAATGCACTATCACAAATCGAGCATATACAACCAGTATGAAAGCCAGAAATGATTTTTAGCAGCACCGTAGCAGCTGATTTAGAAACACTATGGCTGCTCCTAGCGATTTCAAGGCCACGTACAAAGATTCTTGCGAGGCACTTCACCACATGACTAGCCAATTCCCCCATTTTTCCACTACAATCATCGTTTGGAAAAACTCTCATGACATATGTATGCAAGTAGATATTCGTATATAATAAAAATATAATCCTTATTAAGCTATAAAATATGCAATATAATGGTAAAATATCTTTTATGTTTTTATATTTTATTTATTTTTACAAAATTCTTTTTACTGTGTGAGATCGCTTATTCTGGGATTATGAGGCAGCACCTGTTATTTGGCCTAAGATTAACCGATCACATTTTAAGTGTAGGTGTTATTTTGTTTGGAAGTTAAGAAAATAAAGCATTTTTTTGGACCTGAATTTATTCTTTAACTCTGCTACATCTTATATATCTTCAGACAAATTGCATGTGGTATTTCAGTTCGTATATCATATATATGCCGCTATATGTCTCCACTTAATAGCTAGGAATTAACTTTAACAAAGGTAGAAGTAAGAATTTTTTTTTAATCGGCGTGGTACACATTGGAACGCTGTTGCACAGTAAAACAATGTCTGACTGTGTAGCATTACAATTGTATTTATTCTATAATGAATAACATGCATTATGCATTACTTTAATATACTTTTATATCTTTGAGACATGGGTGTCCATGCATAGTGTGTACAATTCTTACCTTACCACCATATACCAGCTACAAACACTAGTTTTTATATTTACTAGTTTCTGAACCCTTTAAAGAGTTGTAGAATGCGGTCTTTGATAATTGGATTTTCAGAAATACAGGCACAATTATCTCACATACCAGATTGCTGAATGTGTTTGTGAAACAGAATGTTGTACAACAGGGCTGTCCAACAAGGCACCCGCGGTCGCCAAGGCGCTCTTTGAAGGGCTTCTCGGTGCCCTTTTGAAAGCTTCCTGTTACTAACAATTTTTGAAAATAAAATTTTATTTTATAGGATGCTTTATTTAAAATTCCTTGTATTTTCCTGAGATATGTTTTTAAAACCTCTGAAAGTGTATTTCAGGCATTAAAACCAAAAATGTACTTTAAAAATTTAATCATCTGTTATTGCGTTTCTTCACTGATTTAAAATTATTCTTTATAATTTTTTTAATAGAAATTATGACGATAGAAATTGGTTAATAGTTGCAAATAACTTTTTTAATATGTTAAGAAGTGAAGTTTAGAAAAATAAGAGATCCTTACTTCTTCTTTCATGCATGAAAGTTCATCTATTTGTTGTTGTTGTTACTCTGGCGCATTGGTTGTTTTATAAGAGGTGTAAAAAGTTGTAATTTTATCTTCCAGATCTATGAAAACTTAGGTCATTTTTCTCATTTTATTTTAAAAAATAAATAAATCTTTAAAATCCTGCAAAATGATTTCCGTGAATGAAAGTTCTTCCAAGGCTATCTCTCTGGTTGCCTCCCATGGTTTGTTCACTATCATGTCTGTCTTTGTGTTTGTACTCTTTATTACGCTAAATTTACGCTTCCAAAATAATTCAATGAGTATTTGTCCTGAGTATTACGTCCTGAGAAACCTAACAATACCTCTGATTTGCATTTTTTAAATTATTATTTTAGGCGAGAAAGTTTCTGGTTCCTTTCCATACGAAAATGTTTGAGATAGACCCCTTGCAGAAAAATG
The DNA here is from genome assembly GCA_963931845.1 of Maratus michaelseni. Classification (NCBI taxonomy): domain Eukaryota; kingdom Metazoa; phylum Arthropoda; class Arachnida; order Araneae; family Salticidae; genus Maratus; species Maratus michaelseni. The sequence goes on from OZ007598.1 coordinate 242,599,866, forward strand.
TATAATTCGGAAATTTCTACTATTTCTACTATGTATACTTTTTCTGATTTTTTTTCCATGGAGCTCCTAAACCATAGGTTTGCACTGTGAGATGTATTTTCATCGTACAAGTTGCGTGTGTATCGCTACTAATACTGTGCGATAATATTGTTGCATCTTTTGAGTCATGTGAATAATGGCGTCCTTCATTGTTTGCCCACAACTGAGGTGCGCCCCTGCTTATTGAAAGGTTGGACTGGCGAGACGAATGCTATTGTTATCTTAACGTGATTTTTTTTTTCCGTTTCTACTCGTGAGTATTAGTACAATCAGTATGCAAGATTTAGCCAATAAGCACATTTATGCATAGCTTTATAGCACATTATGCACATTTATGAAAAAGCTAAAATGTCTGCAGCGGCTTTCAGCTAATACGCTGTGAAACAGTGTCTAACTGTGGCATTAAAATTATACATATTCTGTACTGAATAATATGCATTATGTATCAGTTTAATAGGTTTTTATGCCTTTGAGACATAGACACAAATAAATAGGGTATAATGTTCTCTCTCACATTACCATCACCATATAGCAGTTACAAACACTATGTTTCGATTTGTCAGTTTTTGGACCTTTTAAAGCTTCTAATACAATACGGCCTTAATAATTGGATGTTCAAAAATCCAGGCACAATCATCTCAATATACCAGATTGCTGAATCTGTCTGAGAAACACAAAAACTCACTCTGTACTTGTTGTGGTACACATTGAGATGAATGCTAATATTATTATATTAAAAGTGATTATTTTTCCAGTTCCTACTGATGTGTATTAGTAAATTCCTTAAGCAAGATGCTCCAAATAAGCACATTTATAGACATGAAATTGCTAACATATGTCCAGCCGATTATATCTAGCTCTTAATGGACCTTCAACTGGAAAGTCCTTCCTTATTGCTGAATGCAATGTTAATTCCATTGCGCTATTATATTATCTTATGCGTTAGAAAAAATTCGGCCTACTAAGAAGCAACTCTTTTATTTGATCATTTAGAGTAGAGTTTGGTAGAGAAATGTGGCCGTTACGACCAGCAGAAATTAAAATGCTCTCTAGTCACCACACTACTAAAAAATAGAGTATTGTAATCATTGAAGAATAAATTGACCATTGAAAAGTAATGTTCGGGTTATTCATTTTCGTTTGTTAGTTCTTGAACTCCGGGCCTCTCAACTTGGTGCTATGTGTGGTTCTGTTTGCTTAAATACAATCTCACTCTACGTTAAACTATATTTCGTAATATACTTTTTCTACTGGCAGGTCTACTACAGTTTTCTATCCTTGGATTCCAACAGAGAAAATACAGTCAAAAATGTAATAAATTATTTGCACACAAATAACAGTGTTTAACTTTCATATTAAAAAGAAATGAGAATCTTAAAAAAGTGGATTTTTAAAGCTTAATTGTTTGAATAAAATTAAAATAACGTCATTTTCACTGACTTTTCATTTTATATACCAGTTGCAATCATGTTACCATTAACTTGGAAAAAACCTCGATAACTGATTCTGGTATAAAAATAAATCTCTAGTTTGCGTACAATAAAATCTTCCCAATCTTCCGTAATCTGATCCACAGCAAAGTTTGACATCAAATATTAGAAGTGTTAGCGACAGTTTGGTTACAAATGTACCAAAGTTAGTTACAAAACGAAGTTAATTATGCGTGTTAAATAATGCCAAATTGACATTAACTGAATTATGGATCTTTCTCCAACACAAAACTACTTGAGAATGATAAATAAAGGTAGTTATGCAAAACTTTTAGTAAAAATACTTTTGGTGAATACTTGAACCGAAGAATTTTTTGCATTTCTCTAATGAGCAAAATAACATGAAGAAATAAATAGGCTTGTTATTTCTTTTATTTTTAAGATTACATCCTCTAGTCTGTTGCCTAAATAAAGACTATAATGAAATTTTTTTTTTAATTTGTCACTAAATTTATTTACTAGTGCTGTGCGTCATCAGAAATTGCTTTATAATGATCGAAATTTTATCTAATCTGAATATCAGGTACTTTTTTATCTACCTTTTTAACATTATCTAATCTGAATATCCCAGTACTTTTTTAATCTACCTTTTTAACATTATCTAAGCTAAAGTGATAAATCAACATATATTGTTTCATTGGCCACCATTGTCATTTAAGCGTTTATTTCGTACATCGCAAGTATTGCTTTTTCAGAGATAGTAAAATAAATGCAGGTAAAAAATATATATTATTAAATCTTCTTTTGTCTGTTTGCTTCATAATGACATACTATAAATTTACTTATCACTAAGTAAAAATTTCGTGTAATTTTCTGCAGTCGGATTCACCGCCCAGAGTCCCCTTCAAATATTAAAGAAACTTTCAACTATATAGTAAATACACCAATTGGCCGGTGACCCGACAAAAATAAAATGACCAATTAAAAAGAATATCAAAAGTTTATTTCAGAAAAGCAATTTTTTTTGCTAAATGTTTCTTTTTGTAAAACTAAAAACGCATAATTGTATAAATTTTCTTAAGAATACTCTTTAGTTCTTAACATTGGAAGCAGTGAATTCGCGATATGTTAAAAAAATAATAATTACACTAAAATTTATATATTTGACTCTTTGTTTTAATAATATCAACCGCTATTTATATAATTTAGATTTCAATATAAAAAACTACTCCAAAAAATTCTGTCGTACACTTGAAAAAACGAACATCGCTCGAAAAGATGCTTATGGCTTTTTGGCTTAAAATCAAATTGTTTGACGACAAAAGTAAAATCCAAATCGTAAATAAAAAAATAACCTGTAACACACAAGTACAGTCATTTTTATAATTACATCTGCTAGTTTCTTCTGTAAGTCAGATGATGGAGAAGTTGAATAAAAAAATTAAATTTAAAAAAAAAGAACAAATCAAAAACAAAATTGTTGCTCAGATTTTATCTAATCAAATCTTCATATATATTTCTGTTAACCTGACACAAAAGATATATCGCCAAATATTGTTTCAATAGCAATCTTTCACATTGAATAATTCTTTAAGCATTACGAACATTCCCTTTCACGTTTAAATTAAATATTTTCATTTTATAATAACAAACTCTCTCATCAAAACTGTTTTCTTTTTCTTCTTCTTTTTTTTTTTTTTTTTTTTTTTTTTTTTTTTTGTAAAATTAGTAACAGTTTTTTTTTTTTTCGAGGTATAGAGCCGTTTCAATTCTTTCTCCAACGGTAGGTCGCCAAAGATGACCAATGATAACCTTTTCGTCCAAAATAAGAGAACTTTCCATCATAATTCTATAATTAATCTACGTAGAATAATATGTTATGTACTAAAACCTTCCATGAAAAATTATCTGCGGATTTTGGTGGAACTTGCACTGTAGTGCAATTTCCATCAAAATCCATTCAGCAGAACTCGAGTTATTAACAGTCGGAACGAAATTTCCATTTTATATATAAAAGTAGATAACCTTCCTTGTTTTGTTCCAGGGACTCATTTGCCTATATTTTACAATGAACAAAAATTTCACGACGTGACTTACCGGGTCAATGTAAAAAGATTATCTAACTATTACAATAAACATAATTCATGCGTAAACATGCACACTTAAACATGGTTTTGATATTAATTCTATCTAATGTAAAAATGTTAATAAACATGTAGTAATAACCGCGTCTTTAGAAATATAATTTTAAACGCTATTAAATGCCAAGTATCAAGCTTTAGAATGTATTTTCAAGAATTCTTACAGTTACGAAAAAATGTAGTAAGTTAATATTATTTCGACTTAGTAAAATGCTTTACAGGTGGAGAGTTTAAACGATGGAATGTATCAGAATGTAAAATTTTCCAAAATCTGATTCAAGATGAGTGCAGAGGAAAAACAATTGGATTAGACATTTTTACTTTCCGCACATTTACAGTGTAAGAAAAGTATTGTAATTATCATAAAAACCGGATTATAAAAATATTGGTGTATTTTTGCATTTAGAGGGTCCCTGAATACATTTTTACTCTTTTTTTTACAGTGGTTCCATACGTATGTGTGGATGCAGTATAGGTATATATTTGAATTTCTCACGTTTCCATGTCCACAGATCTCGTTTATGGTGTTTTTTCGATGATGGCGGCATGCATTTGTGTTGATGAGCGAACATGATAGCGTCAAATTTATGCTTTCGATTGAACTCTCATTCATTGGATGAATGTGTTACAAGTTGCTGTCGCAAGAAACTGTATTTATTTACGAAGAAATCGGCCGACGTGTTTGGTATATAATTTTTTTTAACCATTCTGTCATGATATCTGATAAACATTTTCTCTTGTATCTTAATTACATTATATTTATTGTTCATGTTCATTCGATATAGATACAGCTACTATGTTTCACCAGAACATGACTTAATTTAGTAAAATCTTGAGCACAGTCAGAATAAAAATTAATTGAAAAATACATCATTTGAAAAGTGTTTAAGCTTTATGAATGAAAGTGCACGTTTCTTTTAAAATATGAAGTCAGTTTCCCTTGTCATTTCCACCTATATTTCCCTTTTGTAAAATTAGGATTTAAGTTTTTATTTATTGTTATATTATTACTACTTATTTATAATCACAATATTCTGTTAAGCATCCGAAAAATTCAGTGGAGTTACCCCAGATCAGGGGTCGGAAAAACTACATTTTGTTTGTAGCGAACTACAACTACAACTACTTTATGAAAAATGTAGTTAACTACAACTACAACTACTTGTTTTAAAAAGTAGCGACTACAAACTACTTTTCAAAAGTAGTCACTACTTCGCTACTTTTCGCTACTTTAGTTATCATCGCTAATTAAATGCACCGCAAACGATTTTCCACATAGACCATAGTGTAACAGAATTCTTTTGAATGTCCCTGTAAGTGAGATATAAATGCAACACACTTTATTTTCAATACTGAACGTTCTATGGCAAACTTCAATAACATATAAAACTTTCATGGCAATCCGAGTATATTTACGAGAGTTAGAGCACGGACAGACAGACAAAGCGAATTCATAGACACTTTTTAATTATGTCGGAAAGTGTTAAAAAGAGGAAATTTGAAAACAAAAATTGTAATAATCTTACAAATTTATGAGAGTGATATAGCACAGTAGCGCTTAAGGTGATTCTCAAATTCCTTAATTCCTTGTTCAACAACGCGAAATTTTCTGACACATTATCTGACTCATTTTTAAACACAAAGGCATAAAATTGGTAGGCCTAACTATGGAAGCGATTTGGAATCGAAATGAGTTTTCCATTTTTTGATAAATAAATTACTTTTTGGGTTATAAGCGATTCGTGTCACGTTTTTTCCCTTTCCCCTGCTGTGGCGTCGGACATTCTGTTGAAAACGCCGACTTTGACAACGTTTTCTGAAAAATCTTCTGTCTTTACCAAAATATAAAATAAAATAAAATAAAATAAAGAATAATAGAAAACGTCTTTCGGTTACAAGTTTCTGAATAAGAACACCTGCATTTTTATGCGATTACGAACAAAAATGAATTAAAGAATATGTCATAAAGTAGCCAGTTTGGATTTGAGAACAATCTTAAGAACGGATAGCCCTTGGTAAATTTGAATATATATTATTTTTTAAAAATAGAGCTAAATAGTCCGATTTCTTTAAATTTAAATATAGTTCCTGAAATCAATTTAAAAATTGAACAAGATCATATAGACTTGCATAAGTTAGATCCTAGCTTTTCCTTTCCTTTCTATCTCTTTTTGTTTGTTTCCCTTTGAAAACCCGAATTTCAATATACTGTGCTATAGATAGATTCTGGAGACAAAGATAAAGATATTTTATTAAAACACCAAACTAATCAATATCAAATCAAATATAAAACATTACAAATGAATTATTTTAGCGATAAAAAACCTGTGCAGCTAAAGTAAAAATAAATAGCCATAAAAATAAAACTAAGCATTCTTAGGCATTTTTTTAAATAATATATTTTTATTTCCAACCTTTGTTTTACCTATTGGAATCTTCAAAAGGAAATGTGCAGTAAATTAATTTGTATGCATACATTGGACAAATATTTCACAACGATCAAAAGAGGTATTAATAAAATATTTTTTTGCGGTAATAAACAGTTCGATAAGAATATTTTCTGAACCAGGGATCTTAATTCGAAAATACACTTTTTAATGATTTATGAATTCTAATAAATAACGATTTAGATATTCGGTGCGAGATACGATCTAGTAATTATTATTATTAAAGAAAATGCTAACTCACCTCAATGTGCAACTTCAGGTTGTAAGCAGATGATTTTGATACTGATAACTTCTTATTAATTGGACAAAGTTTACATGTTACAGAACAATTACCACTTTCTTGTTGTTCTATAACTTCAAAATATTCATTATATGCTGACTAGGGCAGTTTTATAACATTTTTGTCTGTCATTCTATTACATCAATCTCAAAAGAAGATTCCTCTCATTAAAACACAAAATCTAATAATGAGTAAGAAGACAAAGGGTTGCTAGCAAGAAAATTAATATTTCTGATGAGTGAGTAATTTGCGGTTTTATCAGCAAATCCAGCAAATAATAGATCACGGGCATGCTGAAGCTTTACGTTTCAGCTGCTAGTTTGTTTGAAGGCTGAAATCGTTCCTTCCTAGTTCCATTTTCTCTAATAATAAAATGGTGTACTTGTTCTTTTTCTGTGCTTTTCGAATATATATATATATATATATATATATTTAATTAGAGTTCTAACGATTTGAAACTGGGAGGAAGCGAGCAGAAATTTTGTTCGAAGGGGAATATTTTAGATGTTTGATTATTTAATTAATGTTACTCGACAGCAAAGAATACGGAACTTAAAAAAAAAGAAGAATTTTAAATTTTGTATACGGAGAGGTGGGGGAGATTTTAGGGAAAGGGGAATAATTTATATTACTGATTATTTATCGTCACTACAGAGCACTATTTAGGGCAGAAGATTTTTTTAAATATAAAAATAAAAATAACTTAAAGATTTAATTGTATGCTGGGGGCGGGGGGGGGGAGGGAAAAGAGTAAATTATGGGAGGTTAGGGGACAATTTAGATGATTACTTATATATTATTATTAGGTAGAAAAGAATGTGGCCATTTTTTTTTAAATAAAGAGTTCTAAATATTTGAAACTGTATGCTGGAGGAGGTGCAAAAAGGGAAGCGTAAATTTTGGGGACAAGGAAATAATTTTTATTTATTGTCATTATAAATGGAATGAAAGATTTTACTTTTGTATAAAAATAAAGGTTTAAAAATATTTTAAACTCCTTTGTATGCTACTAGGAGGAAGCGTGAATTTGAGAGGTTAGGAATAATTTAGATGATTTATGCTTAGATAAATCCGTTATTTTTTTTTAAATAAACATTTTACATTTCTTTGCTTGCTGGGGGTGGGAAAAGGAGAAGAAATTAGTCAGATAACGACTTAACATAGACAGACGACTATATTTTGGTAAAAACAATCGTAGTCGTATAAAAATACAATATATTGAGACGATTTCTATGGATTTAAATGACAATACACGAAGTTTCTGACACCCAAACTGTGAAAATGACAGTTAATTTGTGACCGTGCCCGTCGTCTATGGAGAAATCTATGACACTGCAACTGATATTTGGCGCTGACATTCGCAAATTGTTGTAGAGAACATATTTAGGACAAAAGAAACGAGTTCTAATCACGTGATTTGAAGATTTGAACATTTTTCCTCCCTCCTAAAGTAGCGTCAAAAGTAGCATTGATCATCACTACAAACTACTGATATTTTGTATCGCGCTACTCGCTACACTACACTTTTTTTAATGTAGCGCGCTACACTACAAACTACTAAAAAAAGTAGCGGCTACTGTAGTTTCGCTACTTGTAGCGCGCTACTTCTGAGCCCTGCCCCAGATTTTTAATTCTTAAACATTAAACATTTTTCTTCGCTAAGGAAATTATATGAGAAGAAAATTACTACAAGCGGGAAAAATTCTTCCTTACGGCAGAATATAGATTGGCCACCCACGACTTTTATCGTTGAGATTTTTTCAGCTAAGTCTAGCTCGTCAAAAAAAAAAAAAAAAAAAAAAAAAAAATGGACTGTTAAGGACAAACGTTTTTAGTTGATGATTTACAGTAGGATTTGGTAAAGAACGATAAAACGATATGCTATATACTATAACCACCCTTGAAAACTTATCTAACTAACAATGAAGGTTCCGTCAAAATCCATTCGGCAGAATATTTTTAAAAGGCTAAGCTTTCATAACCGGGTTCATCTGATTATAAAACTATAATCAGACCCCATAATTCTATAATATATATATTCAATATTTGAAAAACGGCATTATCATTAGATTTGAAATTTATATCAAGAAAAATATAATTTTTTACCTTTCAAACGCAGTTTGTTTAACAATTTTGTGACAAATACTTTTCGAGCTATTAATTTTTACAGTAACTTGAAATGTTTAATTTTCCAAGATTAACCTGTGGCAACGATTAGAGAAAAACCCAGAGGTCAGCAACGTGTAGCTTTTTATTAAAGAAAGATGGCTGTGACTTTTCATAAACATAAATTTTACTGCAGACGGAAATAATTAGCCGTGTGTGGCTAAAAATAAAAAAAATGCTGTACGTAGATAAATAAAATGAATAAGATTACCTTTTACTCTTGCTGTGTCACATTCGTGATCGAACCATTTCCTTAATGCAACGACATTTGCACATGTAGGACATCTTATTGGTTTATCTAAGCACTTTTGCTCATGAGATGAAATACATTCAGCATCCAAAGTTTCTTTACAGTGAGAACACGTCGCAGTATTACCTAAAATAAACATGCCACTGTTGAGGTCATCGCTTTTACGATCTCCAAAAGAATTCCAAAAATAAAATATAGGAGTTCATATCAAAAGCTACGAAGAAAATCACTTTTTAGCTTTAGAGATAGAATAATATACATAGAATCAAATATACTCGTAATACTATGCTCAATATAAGTAATAAGTCAGGTCATTATTATTACTGTGAGTGACTAAGAAATATATTCTTATAATTAGGTTTGTTTTTCTACTTTTGTTTTAGTATAAAAACTTTGTTAAACTCTTAAGCGCACGGAGAATTATTGGATTATTAACAAGGCTTTTTATTAGCTAAGAAAATTTCGAAAAACACTTCATGCTCAGAGAACTACTGCAAGCGGAATAGAGAATTTCCATTTCCTAAAAAGTGAGCATATAAACTGCTATTTCGGGTGGGATAGGAATATATAATGAAATATTAATCAATAAAATTAAAACAAACAAACAATTAATCATTAATTAAACAGAACAAGCAATCAACCATTAACTAAATGGAAAAAAAATGAATGTTAAAATTTGCCTGACGCTGTTTTTAAATGATTTTCTGAAGGGGAATTCCACATTCTAAGACCAAAAAGAAGACTTAAAAGAAAAAATTCTCAGTGTAGAATCAGTAAAACGAAACCGAATTTTTTCTCACTAAACAAGTATCTTTTTGTCTATTTTGAAAAAATTTTGTGTGTAAAAAAATACAAAAACTAGAGGTGGAATACTTATTTTAAAAGGCATGTGCGTGCAGGATTGTACTTCGTAAGAGTCATCTGAAACCAAAAACTGATATAGGTTATGAAAGCAAGTTAGCTTTTCGGGACTATGAACTTATTTTTTATAGAAATTTAACTACGTAAAACAAAATGACGTTTGTTTGAAAATCGACCTATGGATTTCGCTTTTTTATTTATTTATTTATTTAACTTTAAAGTCTTGGGGAAAATATTTAAGATAATGTTTGAGCATTAAATAAAATCCTGGTTCCCCAGAACGATTATCTTTCAAAGTGATTATCTTTCCTCTTTTTGTGGTTTCTTTTTTTCTTTCTTTCTTTAGTTATTTTTGTGTCAGTAAGCACCTCCCCCCCCCCCTGACCCCCTCCTTATTTTGTTTGTTTCTGATCTTTTTTTAACACATAGCACAGAATTGCATTTTCATATAAAAGTACTTTTTATATTTTATTAGAAGTATTCAATAAATAAGGCGCGAACAGTCCCGGAGCAATTGAGATTTATTTTAGTTTATCGTAATTGTTAACGTATTTATCACAGTGGGATACCATGCGTTCTCTTAAAAATCCTTGTGTTTTTCTGATAACTGTTTCCGAACTGCCCTCTGCACATTATTATTATTATTAAACCGCAGACCAGGCCCCTACCTGTCGGGCATTATGCCCAGCTTAACGAGTTTGTATTCCTGGCTGCGGGGCGAAATTCGCCTAATCTCCTCATAGCGGAGATCCACCTGATTAGTTTCTTGGGTGTCCTTGGCTACAACGCTATTGCGTGAGAGTTACTGTGTTGGCCGGTTCTAGTCTGACTGGAAGCGTTGTTTGTTATCTCATATTTTCTTCGGTTCATGGATGCTGGAAAAACAAAGCGGTAAGGCGGGTGATTACGGCGGGCGGGGCTACGTCAACTGTCGAAGGAGATTTTTAGTTTTCTTTGTTTTGTGTTGGCTAGTATTATCCTGGAGGATAACAATGTCGTCGGACAAATTTCTATATCGTTTTCACTTTATCGACGGTTCATACATTTAAGAACAGATAACATTTAAGCACTTTTTAAGGATTTTCAAGAATTTATTTGTATGTTTTAAGGGCTGTTTAGACATATGCATGCAATATTACATGCATTAATATGGCTGCATACATAAAAGTAAATTGAGATGATCTTTTTTCTCTGGGAGCAAAAAAGGCGTCATAGCATTACAAGAGCAGAAGTAATGTCTCAAATGAAGTTTATTTCCATATGATCAGAGTTCCCAGACTGTTGTTCTGCAGACTGATTCAGGAGGGTTTTGCATCCTGTCCGCTCTTTTGTTAGAAAATCCTCTGCCCTCTTTCGCCTCGTAAAAAAAATAGCAGTCCTCAATCTTGTCCTCAATTGTCCTCAGTATATTGTCCTCAATTTAAAAAATGGGACTCGTACTGCTTTTTCTATTATAAAATTTCTTCGGTGTAAAAAAACTCATCGTCCGAACTTTTAAATATTAAAAGTGTCTAAAAATCAAGAATGCTGTCTCTCTAAAAAGTGTCTTTTTATCTACTAGCAGAACTCAGCACCCTGCTCGTTTTTAAACCTGGTAAACACTGTATATGATAATGTATTTAAATATTTATTTGTAAAGAACAGGTCTCTTAAACGGACGTGGCTACATCATAATAAATGTTGTACCTATACATAATTTAAGACAATACTAAAATAAAAATAAAAATCGAATAATTTCCTTCAAACACATTTTTTATTCACTTAATAGCAAAAAATGCCGATAAAGCCATCAACTGATCCCCCCCCCCCCTTAAATATGTTAAAAAAAGTAAGAAGAAGAAAAAAAAGGACAAGAAAAACCATTAAATGTTAAAAATAATATGTAAATAATGTCTATATGCAAATAAATGTCTTAATTAAAATATTATATGCAAGAAATGAAATTAAAAATTCTAAAATTTAAGGATTATTATCATACAAGTATATAACCCCCGTGAAAAATGACGGATTGTTGATCTGGGTTCCATTTTCATAAGACTTCATACAAACAAACAGCATGAAGATTTTATTATTGAAAGGTTTGTATTGTAGAAAAGTACATTTTAAAGCCGGTAGATGGCGCCAGAACAATATTTAAAACAGAAGCATAATACTGGATCGATCACCGCAAAGCCTCCCTATGGAAGAAATCACCACAATTTTTGAAAAAAAGTGTTTACAGAAAAAATTGTTTGCAGAATACATGCTTTATAAGAAATTATAGTACATAACCTCTGTCAAAAATGGCAGATAGTTGATCTGCGTTGCATTTTCATAAGACTTCATACAAACAAACAGCATGAAGATTTTATTATTGAAAGGTATGTATTGTAGAAAAGTACATTTTAAAAATGACAAATGATTTCTACAACTACAAATGATGAGGAATTTTTTTATTTTTTTTAATTCAATATTAAATTTTTGAAATAGTTTTTAAAGTACTTAGAAAGTACAAAAAAAAAATTTAAACTAACAATAAATGCATAGCATAATTGCATTAAAAAAACTGAATACAATTTGCTAAAGTTATAAATCCACATATATCTGATCAACTTATGTACAGTGATTAATTTTTCAAAACAAATATTATTCTGGGTGATTTCGCTGTTCACGATTTTTCCCCTTCTTCCAAAAGAAAAAAAAAATGTCTCCATGCTAAATATTTACACGTCAAATCAATCTTTGCTCCAGAAATAAATCTCCAAAAATGCATCAGTGAAATTATCCAAAAGTGTTGCATAAATAAGACAATTTATTGTGTTAAAAAGAGAACCTTATGAAAACTTTCTTTAAAAGAAATTTCACTCTACAAAGACACTTTAAACAACTTTATTTATATACATGACTTTCAGATACTTATAATATAAACTCGCCTTTCATTTGATGGCTCTTTTGAACAGCAATTCAAAAACAAACTCCAAGGATTTGAGTTGACGAAATGTCTGATTGCTAATTTTTCAGACCCCTGCGCCCCCCCCCCCCCCCCCCCACCTACAATTTTCTTTGCATTTCTGCATCAATCCAGAGAATGTCCAAAATTGGTTTAAAAAAGGTGGAATTCCTCCTTTAGGAGAAACTCTTTCATGCCTATTGTATTATCTGTCGGTAGATGGCGCCAGAAAATTTAAAAAGAAAGCATAATATAATACTAGATAACAGTGTTCGTTTGTTTATATCTGAAATTCCGATGTTTAATCTCGAATTTTAATTAAGAACATAAAACATTATAATAGTATATGATGTACATGTTTTATAGGAAAATATGCTGAACAGGTATGATTTCAAGTAGAAGAGATTATCTCATTTAGCTGTAGCTAGCATAGTTTTTTCATTAAGCCCAACATGGCGTTTAACTACCGTCGATTCGCAGACCAGAGTGGTCGCGCCCGGAATGTTTATAGACACTTTCTTGCCTTCGGATTTTATTATAAGTGGATTTTTCAAATTTAAGACTGTCAAACACTTGAAAAATATTTTTTCCTAAGCACTTTTCAAAGGTTTTCCAGAGCGTACGAACCATGCTATTGCCCGTCGCAAAGAGGTCAATGTCTCCCCCATAATTTGTGCATTAACCATGGCTCCACATTTTATGAAGTCATTAGATAATTGATAAATATATTAATAATTTAAATAATTAAAAAAAAAAGAAAGTAAATAATTCTTAATAAATAATGTTAGGTTTTATAAAATAAAAATGAAATTCTTACCCAAATTAACCTAAGTGGGGGGTAAATACTTATTTTATTGATGAGCTAGGGATAAATTTACGTTATTGCAAAACTATTGGTTGTTTTCAAAATTTGAAAATGTACAGCAGGCAATTAGGAAGGAGCATAATATTTTGAATTGTCCCAAAACCTGTACTACGATGGTCGATCCAGAAATAAGGTTCTTATCCAATTTGCAAATAGATAACATTGTTTATTATCATAGAAATTTACATCGTTGGAAAGAAGAAAGTTTTCTCTATTTTTCTACATAATCGCCATCTTTTTCTACGCATTTTTGTAGACCCAATTGTTCCTTTATCTTGGGGAACAAGTGATTATCACTTGTGATAATCCCAAGATAAAGGAACATTTGGGTGTCCACCACTTCCGGAGCGACGATGACGTCAAAGAAGAGGTGAAACGCTTCCTCAGCGGCTTGGCGCGCGACCTGCGTTATACACGGCCGGTGCATGACGTTTAAAACGTCACATGTAGTGGATCATTTTTACACGGTGATTGGTGTAAAGCGACGCGCCCCCCCGTTTTGCACCAATCACCTTGTAAAAATGATCCACTACATGTGACGTTTTAAACGTCATGCACCGGCCATGTATAACGCAGGTCGCGCTTGGCGTCGGAGTTCTACGACATTGGATACAGAAATTGGAGCACCGTCTACAAGAATGCGTAGAAAAAGATGGCGATTATGTAGAAAAATAGAGAAAACTTTCTTCTTTCCAACGATGTAAATTTCTATGAGAATAAACAATTTTGTCTATTTGTAAATTGGATGGGAAGCTTATTTCTGGATTGACCCTCGTACCTTTCCTCCCCCCCTTTTTTTTGGACTATTTAACAACTTTAAATAAAGACTAATATCATAGCTTTAAACACCTTGGTATTTAAATTTTAAATTAGGTATTTCCAATATTTAACAAAGGTAGCGTTCACTATTTACCTGCATCATCACTGGATTTAGAGTAGTACTCTATATCACAAACGAGGGCGAGGGCATCCGACGGCAACAGCTCAGACTTCTTTTCAGACAGCTCAGATCTCTTTAAGAGCTTAGTACTTCCATATCCCTTTGCCTTTTCAAAGACATGTGTAAATTGCTTTTCTTCATATTTCTTCCCTTCGAAAGTTTTCACGGCCAACAAACACGTCAAGGTGATAGAAGGACCATCCAATTTTCTACAGAGAAACGTTCCAATATATCCAACTGAGTTAGTCTCCGATCGACCATTCGGGCAGATACCAAGATACCAGGATTCTCCAGCAAATGAAAACGAAGGAGAAATATACCATCCTTTTGAAAGTAAAAAAAAGTTGTCAATTTTCCACTCAAAAGTAACTCTTGCGAATTTTTGCACTTTTCCAGTGGTTGTCATGTCAAGAATTGGGATTTTTTGTCTCTATAGATTGGTGTCTTTTGTTCTTGACTTTATGTTTCAGTAGACCTACCTGAAACAAAAAGACAAATCACTTAGGAGCGACTAAATATCCTGCTTAAAATAAATAAATAAATGAAAGCATATTTGTTCAAAATTAATAAATTCTTTCAACACAAAGAAAAACAAGTAAGAAAAATATGCATTTCGCACACATAATGAAACACTTTCCAATATAATTAGAAAATTGTTACGAAACTTACTTTTTTTCATACGATGAAAAGGATTATCTAAATGAAAAATTCAAAAAACCCATAACAAAATTGCTTTTCAAATAAATAATCTATTTTAAGCAATGACCGCTCGCAATATTCGAATTATTTTGTACATGCCTGAATATAAATCTATCAATTTTTCTATAAACCACGTAATGTACTAAATTTTAACTCAGCTGAGAAACGCTTTTCCGGCTATTACCTTTCACAGATAACGAAGTATCCACATCGTATCCATCCACCTGTTGTGCCCAGCTCGAGCGCAAGATTTTCAAAAATGAGGGGTAAAATGCGAAACATTTTCCTATAAAGCTCTTTATAACAAATACTATTTATAGTTACACATTCATTTAGGCTAATTATGCATTAATTTGAATTAATTAAGCATTAAATAGATTTATATTTATTACATTTTAATTTAAGCCACCTGCATTTCATCAACATGAAAATATCTGTAACGTACAACCTATTGTTAATCTGGAGAAGAAAACCACAGTTACCGCTTAAACCTGGTAACTAGGCCTGGGCTTTAAATCTATTTAAGCCAAAATACTGATTTAAATCTAACATCGGAAATCCGATTTATCTATTGACATTAAATCGATTTAAATCAAAATACTAATTTGAGGCTAACATCGTGAAACCGATTTAACTATTGGATTTAAATCGATTTAAAACAAAATACTGATTTAAAGCTAACATAAGTGATCAGATTTATCTTGGAATTTTTTGGAAGCTTAAATGCTTCCAAAAAATTTCGGAATCCCGATCTGCATCGATGTATCTTTTGCAACTCAATCGCGACAGTGAAAAACTATTCCCTTTTGGGAAATTTTGGACTGTTCTCGTTCAGTCCCGAGAGAAACTTCAGAACAATAGATGATTTCATTTTGAACAGAGGCAATGTAATGTGATCCGACATAAATGAAAAGTGAAATTGGAATATGTATATGTTTGTGTCGTGTGTTATTAAATGTTAATTAAGTGTTAAGAGTGTATCCAAATTAAACTTTTAAAATAATCATCGGGACTCGCCTTTCATTCATTCGTTATTGTGATTTTTTGTTGCAAGAGAAGACAGAATTCAATATTTACTATGGATATATAATATGGTGACACCATCCAGATGATTACTGATTACGCAACACTGAATTTTACTGAATTAATCTGATGTCAAAGCGACTTCATTGAGGTAGGTCCCTTTAGTTGTTGAATTTAGGCTGGAAAAAATATTGAAATATGGATATAGAAAAAAAACAAAAGTTAAACATTCTACCGTTAAGAGTTGTTTACGAAATTGACAACTAAAATAGAAAATACCGTACAGAATCAAATTAATGACGATTATTCAATTGAAAATAAAATTGAAGATTTGCATGATTTGAAAAATCAGTTAGATGAAAAATTTAAAGAATTAAAAGAGTTAGATAATTCGGTAGAAATCGAAATCCAAAGACTTTTAAAACGAAATTACAGATAGTGATAAATATGGGGAATCAGGAATTACGGCGAAAACAAAACTAGATAGATGCCTAATATCGTTAGAAAAAGATCGCCATTCGGATAGGCAAAGCCAAACTAGCCTTCATGATGAAAGGCTTTCCGTTCGGAATGAAAACCAAATTCTAAAACTGCCCGCCTAAATATTTCTGTATTTAGATGACTGCTTCCAACATGAATAAGTATGAGAAATTGCCGCTCAAGGATATCGGTTTGGGTGGCTCAGTCGCAGCGCGTCAACACGGCACGCTCAAGGTCCCAGGTTCGAGTCCTGGTCCAGGTCAATTTTTCACTCATGTTTGTTTAGTGTATTTAATTGTCTGATAAAATGCGTGTTCTTATAATATTGTAAAATAAAGTAATCAGACGTAGTGTTTATGCTTTAAAAAATATTTTAAATATATCATTTTCGTTTTTAGAAAGATCTTTAAAAATAAATTAGTTTTTGAGGGAAGATGTACCTTCTAAAATGTATACATTAAGAGCTATCGGCATTTAAAATTTCTTTCCAAACGTAAACAAAATTTTTGAAATGAATTAAATGTGATTCATTTATTTCTAAAAAAAAAATTGAATTTTCAGAAACTCGTTAGGATGTATTTAGTACAGGAGAAAACGATTTCTATTAACATATACGTAGGCACTCAACTTATATATATGATAACTTATTTAATGGAAAAAAGTTAAATAAGTAATATAATAGCTTGGAAATTTGATACCACACCATTTTTTAGCCACAACTTTTTTTTTTTTTTTACGCTTGGCTTTTTTTACTTTTGAAAAATTGTTTTTGTAGACTGTTATATACATGAATACGAATACTACATTTTTTAAATTTTCCAGTTTTAATAGAGTATGCAAGAATATAAACTTTAATTGTATCTATTTTTTTTTCTTTTCAAATAGCCTAGTTTATGAAAAACGATACGTTCTACCAAATATTAGACAGCATTTTAACATGAACTTAGATACTACTCACAGACCTATTTTAATATAACTTAGATCATGTAATAGTATTTCACCCATTTCCTTCAGAAATATACGTAAAAAATATAGATTTACCGAGTAAATATCCAATTTTCACTTGCACTTAGTGACTTTTTACACAATTTCAATGATTGCAAATTATTTTTATATCACAGAAACGAAAAATAATTGAATACAGACGCATGTAAATAATATTTGAATTGTGTTTTCTATTCAAAGATTCAAATCTCAGGTTAAAATTTATGTTCTAGCATTTATCAACTACAAATCGCATATTATTTTCATCATAGAAACATAATAGAAATTAAATATATGTTAAATGAAAATAACAAAAATTGTAAGTATCTAAAAATATCAAAACACAAACACTATTAATCAAAAAAATAATAAAATTTTTTTACAAAGTTAAAAAAAGTTTTTACAAAATAAAAAAAAAGTTTTTACAAAGCTTTAAGAAAAGTTTTTACAAAGTTAAAAAAAAAGTTTTTACAAAGTTACAAAAATTTTTTGCTAAGTTTTAAAAAAATTATAAAAAATTACAAAAAATTTACAAAAGTTTTTAAAAAAAAATTACAAAAAGTATCCATTTTTTACAAAAGTTTTAAAAAATTACAAAAAGTTTTAAAAATTAGAAATATAACTGCTACTATTACAACTATCACTTCTCAGAATTTAGCAATCTAGACTTTATGTACTATAAAGAAAATTTCAACTGCAATTGTACAAACGCTATAACTAAGTTCTCATAAACCAAATTTTATACTGTATTTAGCGAATTTCCAATTAACATCTTCCGTGTAGAGTAACTTTTTCTTCTAACATTTGAAGGCGTGTATATCTGCTACTTTCATATATATAAGTAATATTTCAGAATTAAGACCATACTAACCATTTTAATATAAGATCATATTTAAGCAAGATTCCATGATAAAGCTTATTATACTGATTATTTTTCTTAAGTACGCATACGCAGTTTTGTCACATGATCAATTTAACTGACGGTAATATAAAATTTTGAAAAGTGTCGCAGAGTTTCTCATTTCCCGTGTCAAACTCTTGCATAAAGATGACTGTATATGTGTAGCTCCAGTAAATTTCCTAATTTTAACCCAATTGAGAAACAATTTCTCTGTTAACGAATAAAGTAAGTTATACTATATCATTGTGAAACATCAATGAATGATTATTTATCTATTAATTCTTTTCTAAATATATAATTATATTTCTTTTATTGTATAGATGTTACACCAAGATGAATCAAAATAGCAGAAACTCTCAGATGATTCGTCGTCAACACATATAGAGTTAAAGAATAATATACCTGTGAGCAGGGCTCGGAAGTAGCGCGCTACAAGTAGCGAAACTACAGTAGCCGCTACTTTTTCTAGTAGTTTGTAGTGTAGCGCGCTACATTAAAAAAAAGTGTAGTGGAGCGAGTAGCGCGACACAAAATATCAGTAGTTTGTAGCGAGCATCGACGCTATTTTTGACGCTACTTCAGAAGGGAGGAAAAAGTGCCAATCTTCAAATCACGTGATTAGAACTCGTTTCTTTTGTGCGAAATATGTTTTCTGCAACAATTTGCGAACGTCAGCGACAAATCTCAGTTGCAGTGTCATATATTTCTCCATAGATGACGGGCACGGTCACAAATTAACTGTCATTTTCACAGTTTGGGTGTCAGAAACTTCGTGTATTGTTATTTAAATCTATAGAAATCTTCTCAATATAATGTATTTTTATACGACTACGATTGTTTTTACCAAGATATAGTCGTCTGGCTATGTTAAGTTTTTATCTGACTAATTTCTTCTCCCTTTTGTCTCCGATCCCCAGCAAGCAAAGAAATGTAAAATCTTTATTAAAAAAAAAAGAATGAAAGAAAGAAAAAGAGCGGATTTATCTAAATATATATCATCTAAATTATCCCTAACCTCTCAAATACACGCTTCCCTCTAGTAGCAGACAAAGGAGTTTAAAATATGTGTAAATCTTTATTTTTATACAAAAATAAAATCTTTCATTCCATTTGTTGCTCTCTAATGACAATAAATAAACATTATTTTCTTGTCCCCAAAATTTACGCTTCCCTTTTTGCCTCTCCTCCAGCATACAGTTTCAAATATTTAAAATTCTTTATTTTAAAAAGAATGGCTACATTCGTTTCTACCTAATAATAATATATAAGTAACCATCCACATTGTCCCCTAACCTCCCATAATTTACTCTTCTCTCCCCCCCGCGCCCCAGCATACAAATAAATCTAAAATCTTTAAGTTAAGTTATTTTTATTTTTATATAAAAAAAATCTTCTGCCCTAAATAGTGCTCTGTAGTGACGATAAATAATCGGTATTATAAATTATTCTCCTTCCCCTAAAATCTCCCCCACCTCTCCATATACAAAATTTAAGACTTCTTTTTTTTTAAGTTCCGTATTCTTTGCTGTCTGGTAACATTAAATAAATAATCAATCATCTAAAATATTCCCCTTCGAACAAAATTTCTGCTCGCTTCCTGCTAGTTTAAAATCGTTACAACTCTAAATAAAAAAATATATATATTCGAAAAAGCACAGAAAAAGAACAAGTACACCATTTTAATATTAAAAGTAGGAAGGAATGATTTCTGTATTCAAACAAACTAGCAGCTGAAACGTAAAGTGTCAGCATGCCTGAGATCTATTATTTGCTGGATTTGCAGATAAAACCGCAAAGTACTCACTCATAAAAAATATTACCCTTTGTTTTCTTACTCATTATTAGATCTTGTGTTTTAATGTGGGGATGCTTCTTTTGAGATTAATGTAATAGAATGACAGACAAAAACAGTATAGAACTGCCCTGGTCGGCATATAATGATTATTTTGTAGTTATAGAACAAGAAAGTGGCAATTATTCTGTAACATGTAAACTTTGTCCTATTAATAAGAAGTTATCAGTATCAAAATCATCTGCTTACAACTTGAAGTTGAACATAGAGGTGAGTTAGCACTTTCTTTATTAATAATAATTACTAGATCGCATCTCGCACCGAATATCTAAATGGTTATTCACTAAAATTCATAAATCATTAAAAAGAGTATTTTCGAATTAAGACGCCTGATTCAGAAAATATTCTTATCGAACTGTTTATTATCACAAAAAATATTTTATTAATACGTCTTTTGATCGTTGTGAAATATTTGTCCAACGTATGCATACAAATTAATTTACTGCATATTTCCTTTTGAAGATTCCAATAGATAAAACAAAGGTGGCTGGAAATAAAAATATATTATTTTTAAAAATGCCTAAGAATGCTTAATTTTATTTTTATGGCTATTTATTTTCACTTTAGCTGCACAGGTTTTTATCACTAAAATAATTGATTTGTAATGTTTTATATTTGATTTGATATTGGTTAGCTTGGTATTTTAATGAAATATCTCTATCTTTATCTCCAGAATTAATCTAAAGCCCAGTATTTTGAAATTCGGGTTTTCAAAGGGAAACAAACAAAAAGAGATAGAAAGGAAAAGAAAAGCTGGGATTTAACTTACGCAAGTCTATATGATCTTGTTCAATTTTTAAATTGCTTTCAGGAACTATTTTTAAATTATAAAGAAATAGGACTATTTAGCTCTATTTTTAAAAAATAATGTATATTCAATTTTAGCAAGGGCTATCCGCTCTCAATGTTGTTCTCAAATCCAAACTGGCTACTTTATGACATATTCTTTAATTCATTTCTGTTCGGAAGCGCATGAAAATGCAGTTGTTCTTATTCAGAAACTTTGTAACCCAAAGACGTTTTCCACTGTTCTTTATTTTATTTTTCGGTAAAGACAGAAGATTTTTCAGAAAACACTGTCAAAGTCGCCGTTTTCCACCGAATTTCCGACGCCGCAGCAGGGGAAAGGGGAAAAAACGTGACACGAATCGCTTATAACCCAATAGGTAATTTATTTATCAAAAAATGAAAAATTCATTTCGATTCCAAATATCTTCAATAGTCAGACCTGCCAATTTTATGCCTTTGTGTTTAAAAATGAGTCAGATAATGTATCAGAAAGTTTCGCGTTGTTGAGCAAGGAATTTGAGAACCACCTTAAACACTACTGTGCTATACCACTCTCATAGATTTGTAAGATTATTACAATTTTTGTTTTCAAATTTCCTCTTTTTAGCACTTTCAAACATAATTAAAAAGTGTCTATGAATTCGCTTTGTATGTCTGTCCGTGCTCTAACTCTCGTAAATATACTCGGATTGCCATGAAAGTTTTAAATGTTATTGAAGTTTACCATAGAATATTCAGTATTGAAAATGAAATGTGTAGCATTTATATCTCGCTTACAGGGACATTCAAAAGAAAACTGTTACATTATCGTCTATGGGGAAAAATCGTTTGCGGTGCTTTTATTTAGCGATGATAACTAAAGTAGCGAAAAGTAGAGAAGTAGTGACTAATTTTGAAAAGTAGTTTGTAGTCGCTACTTTTTCAAACAAGTAGTTGTAGTTGTAGTTAACTACATTTTTCATAAAGTAGTTGTAGTTGTAGTTCGCTACAAACAAAAAGTAGTTTTTCCGTCCCCTGCATGTGAGTAATTATATATGATATATTAGAATACATATATTAAACATAATTAGAGTGATTTTACAATAAAATATTGTATCAGGTGTTCTATAAAATGTGATTTTTTTTCGTCTATAATGTTAGAAGGAATTTTAAATGTATGCATTTGTTTCTCTTGCAGCTGTGTTCCACTTGTAACAAATACTTTTCAAGTAAATGGAATTTAAAAGAACATACACAAATCTATACTAGTGAAAAACCATATACTGGTAATCATAGTCAAAAATCATCTACAAGAAAGCGTGAATTATCTTTTACTAGAAAATGCAGACTATCAGTTCATATGAAAACACATCCCTGTTAAAAAATTGTTTCAGTGTGAAAAGTGTGAGAAAATATTCGTTATTCTTAATAAACTGAATAGACATAGGACTGTTGTGTTGAACTGGTCGAAGACAGTATCCCAAATCATATTGAGGAAGGATATTAAAAAATTAACCAGCAGTTAGAAGAATTTAACAGTCAAAGATCAGATTGGATACTTCGAAAAATTGACTGTAAAGAACATAATATATAACCCCTAGCTAGAAATTGACTCTACATAGTCAAAATCTTTAATCACTGATTTAAATTATTCAATTATAAAATTTATGATTTTAGAACATTTACCCAAACTACTTTCGCAACATTATCGAGTTGACATATGATATCCAAAAGTGAAATTTATAAAGAAAAAATCTAAAGTGTTATAAAGAATTTTGTTATTCATGATTTTCTAATTGATATAAATATAGACAATATTCACAATGTATTGTTTAAATACCTATAATAATAATAAAAAATGTATCTATACATATCTGTGTTTATTTTTATAAAACTTATTTCATTATTGAAATATATTGTATGATTTTTAATATTAAATTTTCACATGATAATAAATAATTAATTCTACTTTACATAAGACTTGGAATATATCTTAACTTGTTCAACGAAACATCATTTTTACCAGTGAATATCCATTTTATACACATACATATGAAAATCAACTTTTGATAATACTATACATCAGATTATTAAAAAATATATATACATGTCAGTAAAAAAAAAATTGTTTTTACAAATTAAAAAAAATTGTTTTTACAAATTAGAAAAAAAATTTTTTACAAATTAAAAAAAAAAGTTTTTTCAAAGTTAAAAAAAATTAAATTTTTTTTTTTTCAAAGTAATTTTTTTTTTTTTTTTTTTTTTTTACAAATTAAAAAAAGTTTTTACAAATTAAAAAATAGTTTGCGCAAAGTTTCAAAAAAAAAGTTTTTACAAAGTTTAAAAAAATTAACAAAAAAATTTACAAATTGGCAAAAAATGTAAAGGTTTTTGAAAAATATTTACACATTAACAAAAATGTACACAAAAGTCAGGACCAGACATATGTCTAACATCGCATTTTTTCGACTTCAGTTGTTAAAATCCTAGTTATTATTATTATTTCTATAAGCTTATCTAATGTATATAAGTTGCGTTTTCTTGCATTTATTTAATTGTACACGTTTTCGTCGACTGGATAAGTATTAAATGTATTTTAAATGCGAAAATACAAAATAGTGCCTTCAAATGATAATCTATGTTTCAAATTGGATCCAATGTCCGATATATTAAAAATCATTTGTGATTTGAACAAGTTAAATATGCATGAGAAAACAATTGATGTATCAGCGACTGATGGGACTCATTTTGCTGATGTTATATAAATCAATAAATCTGAAAGTTACAACAGAAACAGTAATCAAAGACTAACAGATAGAGGTACTTTAAGGGTGTTGATATTACAGATAGATACAAGAAACAATTTAAATCTGACTAAATCAAATAAATATGCTTCAGAATTTCCTTTAGGCTTACCTGCTGAAGTGTGGATAAATGAAAACATACTCATCGGTTCAGAAGTGGGGCTAATATAAAAACAAAGCTTACAGATAAAGGGTATGCAGACTTTTAGTTTATGCTATCGCTTCAGGTGATGAATACAGCTCATTTCGGATAGATATGCATACAGGTAAATTGTATGTTGAGTCAAAATTGGACCGAAAGTTTATATCGGAGTATAATTTAAACATATCTATCTGCTTATGACCTGAGGAAGTTTACGACATTGTACAACGAGTGATTTCGAATTACACAAGCAATAAAATATTTACCTTAAAAGAAAGAAAATGAAACCTCATTCGGCTGTTTCAGATATCCAAGTTGATCACGTGATCGATGTTGGACAGCAGGACCATACCTATATCTAGTATCGCATTTTTTTTCTCGACTTCTGTTGTTTAAAGTGTTTTTTAAAGGGTTGTATAATGGTAGTAACCATTGTACAACACTTTAAAATAACTGCCGCAGAATTCGCGGAGCGCGGCGTTTCGCGTGATGGTCCTTTGCTACGTTCCTTTTATACTGAGACACTTGCGGAAGCCAGAAAGAAAGAAAAAATTTGAAAATTGAAACCGGACAAACCATTGTTTTGGTAGAAAAAATAAAATAACACCTTAATATTTAAGATCGAAAAATAAGGACGTGAAAATCAGTTAAATTACAAAAAATAGTACTTTCAATTGGGGAGGAGGGAGTTGATAAAACTAACAAGAAAGGTCTCCTTAAAGCGCATACTCAAAATATTTTGAAAAAAATATTCTAATGAAACTACTCATGTACGTTATAAAAGATGAGTCAAATTTAAATGCGGAATCCCTGTAGAAAATCTATAAAAAATATAAAATACTTTCGAGTATTTGGCGCAAAAAGACGCAATTTAGCGAGCAATGCTTTTTCCTCGCCAAATGAAAGTGACTTTAATGCATTTGGAAACTGCTTGTTAAATAAGTATATAAATGCGTATTGCTTAATGAATTTAAACTTAAGAGATGACATAGTTTATTATTATTTCTATAAGCTTATCTAATGTATATAAGTTGCGTTTTGTTGCATTTATTTAACTGTACACGTTTTCGTCGACTGGATAAGTATTAAATGTATTTTAAAAGTAACTACATGATTAAGAACGCTGTCGTTATAAATATCGATATTGAGTAAGTCGTTGTTTCCATGGCAACAATACAGTTTCTCTTGTTGTCTCCCACACTAACAATATTGAAGCCGAATTGACAGTGCTCAGAATCGGACCTTAATTTTGAGCTTCAAACATTTTTAATCAATTTAAATTGCACTGTTAAAAATAAATCCTCAAATTCACGGTAAAACTACTGGCAGCAAAGTTGCCGGACTTTTTCCTTTTCGTTAGTAGATTTTCCGTTTTCAAAGATAAAAGAAGAACAAACTCCGTTTACAGAAGCGGTGAATTTCCGTTAACGCTCTCAGAAATCATGGAAATATTCCTGGCTGAACTGGCAGGAAAGGACATTATCCGTTGTGAAAAACTCGGTTTTAAAAAATTACATCTCTAAATGTGCTGCCATCTGCCGACCATTGCGGAAGTATTTAATATCTGATATACTTCAAGAACATTTTCAGCCGGACATCGGATTTGAACCAGGGATGACAATGCCTCGAATCAAGTGCCTTGCCCATTCGACCAGTGGGCACTTGTTAGAGTAGCAGTTTAAAAGGATCATATGAGGTTTCTCAAAATGGCGGCTTAGAACTTGAACAATTTGGGGTTTAGAAGCTTGGTAATTTTGAAGTTAATTGCGGGGAGATTTCGTTATAAGATGATGGCTAAAATTGTAATATTAATAGAGGATAAAAATATGAATTATATATATTCTTAATTTGATTGTTAGATGTAAAATATGAATATTATATTTTGAAATAAATTCGATAAAAAATTTTTGCTTTTTTGAGAAAATCTATTTTTTTTTTCACCTATTATATATATTTTAAATGTGTTCGCTTAGAATATATTTTTAGTGCGAGTGCTTTTCATTACTTTAAAAAATAAATTTCGAATAATTTTAAAGGAATGAAAAAATTGTTATTATTATTACTTTTTAATTTGAAAGCATTATTTTTTAATTCGAAAGCATTATTTTTATTTGCTGCTTTTTTGAGTAAAATCAATTTTTTTTCACTTAATTTAACTATTATATATATTTTTTAATCTGTTTGTTTGGAATATATTTTAAGTGCAAGTATTTTCTTATAGCTTTAAAAAATAATTAATAATAATAAGCAAATAATTTTAAAAGAATGCGAAAATTGTCACATTTTTTAATTCGAAAGCACTATTTTGTTGTTGTTGTTGTTTTAAATAAACTCGAAATTTTAATTTATTGCATTTTTAGTTTTTATGTGCAGCAACATGTCAGTTTTTAACATTGAAAATAAACATGCAGCTAATAACGGAATATCTCCGTTGGCCCCTTTCCTCTCCGTCCGTTCTGTTGTTTTCAGGAAATATGAAGAATTTTTCTGTTTTTTAACGGAAAATATCCTTTTATCGCGTAAAGGAACTTTTTCTGTGAAATTCAGGAAAAAATACCCGTGAATTTCAGATTATTTTTAACAGTGTGTGTTCTAAACCATATAATTCGATCGCTAAGTTTCATTAAATATACATGTAAATGTATATGACAAAACTGTAATTATAATAGTGTATTTATTTAAGTTAAACTTACTTAAACCGGTTCACTATGAAGAGTAGAGAAATTTTTTCCTTTAAGAGTATTTACCATAAAAGCGAATTTTTTTTTTTTCTCATTCTGCCGCTAATCGACGGTAAATCGCCAAAAAGCTGAACTTATTATTATTTTTTTATGGTCGCTATATCGAGATTCCGCAAGAAATTGTTTTATAGATGTATATAACTTCATGACAAGAATATTCTGTAATTTTTTCCAATTTTTCTGGGTATGCGCTTTTGGAGACCTTCCTTGTAAATAAATAAAATGTTACATATAGTCAAAATGTAATGTAACATGTAAAAAAAAAAAAAAATACGTTAATATTTCTTTGGATAAATGCAATAAAATCTACAAATTTCTCGACTCGTTAAGCAAGCAGTTTCAAAGTACCATAAGTAGTACCAAAGTAACGAGCCAGTCAGAAGTATTTGACGAACAACATTGCGCTTACGCTCGCGAAATCGCACTCAACACTTGTCTTTGATGGTTAAACGCCCGGCTAATGGTAAAGTACGAATTAAATAAATTTTTTTAAATATATTGAGAAAATAATAGGGTCACAAATTTAATACGAGTTACAAAAAAAGCAGTTAATTATGCGTCAAGCCCCGTTCGCTAAAATAGGCCAACTGGCTGTGAAACTGCAACGATTAAATATTTAAAATTCCAAAAATTGGAAAATAAATAAGAGAAAAAAGTGTAATAATAATAATAATCATAATAATAAAGCTTTTATTTACTCTGGAATCCCACTGCTAAATTTGGTTAATTTCATGTTATGGACATATATACAATTATCAGTACCCTTTTCCCTTCAAAAAATTTTGAGAATGTTTTTTTAACTAGTTCTTTAATTATCTATAATTTAATTAACTTTGAAAGCATAGAGAAATGTGTAAAAGATACTTACTTACTTATATATGGAAGATATATCTGCGAGGAATAGTCACACAACGGATATATATCAACAGGGTGTCAACGGCAAATAAATAGCGAACTAATTGTTTCTTTAACTCATGTCTCTTATTTTAAAATAATAAAATGATTCATCTTATCTTGAACACAGCTTGCAAAACACATTTTCTCTTTTGTAAAAAGAGATAGCGCTGTACAGATAAAAGAGAAACAAGTTCAACTTTCAAAGGGGGCGTTTCATAATAACAAAAGCATTATGCGAAAATACGATAAACATTGTATTGTAAAACGGAACAATTCTGCAAATTTTCATATCTATAAGTGTATAATGTTCCGATTAAATTAATTATTACGAATTTTCGAAACTGTTTTTTTCCCTTTCTAATTATTATTTCATTTTTAATGAGTCAAATAAATGAGAAATAATGAAATCGTGTCATAAAATTTATCAAGAATCAGGATGAGCAAGCCGTCAAAATATTCAATAAAAGTTTCGCGAATGTCTTCCTGCAGATTTACATTTTTTATTTTCGTCACATATATTAGGATTTTAAATATTATTTAAATAACTGGATAACTCGATGCGTCTTCTTCTGCGATACAATTCTTCACAGTGATTATCAGGTTTAAACAATTGTAAAAGAACAACAACAACAAAAAAAGTTCGAATTGCAAAAGAAACCTCTCAAATCGGAACCCGTATATTACAAATCTTTATACCTAACACAAAATAGCTCATAATTTAAAAAGGACAAGTCTGCCAGTTTGTCTGCTTGCCTCTTCCTTTTATCATTAACTTTTATAAAAAAATATTTTGACTACCAAAAAAATTTCAATGTGTTGTGAATGTGGACATCAGTATTTTAAATTTTGAAACTAGCTATCGTTTCACAAATACCTCTTTTTAACACTTTCCAACCTAGTTGGAAAGTGTTTATGATTTCGGTTTGCCTGCCGTCTGGCCGTGCTCTAACTCGCGTAAATATACTCGGATTGCCCTGAAATATTTTTAGGTTATTGTTACTTTACCACAGCATGTCCCCTATTGCAAATGGAGTGTGTAGCACTTACAGTTTTATTACAGGAACAGTCAAAAGTATTCCGTTACATTACAGTCAATAGGAATTAAACTTTCAAGTGCAGTTTGATCATGCTATCCCATTTGAAGCATGGTGAAATTGATATACAATTATGCAGTGCATTAAAATATGCTTTTGTAGAATATGGGGTGCAAAGCATTTATTATTCATTTACAGGGTCAAACAAAATAATTACACGTTTTTCTACCGGGAAAAATAGCTTGTAGTGTAATTTAATGACGTTTTACTATTTCAAACATAATGAAAATTATATGCATTACTCACGTGCACTATAAAGTGTTCGCTTAAAAGTATGGTCTACATTGCGTTTATCGTTCATTTACAATGTCAAACAAAAGAATTTGGTTGCACATTGTTCCACGGGGAATAATCGTTTGCAGACTAATTTAATTATGTTTCATTATTTGACACATAATAAAATTTATATGCATTATTATAAATTGCTCGCTTAAAACTATGGTGTGCATTGTGTTTATCATTCATTTACAGAGACACACAAAAGATATCGGTTACAGTATACATGCGATAATTACAGTCTATGTGTGATAAGTGCGTTTTCAAGTTTGGTTTGCGTTTAACTAAATTTTAGGTAGATTTCGTAAGAAATACTACCTATTACAGTCTCACCTAAGTTGGAAATTTTGAAAAATTTTTGCAGATTTACGCCGATCATGACTCCCAGAACCCAAAACCACCACCAGTTCAAAACTTTATATATCTATCTATCTATCTATCTGTCTATATGTCACTTTTTTATGGACACGATAACTGGAAAAATTCTGCATAAATCTTTTCCAAACTGATACATAAAATCAAGGGGCATAAAATCTCGGTCAAGTTCGTTAATGGGCAAAATCGAAACAAGGGGGAGGGGGGGGAGCTTTTTGTGAAAACAGAAAAAAACCCATAATTTCTTAATTATTGTACGTATCGAATCCGTTTAAAGTTATTATTACTTCTAGGAAAAGGGCCGAAAATTTATGTGTGACAGATTTTTCATATCATTAAAAATGGCCCCAAGGGGGGGAAAAGAGGGGGGTTTTAGAAGAAAAAAATCATAGCTTCGTCAATTCACAAGATATCAAATCTGCTTAAATTTATTATTAATCCTCTTAATACTATCTAAAACTTTTATATTGACAATTTTTTTATAGGACCAACCGTTATAGTAAAAAAAAAAAAAGAAAAATCCCTGCCGGCTCCGCCTGCAAACAAGTTATTTTTCGAAGTAGGCGGTTCCAACTCCCGCGTCTTTTCGAAACTGATACATAAAATCAAGGGGCATAAAATCTCGGTCAAGTTCGTTAATGGGCAAAATCGAACGAAGGGGGGGGATGGGGGGATGGGGGGGATGGGGGGGCTTTTTGTGAAAACAGAAAAAAACCCATAATTTCTTAATTATGATACGTATTGAATCCGTTTGAAGTTATTATTACTTCTAGGAGAAGGGCCGAAATTTTGTGTATGACAGATTTTTGATATAATTAAAAATTGCCTTAAGGGGGGGAAGGGGAGTTTTAGAAGAAAAAAATTCATAACTTCGTCAATTTCTAAGATTTCAAATCCGCTTAAATTTATTATAAATCCTCTTAATATTATCTAAAACTTTTATATTGACAAGTTTTTTAAAAGACCAACAGTAATAGCAAAAAAAAATTAAAAATAAAAAAATCCCTGCCAGCTCCGCCTGCAAACAAATTATTTTTTGAAGTAGGCGGTTCCAACTCCCGCATCTTTTCGAAACTGATACATAAAATCTCGGTCAAGTTCGTTAATGGGCAAAATCGAACCAAGGGGGGTGGGGATGGGAGGGCTTTTTGTGAAAACAGAAAAATCCCATAATTTCTTAATTATGATACGTATCGAATCCGTTTGAAGTTATTATTACTTCTAGGAGAAGGGCCGAAAATTTATGTATGACAGATTTTTGATATAATTAAAAATTGCCTTAAGGGGGGGAGGGAATGGGGGTTTTAGAAGAAAAAAATACATCATACATCAATTTTCGGCCCTTTTCCTATAGGAAAAGGGCCGAAAATTGATGTATGACAGATTTTTGATATCATTAAAAATGTCCCCAAGAGGGGGTGGGGAAGGGGTGTTTTAGAAGAAAAAAATTCATAACTTCGTCAATTCAGAAGATATCAAATCCGTTTAAATTTATTATAAATCCTCTTAATATTATCTAAAACTTTTATATTGACAAGTTTTTTACAGGACTAACCCTTATAGGAAAAAAAAATTCCTGCCGGCTCCGCTTGCAAACAAGTTAGGTTTCGAAGTAGGCGGTTCCAACTGCCGCATCATGGCAAAAAGGTCATTTCTTCCGCAATTCCCAACAAACAGGCTTCCCACGGTTTGCGTCTTCGAAATCTACCTGTGCCTGTAGGCCGAGCCGTCAGAGATTTTTTTTTCATATTACGTGGTGTCTATAAATTCGGTTGATTATATACAGGGCTAAAGGGAATTCGTAAGTATTACAGATTATGGGAGTGAATTCTTTAAGGGTAGTTTTAATTGTGTAACGCATTTTCTTGCTGAACTATAGTAGAATAATATAAGTTCGTTGAATATAAATAAATTCATAAACAGGATACGCAAAGAACAAAATACATTGTCTTTAAGGTTGGTAATTGCTTGAAGTGAGTTTTAAGTTGCCTTAAGCGTTTTTTTTTTCCTGAAATAAATTTTAGCTTAATATGTGGCGTGTACAAAAGTGTTTAGATAATATACAGAGTTCTACAAAAGATTTCGAGTGCACTTTCATCGATTGGCGAAAATTGCTAAATATGAATTTTCTAACTTAACTAAATTTTATCCTGATAAATCCAAAACTACAGATCATGTACAGGGCTGCACAAAATAATTCAACTACATTTTTACAATGGAAGGTAATTTCGAAAACTGTATTTTTCAATGCGGTATATGTTTTCTAAGCTGTTTTCTTACATATCTTATTTTACCTTTTTTAAAGGTGAATATTCGTTACGGTTTTTTGGATGTGTTGGAAAGTGTTTCATAATCTATGCCTGACGTATGATTTTTTGCTCTTGTTTAATAGAAATATTTATGCAATTTAATTTTATCTGGCAGCTTCACTCGGTCCAACCGGTATGTAATAAAAGTGCTCAGATAACTACGAAATTTAAATATGATGTTAAAGTAAGGCACCAAATTTTCTCCGTTGGGAACGGCGCTGTCACATGGAAAGAGTGGAGTGGAGGTTCAGAGTTAAAACCTCTTCGAGAGCATTTAAAACCTTATAATATGCATAGAAAACCCCCTGTGTTAAGATAAAATATGACGTGTAAAAACCAAAGTGAAGAAAAGCTTAAACAACATACAATTTTTACTATTAAACTATTTCAAGGCTTCATAGTAAGAAGCCTCTTTTCAACACAGAATTAATGAAAGAAAACGTTTGGAGCAATAGCAGTAAAGTAAATACGTATTGCTACTGCAATACGTCTTAATGCTGTTATTGCTCTTTCTTCCTTTTTTTTTTGTGAAGATCAAGGATATACTTTTTTATGAAACCTGTGAGCACATACATATTAAATTTATTATAATTTTTTTGTGTTTTTCATAGAAAATAATAACGAAGGGTAAATCCACCAGAAAATGTATTTAATAAAATGTAACTTCTGTCTCTAAAGTTTTTTTTTTAAACTTGATAAAATATTTAGTACGAAACATATTTACTTGATCTGACCACAAGATAAAGCTAATGAAGCTAATGATCCACACACAATGTTAATATCGCATATTCATAATACAACAAATCAATGAATATTTTCGTGACAAAGATATCAAAACTCAATTTTAGAGTTAATCTTTCAGTCCAACTGGTAACAGCACTTAGCTCTGCATGCAAAAACATAAAACTCTTTAGAATCAAGACGTAGGAGAAATAGAGAGATTGAATAAATTTATACCCACACACACAACTTGTCCCACTTTTGTGGTGGCAAAGTGACCTATAGCGTCATCGATTGATCTTCCAGGATAACTACACTTATGACATTTTTCCTTTAGCAAGACGCACCTAAGTTAGAGCTATTAGTGCAATAATTATATAAAGTTCAATAACACTTGTGAATTGCATCAGTAGATAGCTGGGTCATTTCCACTTTGAATATTCAATTAAAAAATCCACATTTGGCGGGTTTTTTTAATTGATGCTGCTTGGGAGATGATTTTCTGCAAGAATTTCTTCTTATGACTTCAATTTTTGTGGATTTTGAATTTTTTATTATAATTTTATTAATTTTTGAAAATTTTTCTTTTGTTTTATCCACAATCGGGAGAATAGGTAATAAGCAGCATAAAAGAGAAATGAAGACTCAATAATTAATATTGAACATGAGCTTCACATGCGTGGCAAAACTAGTTTAGCAAGATTACTTTGGTGGTACACTATTAAAACTTTTGTTATTGTGTTTTACAATTTAACAAATATTTTTCATTTCTTTAAAACATAAACAAGGAAATGCAAAAAGAAGTAATAGTGTAAATATAAATGAATGACATAGCTCCTCAACCATGGTCAAATTTCTGTCAATTTTCGCCATTTTAAACCTTTATCTATTTTACATTTTAACTGACGTATCAGTTTAAGGATATTGTATGATTTAACAGGCAGTTTACAAACAAATCAGAAAACAATCCAGTACATGAATATTTTTCAGTCTGTGGATATTTTTGGTGTTAGGATTTTTAAATAAATAATTTTTAATGATGCAAAAGAAGACAATGCTCTTTATTTATCTTATACCGAATTGCTTATATTTGCTTTTCTTCTTTCAGTCTGTTTCAAAAATTTATTTATTTTTTCCTAAAACAGATAAATAAAAGTACAGTATTATCTAATTTTGATGACGTCATTTAAGGAGAACCGAGGCTAACGAAAAAAACGCTTTACATGCGTGTCTTTTTTCAGACCCCTTGAGTCACGTGTTGCTCGAATCAGGGCTATCTGAACATAAGGAAAAGGCAGCTGACGTCACTGTTGGTTCGCAAGAAAAACCTGTTCGTTCTTTATTCCTACTGTAAACATGAAATGGGGTGATTTGATTGGTCTACGTTAAACTGGTCTTTGATATGATTGGCCTACGTCGCCATAACGATTCCTACAATGGTCGCTACGACAAAAATGTAGTGGTTGATTGGTTGATGGAAATATTTGTTTGTAAACATGCCCTTTCTTTATACATTCTAACATTATATCAAGATGGCCTTGCTGGAATGCAGATGCACTAAAAAAGCATCACGTGATTCTAGTGGTCTAACACGAAACGTAGTGCGGGAGGATGTCTTTTACGTTTGTCTCGCGGAGAACCAAGTGGAGTCCTCCTGAATGTTTCTTAATTTAATTTTAGTTTGCTTCTAAAACGTGGTAATATGGAAGATTAAGTAACTCAAAGAAATTCGCAAGCTTATGTTAACTCAACAGCAGCGTTCTTTTTAAATTACTCGTTTGCATTTCGATATTTTTTTTCTGAGGATACTTTCAATTTCGGAATTTAAAAGTGTCTTTAGAAAAAAAAACTGCAACCAAAATCAAAAAATTACGAAAATGCCCTGTTAGACATCAATGCCAGAATCCTATGTCAAAAAAAAAAAAAAGAGAAGGAAAGAAAGAGAAGAAATGTAAACAATAATAATAAAAACGCTGCCAATTAGATTAGCTTGCGAGTGTCTTCGCGTTGCTAGCGTACATTATAAGGAAATATTCCGTGAAAAAAACGGAAAATGTGCCAGCAGCAATGTTGCCGTCTATTCTCCGTTTTCAAGGTGGAAATTCTCCGCTATTCAGGACGAAATTTATTGTCTTTAGGAATAAATTGGAGCAATAGCGCAATAGTAAGAAAAAATATCTGTATAATGATATATACTGATGAGAAAGAGCTTCAGATTCTTTTTTTTAAATAGTAAATATTCATATTTTTTTAATGATATCTTATTATGAATGAGGAATCCAAAAGTCACCAAAGAAATAATAATTCAACAATTCGAAGAGTATAGACAGAAGCTCGATATTATTTTAGCACAAATACACAGAAAGGTTTCGGATTTTTAATGATAACAGTAAAAATGAGTTCCAGAATAGCTGTCTTTGTCACCTAACGTTAACACTGCAGTGGCTCCAAAGCTGTTGCTTGTCATCATTTAAGGCATCATGTGTGTCGCGAATCCAATTGAATTCCTACTAACAGGAGATGTTTTCATAAATGTATCTTTCTAAGCTGTGTGAGAAAGATGGTTTTGTTTTTGTAGATGTATCTTTCTAAGCTGTGTGAGAAAGATGGTTTTGTTTTTGTAGATGTATTTTTCCAAGCTGTGTGAAAAAATGTTGTTGTCGAAAAATGGATTTGTAGAATGTTTTGTCGGCACGGAAGTGAGAGAATAAAGATATTCGTTATGTTTTTTAAGAGGACTGTTTTCACGTATTAAAGTATTATTTTCTTTTGTTTTAAAAATGACGAAAGAATTAAAACGGGTAGTTTTAAGGTTTCGAAAATCGCTATGTATGTAATTTTGCGATAAATTTGGCGCCCGAACAGAAGGACATAGGAAGTAATATTTTTTAACTGGAAAACTGTTCAAGTATGGATGCGTTAAAAATAAAAAGAACGCCGCTAAGAAGCGCATTTACGAAGACTTTAAATGTTTTAAACGAAGCTCTTAACCAGTCAAGCGCAGATGTTAAGCTAATAGAAGAGCTATTAGATCAACTAGTAGACAAAGCATCTAGATTACGTTCCACAGATGACGAAATATTAAATTTTATGTTGTCGAATGGGTCTGCGGAAAAAGATTATGTAAAAGAATTCGAAGCATGCGAAGAATACCATGAAAAATTAATAACAGTGAAGCAAAATGTAAGACATTTTTTTGTTAAGCCTGCCGTCGAACATCAACCTCTTTTACCTAATTCGATAGAAATCGAAAGAATGGCATCCCGCATACTTAGATTACCTGAAATTAGCTTGCAGCTGTTTGATGGAGATTCGAGATCGTGGCTAACCTTTTGGAATACCTTCAAGAAAATTCACGAAGACACTGTGTTAGACGATCACTCGAAGTTCGTATATCTGATGCAAGCAATTACTCCGAAATCGAAAGCGTCCCAAATAGTCAACAGTTATCCTATATCGGCTGAAAATTATCCTAAAGTAATTCAACATCTTGGGGTTACAGAAGATAAATACGCGAGCATTTTATTCCTGTTGGTGGAATCGTGTTTACCTCATGATGTTCTCCGAATTTGGGAACGGGATCGTGAAAAGTCTGCTCAAGGTAAGAGTGAATTAAATTCTATACTTAATTTCTTAAAAAATGAAGTGCTGTCTGAAGAACGTATTTTATTGGCGCGTACTAGTTTTGGTTTTGATAAATCTAAGAATTTTACTAGATTTAAAAATGTTGAATATTATTCTATGCCAACTGCTACTAATTTATTTGTAGGTGACAAATCTAAAGATAAACATTTAATTAAGAAATATGATGAAGCATGTATATTTTGTGACAAGTGTCACTTATCAGAAAAATGTTTTAAATCTAATTCGCTTTCTTTTGAAGATAAACGAAGTATAATTTTGAAAAAGGGGGCTTGTTTTGTCTGTCTTAAGAAAAATCATATTTCACGTCACTGTAAATCGAAGATTGAATGTTTAAATTGTGGTAAAAGGCATTTTGCTGAAATGTGTCAAAATGTTTGTAATGAAGAGAGTAATACGGCGTTAGAAAGTCGTAAACATGAGTCAGGGAGTAGTGATAACTGTTTTGACTACTCAAGGTTCCGACACAACAGTGTTATTACAAACTTTGCATGTACGTGTAAAGCACGATGGTAAAGAAAAAATTGTACGGGGAGTCATAGATACGGGTTCTGAGCGTTCATATTTATCAGAAGATGTAATTAAGTATTTGAATTATAAAAGTATTGATGAAGTTAAATTAATTCATAAATTATTTGGTGGTGTTGAAGCAAGTGAGACAAACCACAACAAATATAGAATTCATTTAAGTAGTATTGATAATAGTTATAAATGTGATATGCATGTTTTAGATGTTCCTGTTATTTGTTCTAATATAAAAAAGGTGCCAAATGGACCTTGGTTAAAAGAATTAAATAAATATGGTATTAAGATTTCGGATGTTAAAAATAATGTATGTAAAACCGAAAATGAAATTAAATTGTTAATTGGTTCCGATGTGGCGGGAAAATTACTGACCGGAAATATTAAAGTTTTAAAAAGTGGTCCGGTTGCTGTAAAGACCCATTTGGGGGTGTACTCTCATGGGGAAAATTCCAGGTATTAAATCTGAAACAAATGATTCTCTTATGGTTATTTCGTCTCTTTGGAACGAAAGTTCCGTTGATAATTTATGGAAGCTAGATATTCTTGGTATAACTGATCCGGTTGAATCTAAAACTAAAAATGAAATTCATGAAGAAACTATGCAACATTTTAAAAGCAACATAAGAATAGATTCAGATGGGAGGTATGAAGTAGCATTGCCTTGGGTACTAGATAATGCCCGCTTACCTAGTAATAGAGAATTGGCCGAAAAACGGCTTGCTGCAACGAAGAAAAGGTTATCAAATTTGAATAAAACTGAAGTTTATAATGAAGTATTTGATACATAATTAAATTCAGGAATAATTGAAAGGATGGTCGATAATAAAAAATCCAAAATACATTATTTGCCACACAGGCCTGTATTTAAAGAATCGAGTGAAACTACTAAAGTAAGGCCGGTTTTTGATGCTTCGGCTCATGTGAAAGGTTTTCCTTCATTAAATGATTGTCTGGATAAAGGATTAAATATGATTGAAATGATTCCTTCAATATTGCATCGTTTTCG
Organism: Maratus michaelseni; assembly: GCA_963931845.1. NCBI lineage: Eukaryota > Metazoa > Arthropoda > Arachnida > Araneae > Salticidae > Maratus > Maratus michaelseni. Next base: position 242,637,452 of record OZ007598.1, read on the forward strand.
GAAATTTCCTGTTGGTGCAGTATCTGATATAGAAAAGGCATTCCTACAGATAGGTATTACAGAAAGTGATAGAGAATATCTACGGTTTTTATGGAAGGATAATATAACTTACAGACATAAACGTGTGGTTTTTGGAATCAATTGCATCCCTTTTTTACTAGCGGCTACTCTGAAACACCATCTGGAAAGTACACCTGACAATTTTGTTTCTACAGCAGATACTTTGAATGAATCTTTGTATGTAGATAATTGTGTTTGTAGTTTCAACACAACTGAGGAGTTAAACAAGTTTATAATTGAATCGAGAATGTTACTGTCCTCCGCGAAATTCAATTTAAGGGGATGGCTGTTAAATTATCCAATTCAAATTATGCCTGAAACTTCAACAGTTAACATAACACCAGTACTAGGCTTAAACTGGGATCTAGAAAACGATACCCTATCTTGCAAAATCGGCCCTATTGAGGAAGAGCAAATTATTCCTACAAAACGAGCTCTACTTTCATTGGCTCAGAAGGTTTTTGATCCTTTGGGATTTGCCTCACCCGTGACTTTGCCCCCTAAACTTATTCTACAAGAATGCTGGAAGTTGAAATTAAAATGGCATGAATTAATTCCAGAGAATTTAGCTAAACAATTTTTGAAGTGGGTGCAGGGAATAAAATTAATTTCTGACATCAAACTTGAACGCTGGATGAATCTAGATAATTTTGAAAATGATGTAAGTCTTCACATATTTTGTGACGGAAGTAAACACTCATATGCTACTTGTATTTTTCGGAGAGTAAAGAAGGAAAATGAAATTTTGGTACGTTTTATACAAGCACGCGCAAGAGTAGCTCCTCTTAAGAATCTAACTATACCGCGGTTAGAGCTTTTATCCTGCTGCATTGGAGCCAGGTTGGGTAGTCGTGTCATTGCTGATTTAAGAATTCCAAATTTGAAGATCTGTTATTGGTGTGATTCAACCACAGCTTTAAGCTGGATAAAGCGAGATGATAGATGGGGAACATTTGTCTGGAATCGTGTAGAAGAAATCAGCTCTTTATCACAGAAAGATCAGTGGCGACATATTTCAGGAAAATTTAATCCGGCTGATCTTCCTTCCAGATGTTGTTCCATTGAACATTTCTTGCAGCTAAAATGGTTGGAGGGACCCGCCTGGCTGGCTGAGCCAGAATTTACTTGACCTCAAAATATCGAATCACCAGATGAAGAAGTTATTCATGCTGAGAAACGGAAAAGTGTCATTTCAGCATTAAACAAGAACACGAAATCTAATGATTGGTATTATCGACGATTTTCATCATACAAGAAAATAATAAGATTGATTGCATGGATTCTAAGATTCATAAGTAATTCAAGAAATCCGAATTCAAAAGAAGTATCTGAACTTACATGTTTTGAAATAGAACAAGCTGAAAGAAAATTAATGATTTTGATCCAGAAAGACAGCTTTGATGAAAAGAATAATGAGAAAATTCGTAGCCTAAGACCAATCTTAGATGAAGATGGTATCATCAGAGTAAAAACACAAGTCATCTATCGAGAAGATACTGTCAATTTTAAGTACCCAATTCTTTTGCCGTCTAACCATCCTGTAGTACATCGTTTGATCTCCTGGAAACACCAAGAGCTATTACATGCAGGAGTCGCTCTTTTGATGACATCTATACGAGAAGACTACTGGATCCTGAAAGCCAGGAAAACCATTCGAGCAGTAGTTCAGAAATGTGTGCATTGCAAAATATTTAGTGCACAGAAGACAGAGTCAGAACCTATTGCATTGCCAGCAGAAAGAGTTCAAGGTGCGGCAGTATTCCAAATAACTGGAGTAGATTTAGCTGGGCCCTTATATTTGAAAAATGAAAAAAAGGTATGGATTGTGTTGTACACTTGTGCAGTGTACAGGGCCATACATTTAGAATTAGTGACGTCATTAGCAACAGATTCCTTCCTCCAATCTTTTAGGTGCTTTATAGCGAGAAGAGGATGACCGACGACCGTTTATTCTGATAATGGTAAAAATTTTGTCGGTGCAGATAGAGCTTTTTCAGACATCGATTGGGAACAGATCTCAGCTGCAGCAGCTGTACAAAAAATTCGTTGGAAATTCAATTCGCCTACTGCTGCCTGGTGGGGTGGTTGGTGGGAGCGGTTGATACAAATGGTGAAACGTATCTTGAGGAAAGTACTAGGTAGAGCCTCATTATCCTATGAAGAGCTTATCACAATTCTTTGTGACTGCGAACAAGTTGTAAATGCTAGACTACTCACGTATGTCTCAGAAGATGTGGATGATCTAGCACCTTTAACACCACCAATGTTTCTACAAGAAATAAGTTCTTCAGGTGTGATAGATTTTGATGCAATTGACGCACAGGAATTAAACAGAAGAGCAAAGTATAGACAACAAGCTCGAGAACATCTTAGAAGACGATTCTGTATTGAGTATTTAGGGCAGTTACGCCAACAAAATTCCCTGCAAAAGAATGTCAAGCAACTGACCGTTGGTGATGTCGTTCTCGTAGAGTCTGATAAGAAACGTACGTATTGGACTTTAGATCGTGTGCAAAAACTAATTTCTGGAAAAGATGGTCACCCGAGAGTTGCTCGGGTAAAAACTGAAAATGGTGAACTTTTAAGACCAATACAAAAACTGTACAATCTAGAGATTCCAAAAGAACACTCTTTAGAACCAATATTACGAACAAGAAGTGGCAGAACAGTGACTGTTCCAAAACGTTATCAGTCATAAGACTATTTTTTGAACACTGAACTTTACAAACTTTTTTCCTTATTTTTAGTATATCTCATTTCCTAGTGTTAATTTGAATTTGTAATAATATGTTTAATTTTTGTTTGAATTTTTGCAGGAAATTGTATAATTTGTCTTTGAAAATCAGTATTAAGAATATCTATGCTTTGGCCATGTAATGAAAGTATAATGTTACACATATTTTGTTGTGCCTATTATTGAGTTTTCCTGTTGAAAACTCAAGGTGGGAGATTGTCGCGAATCCAATTGAATTCCTACTAACAGGAGATGTTTTCATAAATGTATCTTTCTAAGCTGTGTGAGAAAGATGGTTTTGTTTTTGTAGATGTATTTTTCCAAGCTGTGTGAAAAAATGTTGTTGTCGAAAAATGGTTTTGTAGAACGTTTTGTCGGCACGGAAGTGAGAGAATAAAGATATTCGTTATGTTTTTAAGAGGACTGTTTTTCACGCATTAAAGTATTATTTTCTTTTGTTTTAAAAATGACGAAAGTATTAAAGCGGGTAGTTTTAAGGTTTCGAAAATCGCTATGTATGTAATTTTGCGATAATGTGAGAGGAATTACACAATGTACAATATGTGTGTTTATTTGCTTTTTTTTTTAACTTAAGCTTTATTTCAACAAATAGAATACAAAGTTGACCCTAAATGTATAACATGGAAAAAAATATATATCTGTATTTTGTGTGCAGTTACAGAATATTTACTTGACATTATAATTAACGAGAGCTTTGATATGTAGCTCGTTCGACTGAATGGGATACTCTTGGACGAAGGTCTGCCACTTTACACTCAGAATGATGTCTTTTATTTTTCTGCAGAATAAATTTCTAGCATCTTGGAGCAAATCTTTCTCGTCATGTCTCAGAGCCAAGACAATGAAATCGCAGAAAGTATCTACGGATAACTTGGCCTTCATAAAACATAAACATTCTGCTTTCAGCTGATCTTCTTGGTATTTGTCTGCCACTTCATACAAAGCACACACGTTATCACATGACAGTGTTTGCACTTTTCCGGTATAAATGAAGCTTATAAAGGATTTAAATATATCCGGCTCACAGTCGTCGATGGATACGATACCTGTAGTCTTTTCTTTCATCTCAGTCGTAAACATAGAACTGAAGTAAGAGTTGCGTGCGGCTAAGATACTCCTATGAAGATGGAATTCCCTGTTTTTAACCCTGATTGTTACGTCACTATGCTTTTCGCTCTCCAGCATGTCGGCCAAATCACCTACCAGTTTTTCAGTTGCTGAAAAAAAAAGATTAATTAATTTCTAATATCTATGTAAAGTACATTTTTAGAAAACATCTATCCGAGGGGTAGAGGAAAGTTGAAACATACAGGTACTTTGATGATTTATGACTTAAATGCAGTGCCGCACAGTGGTTCCAAATCAGCAATAATGGTGCCAAAAATCAGAACATCGAAGTTTTTTTTTTTCGAGGGAAATACAATCTACAATATTCAGAAATATCTGTAGATATTTTATATAGGTTTATAATATATTTTAGCTTTATATAGAATGAAAACTTGTAAAACCATATATTCACAGAGATTGAATGTGATTTCGTGAGAGAAGTCGGTTTGAAGTTGAACATTGGGAACTGCCTATATTAGTTCAAAATCAGTAACTGTGGTTAAGATCGAAAAGTATTTTTTTTTTGTCAGTTAATAAGTCAGGTTTTCGTTACACTGAGCCAGATTTGGAGAGAAATGTTAGTATGAAATTGCATATCGGAGCAGGAGTATAGTCATATAATGAGTAGTTAAATGGGGTGTCTCACTGGTCACCCCCTTTCCCCCTACACACATGTTAGTTAGACTCGCAGACAAAATTAGAACACATCAATTACATTTAATTTATTAATTACATTGATCGTTAACAGTGAAAGCAATTATTTACAGTTACTAATATTTATTGACTTTTAATATAAGTAAGCAAAAACTTAATGTTTTAGTAACATGTTTGTTTACTCATAAAAAGAAAATAAAAATAAAATTATATATGTACATTTTATCCAACACTTGGGGTTCATTATGAGAGGGAATTGTGACTACCTTTGCAGGTTTCCATATCCCTCGAGTTGGGGTTATGGTAAAGCAAGTGCGGGTCGGAAAAACTCGACTTAAGGCCTAGGGCCTGGTTCCCTTCTGGGTGTCCAGCCCCGAAGCTGTTGGGGGACGCCGGCCCGTCCCCAAGTGTATCGTGGTGATTCTCATAATGAGTTCCACCACGTATCGCAGCGATCTACGTCGTCAACACATGGGTCTAAGGGTTGGAGGGTCCCTAGCTGGCGGTCCTCTGGCCTGCCCGAAGCGCATACAGAGAGCCAAATGCAGTCGCGCGCGCTAAAAGTCCCTCAGAACTTGGGTTCGGTGGTCGAAGACGCACCTCAAGCGGCTCGAGGCGCATCCTACTTTTTATCCAACACTTGGGATGAAATTCGGCAGTATTGAAATTTTAAATCCCCATTTCTTAAGTGTTATTTTTTCCCCATTATCTTTAGATAAAAAGTTAGAAAATTGTTTTATACTGAAAACGCAAGTCTGAGAACATCCACACAGGTAAAAAGAGAAAATGTTTGCCCTGTCTCCTTAAAGTTCCCCATAAACAATATCTAGAAATCCATTCCCTTTTTCTGCCGAATAAAAGATGAAGCGGAAATTTCGGAGGCTGTTTATTAATTCTGATGGTTGAGGGCTAAAATTGAAAACAAGTCGTTGGGGACCACCGTAATACTTACCCCTCATGAATATGCATAATATAAAATATGAAAATAAAACATGTATAAACTACTTATAAAATGCATTGCAATTCGAATAAAATCAGGCTTGATGACGTCCTAAGCTTTAAATGCTCTATTACTGAATTGAGTAAAAGAAACATCCCTTATAACTCCAAAAATGATAATCCTATTAACTAACGGTTTATTGCGTCGGATGAAGCGTCTCATTTCCAATTAAAATGTATCTTTGAATTGAAATTTGAATGAAATACAGGGTCATTAAAAATCGAAGAGTGTGGAAAATATGATACCAAATATCTCGGCAACTCATTATCCGGTCGACTTCATTCTTTATGCAAAATGTATGTTTTTTTTATTGTCTTGTATAGTCACTCCTTAAAATAAACAATTTCGAAAATTTTTATATACCTTTTATCAGAACGGATATTTCCAGAGTCTGATAAAAATAGTTCCGGATAATCGAGGTGACTGAAATTCAATAAGCTTCTTCCCATTATTACGTGCTAAGTACATACCAAATTTAAAGTCTCTATCTCAAATTTTTCGGGAGATAGAGAGTTTACAGACACACAGGCGGAGGGCAAATTTTTTTTTCTAAAAATATATTTTTCGGAATCTCCAGTGTCTAAAACGTGTTAAGTGCGTCAAATTTTTTTTTTTTCGATTTTCAAAACGGTTACAAGAATCCCCCTATACTACGTATGATGGGTAAGTAATAAAGGGGAAGAGGGAGGATATATAGGAAGCAAAAGTTTGAGGTGCGGAAGCTGAATTCACGTATTTGATTATAATTTATTTTAATTACAACTACCAAAATCACAAACAGAACATTACTTTTTTTAATAAAAAAAATTTGAATATTTTACATATTTTAGCCATTTTATGTCGGGGGAAGGCGGAAGGGAAGTAGCGGAAATTGTGATAAGAGGAAGAATTTAGATGATAGATTTTTTATTTAATGAGAGAAAAATAAAACGAGCAAACACTTTTTCTTAAAGAAGAGTTTTAAAGATATTAAGCTTTGTGTGATAGAAAGAGACAAAGGTGTGAGTGGAGACATTTCAAGAATCTTCTAATTAATACATCAGATATTTAATAATTCATAGTAACACAATAAAAACAATTGAAATTCAGACATATACTTAAAAACATTAAAACACATATTTAAAAAAGTACACGATTTGAGTTATTACACCCTTTATCAGTACACATAACGTAATGAACGTAAAGTATGCCAATAACAACAACTAATTAAGAAATACATGTGCCGAAAGTCAAAAACTAAAAGTCAGAAGAATACTGCGTATTCAAGTGGCACGGGGATTGCTTCAGTATGGGTTTTTATAAATATTTATATTATTAAAAAGTTATAAAATTACTTTATATTAAAAACACAAGCGTGAGAACATCCAAACAGGTGAAAAAAGGGAAATTTTTTAACCACCTTCTCTTCCTTATCCACAGTATCTAGAAATCCACCACTTTTGCTGGGGGAAAAAAAGACGAAGCGAAAATTTCGGGGGCGGTAGGTTAATTTTTAGTTCTGATGGTTGAGTATACTATTATTCATTGTAACTACAAAGTAAGAACAGAGCATTTTTTTCTCATTAAAACTTTTAAAGACTTTAGACTTTATTTGCTGGTGAAGAGGCAGGCAGAAGTAATTTCGAAGGCGGAAGAAAAAAAAAATAGATGATTGATTATTATCTATTCATTGTAACTACAAAGTAACAAACAAATATCATTTTTTTAAGTATCAACTTTTTAAATTGAAAACTTTTAAGGAATTTAGAATTTCAGTGCTGGGAGGGTGGATGATAAGAAGTGGAAACTTAACTGAAAAGCTGTGAGCTGAAAAAAAATCCTAAATCCTAAATAGAACAGAATTTTTTTAAAAACAAAATTGAAATCTTTCGCAGATTATAGATATTTTATTACTATTCAGAGTTTGTATAAGGGTGGAAGGGAGGGAGCCGAAACTTTGGGAAGAGGGGAAATTAAGATGATTTATATAAACTAATTGATGTTTGTTACAAACCTAAAGTAAACAAAAAAAAATTTTTAAGTTTGAAATATATTAAGATTTGTGTAATACAAAGAGGCAAACGGGTGAGGAGAGAAGTTTCTGGAATATTCTAATTAATTAATTAGAGGATTCATGATTAATTCATAGGAAATACAATAACTGAAAATAAAATAAAAATGTATAAAGATTTTAAGTTTTGTATGGTAAGGGGCAAATGGAGGAAGGGAACCTTTCGTGCGGAGGAAGGATTTACCTGTTTGACTATATCTTTCTTTTATTGATTACTGTTTTTTTATTATTATTGTTAATGTGTAGAAAAAAAATTAAACATTTTTAAAGATTTTAAACTTTGTATTCTGGCGAAGGGGGAAAAGAGAGGGAAGGAAATTTACGGAGGAGGGATATTGGATAAAGTTTTAAAAAGGGGGAAACATTTACTAGAATCAAACGTGTAAAAATCTCATCCCTGTACAAAAAAAAAAAATCCTACAGTGTATGAAAGTTAGAATTTAATAAAAAATTCACCTCATCTTTTGTCCTCCTCCCTCGTGGCACCCCCCAATTACATTTAATTTGAATTCTCAATGTCATTTCAATTAGAACAATGTACTAACGAAAATAGCGCATATACAAACAGTACGAAAGCTAGAAATGATGTTTAGCAACATAACTGCTGATTTAGAACCACTACGCTCGCCCCTACCGAATTCGATGCCACGTACAACGACTCTTGCGAGGCACTTCACTTCATGATTAGTTAATACCCCCATTTTCCCACTACAATCATCTTTCGAAAAAACTCCCATGACATATGCATGCATGTGGACAAAAACAAAGATATTCGTGCAATAAAAAGATAATCCTTATTAATCTATAAAATATGTGATATAATGGTAAAATTTCGTTTATGTTATTATAGATTTTTTTTTATTTTGCAAAATTCTTTTTTTAGTGTGTGAAATGTCTTCCACTGGGCTTAGGCGCGATGCCTTTCCTGTTTTTTCGATGACGTCGGCCTGCATTTGTGTGTATGAGTGAACACGATAGCGCCCAATGTATGCTTTCGATTGAGTTCTCATTTAGTGAATATGTTACAAGTTACAGTCGCAAGAACCCTATTTATTTTCGAATAAATCAGTCGCCGAGATTGGTATTTAAACCTTTTTAAACCATTCTGTGACGATATCTGATAAATATTTTCTCTTGTATCTGAATGAAATCACAGTGGAACCTGCTAAAGTGAGCACCTTGGTAAAGTGGCCACCTGAATAAAGTGACCACTTTTTCAAAATTTTACTGGTGCTCATATAAAAAAGTCCTTCCGGCCTGTACCGGGAGGAAAAGGTAGCTTTCCTATGTCTTCGTTTTAAAATTTTAGCTAATGTTACACGAAAACAGCAAGCTAAAATGCAAAGAAAACGTTTACAAAAGATTCGTAAACTCAATCGACAACTGATTCGTTACTGAATTTGAATAAGAAATTCGCCAAATTATTGAGCTATAGCCAAATTGGCTTCATTTATGAAAACTTATTTTGGTCGCCAAATGTCGCCAAGTTTGGCGAGAATTTGGCGCTAACGGATATGAATATATAGTTTTATGCGTATGATTGGGAAAATGATTACAACAATGAAAATTTTTGTAATGTGCTGTCTTGTTTCAAAATGTCAGCCACCCTAGAATTTCAAACTGCTGTATCTCAGCCACTTTTTAAGATAGAGGTAAAACAAAAAATGCTCTGGAATCCTTGTATCAAGGCCTAACACGTAATTAAAAAATAAATTTGAATTTTTAACTTTTTTGTATATTTATTTTAGATTTTAAGTTAATTTAAATATTTAAGTGGCCGCCATCTTGAAACAAGATGGCGGACCAAGCTGGCCAACGAACTCGGTCGAGACATTAGTGATCTTAATACACACAATTAGTTTTATCAAAATTGATTTATAAATACGAGCGTTATCGTATGACATAGGTCAGATATATATATATATATATATATATATATATATATATATATATATATATGGATATATATATATATATATATATATATATATATATATATATATATATATATATATATATATATATATATATATATATATATATATATATATATATATATATATATGGATATATATATATATATATCTATATATATAAATCAACATTTGAACGGAGGGTGGTTTTGGGGTCTGGGGGTCATGATCGGTGAAAATATATCGAAATTTTCCGGAACTGATTTCCTCCGAACGGCTGCAATAGGTAGCTTTATACTTTTTTGTATTGAAAGCTACCTAATAATATGAGAATTGTCCAGTAATGTGACCACCTTTCTATAGTGTAAAGTGACCAGATAGCCTGTCATTGTCAATGTTATTTGAACCTGTAAAATGTAATCATCCATTTCTCTGCATGCCAAAAATTTTCAAACTAAAATACTAAAGTGACCATTTTCCAAAATTTTTATTTTCATCCATAAACAAGAACGAAAAATCATGCGTCAAGCATAGATTATGTAGCACTTTCCAACGCTTCCAAAATAATTTTACAAAACATACCGTTTAATAAGCTAAAAGATAACATCTAAGTAAACAATTTGGAAAACGCATAACATATTTAAAAACATAATTTCAGGAATTTCCAACAGATACAATATTCGGAAAAATATCCTGATACTTTTATTCAGCCCTGTATATGGTCTATAGATTTGTATATGCTAGGATGCTAAATTTTAGTTTAGTTAGGAAACGCGTAGCACAGTTTAAAATTATCTTTCTGGAGTTTCTGTCAATAAACGGAAATGTGTTAGCGAACTTTTGTGCTGCCCTGTATAGGATCTACAGAATTTATACACACCACATAATAGACAAAAAGCGAGTTAAAATTAAAATCGCGTTTAGTAACTTCAAACGCACTTCCAGGAATTAGTGTTAACATACAGTAGAGAATTCTTTTGTGTGTCCCTGTAAATGAACGATGACTGCTATACACACACTATTCTGTAGTAAGCCTCTTGTAATGCACCTTAGATATATATATATAAATTTCAATGCGTTTAAAATAGTGAAACATTATTTAAATAAACCGCAGACGATTTTTCTCCATAGACGTCATGTAACGGAATTCTTTTGACTGTCCCTGTAATGTAACTATAAGTGCTATGCACACCCTATTCCATATTAAGCTTCTTCTAATGCACCTTAGTGATATATATAAATTAAAATGCGTTTAAAATAGTGAAACATTATTTAAATAAACCGCAAATGATTTTTCCCCATAGACCGCAATGTAACGGAATTCTTTTGAGTGTCCCTGTAATAAAACTATAAGTGCTACACACTTCCGTTGAAATAGGGAACATGCTATAGATAACGACAATAACATATAAAAATTGCAGAGCAATCCGAGCATATTTACGGGAGTTAGAGCACGGACAGACGGCAGACGGCAGACGGCAAACGGCCATACGGCCAGACAAACCGAAGTCATAAGCACTTTTCAACTAGGTTGGAAAGTGCTAAAAAGTACAGGAATTTATCTTTTATACTGACCACCTGCTTAATGTACGGAATTTGGCAGCATAAAAATTTTCAATCTTTCCTTGAGTAGGTCTCGAGTGAAAGCCAGGTCTTTCCGCTATGAAAATGCAGTCTGCAAATGATGATAATATCCTTTCAAATATTCAAAATCTTATAAAACAATTGACTTTCGAAGATGAACTAGTGAATGCTGAATTATTCATGAATTTTGACAATGATATACCAATATGCAATGCTTCCGTTGATCAAGAAAGTTTGAAGCAAGAAATTTGTGATATGTTTAAAAATGAAGAAGATTATGTTAGTGAAGATGAAGTTGAATTCGAAGAAAATGATGAAATTTCCGACGCAGAAATGCTAATGATCTAAAAAATAAAAAAAAATAAATAAAATAAAAAGAAAGAAAGAAAGAAGAGAAAATGTATGCCTTAAATAACTGTCCACCAATGCTGAATTTATCGAATAAACTTGAAGGCATAACTGAAAAATAATTGTTGAAAAGAAGTGCTTTAAGCAACAAAAAATTTCTGACTTTTTTGCTGTGAATAAAACTTTATAAAAGTTTGTATATTTTTTCAATGAATATTTTATTACTGCCTATTATAGAAACGTTATCATTATGAAATTACAATAAAAATAAAAATGCGTAATAATTATAGTGTACCTTGTCGTTACGTGTTATTTAAATCAATCACTACAGAAGTTCTTCAACTGAATTTAAAAGAAATAAGGTGAGTTTTAAAGTTAATTATCTTCTATATAGTATATTTTAAATTAGTAATTCAGTTATTTTTAACAGTTAATTAATCAATTCATTACTTAATATAGTGCCTTTTTCCGTATGTATATTTTAATTTGCGTTATTTTTTGAGAACATAAAAAAATTAACGTGCCATTTTTAAAGACACTTAATAAAGTGACCACCTCTATATAGTGACCCTTTTAGCCGGCACCGAGGATGGTCACTTTAGACAGGTTCCACTGTATATTTATTGTTCATGTTCACCTTATATCGATACAGCTACCATGTTTCACCAGAACTTGACTTAATTAATAAAATCCCTTTTTCTTTTTTTTAGGTCTTAATTTACGGGCGGAATGAAAATTTATTGAAAAGTACGTCATTAGGAAAATGTTTAAGCTTTATGAATGAAAGTACATGTTTCCTTTAAAACATGAGATCATTTTCACCTGTATATATTTTCCACTTTTGAAAAATTAAGATCTAAATTTTTATTTATTGTTATATTATTACAAATTATTTGAAATCACAAAATTCTGTTAAGTGCTCGAAAACTCCAGTGGAGTCACTCCATATATTTAATTTTTAAACAAGTTAAAAAAAATTTCTTCGCCAAGGAAAGTATATAAGGAGAAAAAAATATATATTGTACGTGGATAAATATAATGCATGACACACCTTTTATTTTTGCTGTGCCACATTCATGAGCAGTCAGTTTCCTTAATGCAACAACACTGCCACATATAGGGCATCTCATGGGTTTATCCAAGCAGTTTTGCTCATGAGATGAAACGCATTCAGCATCCAAAGTTTTTCTACAGTGAGAACACTTGGCTGTCACAGTATTACCTAAAATAAACATGATAAAAAGTGAGAAAGAATTTTCATGGCTACTATGATCTTCAAAATAATTCCAAAAATAAAATATCTGAGTTCATATCAAAAGCTACAAAGAAAATCACATTTGAGCTTCAGAGATAGATTATATACATAAAATCAAATATATAGTAATCAATAAGTGATAAGTCATGTCATAATTATACTTGTGGGTCATTAGCATGTATACTCGTATAATTAGACTTGCTTTACTACTTTTGTTTTAGTATGAAAACTTTCTTAAATTCTCAAATTCTCAGAGAATTATTGGATTATTAACAAGATTTTTTAATTAGATTAGAAAATACTTCATACTCGGAAAACTACTGCAATGTGAACTAGTCGTTGGGGGCCACCGTAATACTTACCCAGTACGGATATACATAATATAAAATATGAAAATAAAACATGTGTAAAATATTTATAAAATGCATTGCAATTCGAATAAAAGGATTGCAGTTTCTGCCTTTCGCAATAGCAAATGCAAAGCATTATCGTCGGACAATTTTCCATATCGTTTTCACTTTATCCACGGCTCATACATTTAAGAACAAATAAAATTCAAGCACTTTTCAAGGACTTATTTAAATATTTTAAGGGCTATTTAGACATATGCATGCAATTATACATGCATTAAAATGAGTGCATACATAAAAGTAAATAGAGATAATTTTTTTTTCTTTAGGAGCAAAAAAGACGCCATATCATTAAAAGAGTAGAAGTAATGTCTCAAATGAAGTTTATTTCAGTATAATCAAAGTTCTCAGACTGTTGTTGTTGTTCCTCAGACTGTTTCAGGAGGGTTCTGCATCCTGACTGCCCTTTGGTTAGAAAAATCTCCTGCCCTTCTTGGCCTCGTAAAAAAATAGCAGCTGTCTTGTCCTTAATTTAAAAAATGCATTTTCTATTAAAAAATTTTTCGGTGGTGAAAAAATTCATTGTTGTCTTGAAAAGAGTGCCCGAATTTTTAAATATTTAAAGTATCTAAAAATCAAGAATGCTGCCTATCTAAAAAGTGTCTTTTTAGATATTGCATGATTACCTATATTTAAATATTTGTTTGAAAAGAACAGGTATCTTAAACGGACGAGGCTATATCATAATAAATGTGGAACCTACAGACAACCTATGATAATAGGAAAATAAAAATTAAATTCGAATAATTTCCTTCAAAAAAATTTTTTCATTCACTTAATAGCAAAAAATGACGATAAGGCCATCAACTGATTTTTCTTTCTTTCTTTCTTTTTTTTTTAATATGTTCAAAAAAAAAAAAAAAAAGAAGAAGAAGAAGTAAATAATGTCTATATGTAAATAAATGTCTTAATTAAAAAGTATCTAAAAATGAAATTAGAAATTTTAAAATACAAGGATTATTATCATATTTTTCAAATTTAGGACTGTCAAGCACTTTTCAAAGTTTTTCCAAAGTGTAGGAAACATGTTATGGCCCGTCGCAATGAGGTCAATGTCTTCCCATAATTTATGCAATAACTATGGCTTCACATTTCATGAAGTCGATAAGATAATAACAGATAAATATTAATAATTTAAATAAATAAATAAAATAAATCCTAATAAATAATGTTAGGTTTTATAAAATAAAAATGAAATTCATACCCAAATTATCCCGACTGGGGGTATTTACTTATTTTTTTAGATGAGTTAGGGATAAATTTACATTATTGCAAAATTACTGGGTGTTTCCAAAATTTAAAAATCTACAGCAGGCAATAAGGCATAATATTTTGAATTTTCTCGGGCACCCAAAACCCATGCTACATTTCCTTACCCCTCCCCTTTTTTGACTGTTTAACAGCCTTAAATACGGACTGATATCAGAATTTTAAACACCTATGGTATTTAAATTTTAAATTAGGTATTTCCGTTACGTAACAAAGGCATTATCCACTATTTACCTGCATCATCACTGGATTTGGAGTAGTAGTCTATATCACACACTAGGGCGAGGGCATCCGACGGCACCAGCTCGAACTTCTTTAAAGTAACCTCAGACCTTTTTAAGAACTTAGGACTTCCGCATCCCTCTGCCTTTTCAAAAACATGTGTAAATTGCATATCTTGATGTTTATTCCCTTTGAAATTTTTCACGGTCAACGAACATGACAAGGTGATCGGAGGACCATTCAATTTTCTATACAGATACGCTCCAATATATCCAAATGAGTTATTCTCCGATCGACCATACGGGTAGATACCAAGATACCATGATGCACCAGCAACTGAAAACGAAGGGGAAATGTAGGCTTTTTCTAAAAGTGAAAGAAAATTGTCAATTTTCCACTCAAAAGTAACCCTTGCAAGTTTTTGCACTTTTCCAGTGGTTGTCATACCAAGGATTGGGATTTTTGTCTCTGTAGATTGGTGTCTTGCTATTGACTTTATGTTCCAGTAAGACTACCTAAAAAAAAAGAGAAATAACTTAGGCGCGACTAAATATCCTGCTTAAATTAAATATATAAATGATAACATATTTGTTCGAAATTAATAAATTCTTTCAACACAAAGAACAACAAGTAAGAAAAATATGCATTTCGCATACATAATGAAACACTTTCCAATATAATTAGAAAATTTTTACGAAACTTACTGTTTTTTCATACGATGAAAAATGTCTATCTAAATGAAAAATGAAAACAAAACACAACAAAATTGCTTTTTAAGTAAATAATCCTTTTTAAGCAATGACCGCTCGCAATATTCGAATTATTTTGTACATGCCTGAGTGTAAATTTATCAATTTTTCTATAAACCACGTAATGTACTAAATTTTAACTCAGCTGAGAAACGCTTTTCGGCTATTACCATTCACAGATAACGAAGTATCCCTATCGTATCCATCCACTTTTTGTGCCCGGCTCGAGCGCAAGATTTTCAAAAATGAGGGGTAAAATGTGAAACATTTTCCAATAAAGCTCTTTATAAAAATTACTATTTATAATTACACATTCATTTATGCTAATTAGGCATTAATTTAAATTAATTAAACAATAAACATATGAATTTATATTTATTACATTTTAATTTACGCGACCTGCATTTCATCAACATGAAAATATCTGTAACGTACAACCTATAATTAATCCGGAGAAGAAAACCACTGTTACCGTTTAAACCTGGTAACTAGGCCTGTGCTTTAAATCTATTTAAGCCAAAATACTGATTTAAAACTAACATCGAAAATCCGATTTATCTATTAACATTTGATTTATCTATTAATTTTTAAAAAAATACCGATTTGAGGATAACATCGAAAAACCGATTTATCTATTGGCTTTAAATCGATTTAAAACAAAATAATGATTTAAAGCTAACATCAGCGATCATCTATTTAATTTTCCAAAAAAAATTTGGAATCCCGATCTACATCGACGTATCTACCGCGTGCGTGGCAATCTCAGGTAAAATCGATTTAGCAGGATTCATTTAAGCAAACATCGCCAGCCGCAATGTTTTCCAAACAATATCTCCGATTTAAGAAGAACCCGATATAAGAGAGAACCAATTTAAGCAAAGATTCGTAAGTAAATTTTTGAATTTGTTCTTTTTGTAAATGGCAATAGTTTTCGGAAATTGATTAAGTGCTTACATGGTTGAAAGTTGAAAAGAAAAAGTCAAATTTAATACTTAAAATCCAAATTCATCGAATTTCAGTTTATATGATGATGCATTCTTTTAATGAAAAATTAATTTTTCACATGTTTGAATACTTCAATATTTTTTTTTTAATCTTCTATTATTTTGTAAATAATTAAAACCCTTTAAAATAGAGTAATGAATTGTGTTGGGTACTCCGATTTTCTGCAAGACGCATGGATTTCTTGCCTTTTTCTTTTTTTTCCTTTTTGCAACTGTACTGAGAATATTTTTCTGAAATTGATTCAGTATTTATGGATGAAAAAAATAACAGTAAAGTTTTAATAATAACAATAAATCGCATTTGAAAGCATATGACAAAGTATCAACCCTTGAATGTGAAGTATGTAAAGTTTGTGAATTGATTTTTGATAGAAAGTGTGCATTAATAGTTCAGAAGAAGACTCATACTGACGAAAAATCGCATACTTTTGGGTCCTTTCAAAAATCATTCGAACGAAAATATAAATTGAAGTTTTGCATGCATGATTTAAGCAATCGTTTAGAGAAAATTAAAATTGGAGAATTAGATCGATAAAACAAAATTATATAAGATAAAATTAAATTAAATTGGGAAGGAGAAATAGTGTGAGTAGATAGAAAAGGAGAGATTTACTCCAGTAGGAGGAGCCAAACCATCGTCTTATAGTACGATGGTGAAAATGGGGGTTCAAAATGTGGGATAGGCGTCTTGTAAGAGAGAGGGTGGAAAGGGTGAAGTGTGTTATAAGAGGGGGGGGGGTGTCTTAGGGGAGTTTAATGTTAAAATTTTTAAATGTCTTATATTACGAGGTATCGGTTATGATAGAGTCCAACCACTATCCCCTCGTGTCCCCTGCCCCTTATGCCCAATGCTCCCCCATCCCCACAATTTAATTTTTTTTTAGGTAACTTTAGGTATCGTTTACGGTAGAGTACGAACATTACCCCGCTACCCCCCTGCCCCCCACCATTTTTTTTATTTTATGTAAATTTTGGTATCGGTTACGGTATAGTACGAACATTACCCCGCTATCCATATGCCCCCTTGCCACCCAATTATTTTTAATTTTATGGGAGAGAAAGTTCAAAGTGGTGTCGCCGTCTATCGTAAGGCCTAATATTTACAAAATTTGAAAATTACTGTTTCTTCAAATGTTTTAAGCTGTATTCGTACCCCCTACAAAATAATCTCATGATGTGTTGATTTGATGTAGGTTTAAACGAACACACCATGAGGTCATGGTTCTTAGACGAGATTTAAGATATTTAAGAAAAGGTGTCACGTGATCAAACATACTGAATTATTACTATACAGTATTAATTATATTGTAAATTAAGGGTTTGTTATAAATTTTGAAAAATAATTTAAGTTTTCAATAAACTTTAATGTTTAAACTTACAAACACATTGGAATATATTTATAACATATAAAGTAACCTTGTAAAAGGTTGGTTGGTTGGTTGTATAAACTTGAAAAAGCAAAGTGTACTTTACCAATCCGCATACAAGAGGTTTCTGTAACATAAATTTTAAGCTATACTGTATAATAAAGCAAATGTAACTTACCAAGTGGGGTTTAAGGATACTGTAATAGAATTTTTAATTATATAATTTAAAAAGTAAAGTTTAACTTACCATTATATCTGTGGCCGGATTCGAACTGTCAACCTTTTGGATAGCACTCAAATGCGCTCCCAGTTACACTACGAAGTCTTCATACAATTAATATAAATAATGAAACCTATCAGAATATTACTCCTTTTAAAGATGTTTGAAAAATTTATAAGTTAATAAAACAGGATGTGACAACATTTGTAGAATAACGTCCTGTTTTACAACGATAAGAATCGTAATATAAGCAGCTCGCACACCGTAATGAATTTTTTGTTTAAAGTTCTGAAGCCTGCTTTCCTGACTTAGACGATTGTTCTTCTAATACCTTGCTGCATATTTGTTTGTTCACCTGCCTGTTTACCTTGCTTTTTGGATACTTATAAATCTGAAAATGACTAATTCGCTTAACACATTTTATTATGAAATTTCAGAAATCAGCGAGTATAGTAGAATATTTCAGTATTTTGATGTTTTTACCCCATACCATTGGGACTTAGGGGAGGATACGATTGTCGAAGTGCAAATGAATAAGGACTGTGAGTTAAACGTTCACATTCAGAAATATAAAGAATTTGAGAATAGAGGTAAACTGTTCCCTACAAATGAAGGAATTACAATATCGTGCGCAACCTTTGATAAATTTGAAACGAGAATGGCTAAATTTAATTTTAACTCTGCAGAAAAAGAAACATTCGTATGTAACAACGACTTACTAATGATTCATGTGGATAAGGAATCATGCATACTGCAAAAACTATTGAAATCGGAACAACCTGATTATTTACTACTTACAAAAGATCAATTTCTTAAACTAGGGAAAAATTGCATTAAAATTAGCAAATGTCTTATTCAAACTTTTTAAAAAACCTTTTACCTGTTTATGTTTTAAAAAACTTAAAAAAATGTAAGTGTTCTCACTTTACTGAGGAAGAGGCGATGGACTATTTCTTAGCATGCTTCGATCATGAATTAGAGAGATCAGTATACCGCACGTTTGGCTATTATTTATGTTCAATCGGACAACCAGTTGAAATGGATCACGAGTGTATGAGATATAATTGGTGAAAACAATATAACTGGTGCAGTGATAGTGCACTGTTAAATTTCAACTTTAAGGAATTTGTGAAAAATCTGTTAGAGAAATGTTCATGTAATTATACTTATTCACTTTTTGAATCTATGAATGTAGACTTTTATAACCATTTGAACAATGTATTTATAAATTAACGTAGAAATGTTTTTATTTAACAAATATTTGTTTTGTTTTTATATCGCGTGTCTGTTTTTTTATTTGCATATGAAATGAATCTTTAAAGTTTCTAGAAAAAAAATTTATCATCTATGTATAGGGAATAAATAATTATAGTTTTTAGAAAGTATTTTATTATAAAATATTATAATTTTTCTTTGGAAAATGTAGAAATTTCTTTTATTTTTATACAATACTACTTAAATGTGAAATTTCACATCTGCATATTGCGCTTGTGGTCGTTGAACTCTCACCTATCTTACATGAAAGCGAATTTAGATTTCGACTACAACTTTCACTTTGAAATAAGTAGTCTAAAAAATAGATATTAATTAAAACTGATTAATTTTTTTTAAAGAACTATGATCCGCCTTTATATAAAAAATTAGTAGCTGTTCTCACTTTTAATAAACGTTTTAATGAAGACGAGTTTTATTTAAATTTCTTATTTTACAATTGTTCACTAAACTGTGAGATCACATTATACACTACTTGGCAAAGTATATTATTATAAATATTACAAAATTTCTTCAGAAAATGTAGATAACTTGTTTTTTACTATTTCAATAAAAATTTGCACCATTATTATAATATAACTTACACATTGTATGCAAAATACTATATACTACCCTTTACTTGATAAATTATTTAAGATTTTAAACTAAAATTGAGCGAATAAATAACATTCTCTAATACAGGGGTAGTACTAGCCCTAGATGATATTTCAGGACATACTTTTTTTGATATTTCAGGACAATTTCAGGACACATTTGCTTGGCATATTAACCAAAAAAACCGTTAACTCCCTCTTCAATACATTTTATTATCATAAATAGTACACTAAATACAATTTATTTATTTTATTTATTTATTTATTTATTTTTGTGAAAGTTTACATTTAAAAGAAAAGTAATTTTACCAGAACCCTTTGACCAAGCTGCTAAAAAATTGTGATTTTTGCATTACTGAATGACGAAAATCTCGATTTTTTCTTCACTGATTGACGAAAATTGCAAAAGATTTTCTTTTTTATAACCAATTCGTAAAAATTGGGATTTTTTTTTTTTTTTTTGTGTGTGTGTGTGTGTGTGTGTGTGACTGAGAGACAAAAATAGCAAAATTTGTAAATGACTAATCAATAAAAATTGTGAATTTTGGTAACTGATTACCAAAAGTTGCAATTTTTTTTGTGCAAATTGATGAAAAGCACTATTTTTAACGATAGATTGAAGAAAATTGTAACTTTCGTGATCGTTTTGCACCAGTAAAAAGGTACACCTACCCCCTATTTGATGATTTTAAATACCGATATAGCACAAAACTCGCAGTATTTCAGGAATATTAGGACAGACTACCATATTTCAGGACATTTCAGGACGTTTTTATTTTTTTTCAGGAATATCAGGAATTTCAGGACAAGTACTACCCTGCTAATATTATGAGTTATACATCGATTTACGTTTGAAAATAGGTCTGTTGTTTACCAAATTTTATTTGCATTGATATAATTAATATATTTAGTACACCGGATTATATATTCATTATACTCTAATTACATTTTATAAGAAATATTAATTTTATTTGCAATGTCGGCAGTATTCATAATATGCATAAAAAATACAATTTCAAAAGTTTATATTAATTACCGATAGATGACGCCAAAATAATATTTATAAACGAAACTTAATCGATGTATGGAAGCTCTAAAATCAGGTGTCTTGCTTGATCTTTTCCTGAGATAAGGGACAGTCAATCGAATTTTACTTGAAGTTATCTTAGAATACATACATAATTTAATGTAATTCATCTCTCAAATATAACTTTTTTAACGATCTTTCTAAAAATGTAAATTTCTTGCAGTTTTACTCGATAAAAGAGTTTTGATTAAAAATGGCCACCAGGCATATGAAAAGCGAAGCATTGATGGCAGTCACGTGATTTGGACTTTATTGTAATGATTGGCCTATTATATTCATTAAATTCACGTATATATTCATTAAATTTCTATATATTACGTACCAAAACATTTTTCTTTTTCAAACTATTGGATCAACAGAGTTTTACCCTCTGAGCGTCTAAGAACGTTCTTGCATTTTCATAAAAATATTTGTAAAACTTAAAATAATTTAATTTTTTTCCCCGTTTGTTTCTAAAATACACTTCATATCTTTTTATTTTACATATATCTTTAAAAAATATTTTGTAAAAAATATTTTTGTCTAGAACCGATTTACGTAGTTTTTGAGGTTGGCTGGTTGATTTATGAAGGCCGATTATCTACTCGAGGGATATGTGCCCTAGGGATAGTGTCCTCCATGGGGGTCTTTCTAAGGGATCCCAACCCCTATTTACGGCAAGGTTCGAAGAAAACCACGATAAACTCCGAACGGTTAGGTCTACGAGTGCGACAGGGGTTTGAACCCAGCACCTCCCGTCTACCAGCTTTGAGTTCGGTTGATTTATGACGGCCAATTATCAACACGAGAGGTATAGACACTGGGGGGAAATGTCCTCCGTGGGGGGTCTTTTTAAGGGATCCTAACCCGTATTTACGACAAGGTTCGATTAAAACCACAGAAAACTCCGATACCTTAGATCGACGAGCGCGACTGGGGTTTGAACCCAACACCTCCCGTCTACCAGCTTTGAGTTGGGTTGATTTATGACGGCCATTTATCAACACGAGAGATATAGGCCCTGGGAGGAATGTCCTCCGTGGGGGTCTTTTTAAGGGATCCTAATCCGTATTTACGACAAGGTTCGATGAAAACCACGGAAAACTCCGAACGGTTAGGTTGACGAGCGTGACAGGGGTTTGAACCCAGCACCTCCCGTCTACCAGCTTTGAAAGCAGAACCTCTCAGCCACTGGTGGGGGCTACCAGCTTTGAGAGCAGAACCTCTCAGTCACTAGTGGGGCTCGTAGTTTTTGAGAAACGGAAAAATACGGGCAAAACGCTTAGAAGGTTAAAATAATACCGATCAAAGACATCTTAGACCATATCGATTTCAAGCAAAAATATTTAACATGGAAACCTACTATGATGAAAATAAATAACGTAAAACTTAAAAAATAAAGCCTTTTGTTTCCTGTCACTAGAAAGATGGCATTCATAAACGCGAAAACATGAAAAACCTGAAGATTTTCCCCAAAATTGATTTGCGCACATTCCACGACGTATTTGTACTTATCAGGAAGTCACTAAGCTATTTTTGTAAGACCCTTGCATCATTTAATTTTATTCTCAATAAACGAAAGAAATTTTCCTCGGAAACGTAATAATTTTAAAATCAAATTAGATGGCAAGATATCTTTAAAATCACACATTTCTTCCATAGTGCGACATAAACAAAAGACAAACATTCACCGCTAGTGACGAAATTTTTTCAGCCTATCAGAATTCAGCATTTGTCTCGCACAAAAAGAGTAAAAAAAACCCTCTAAAAATCGCATTAAAACATCGCGAAAATTCAAAATTCACTGCACAAATTCCGAATTAACTTTATTGAAAAATTTGAAAAATTTACTATATTGGGCTAAAAGATTGATACCGGATTACTTTTACAACTGTGGAAAAACCGCCGAAAAAATCCAAAAAAGTTATAAATCGCATAAAAATTAAAAATATATAGATAAAAAAAAAATCCAAAAACTGGCTTCAAGGTGTGTAACTTCAGATTTACGGGTATTTTCCTGCCAAATCTTGTAGCTCCGCACGCAGTGGTCTCTAAAAAGCACAGCAGACAGGCAGACATAAACAAACAAAACACACCCACCCACAGACAAAAATAAAATTCTATATTTATGATAATAGATAAAAATTAGATTTATTTTTTTACTTCGGAATTTTATAGACTCTACTGCAATACAAAAGAAATTTTGAAATCTAGTAAACGGATTTAATGTATGGCTTAAAATCGTTTTATTAATAATATATATATATATATATATATATATATATATATATATATATATATATATATATATATATATATATATTTAATTTTTTTAACCCTTTTTTGCAATGTATTATACTGCAGCTGGGAATATTTTTTAAGTACACGGTAAAATCATTTTCAACCGCGGCATCATTATTTTTTTGTCTTTAGTCTCTTCGTGACGAGTGTCCTTTAATCATTTATTACCGAATTTTCAAACGACAATTTGTTCTCTAATTTTTTCGCAAAAATGCTCTGATTAAACAAGATAGAATTTACAATAAAAAATAACTGGTGGAAATATTCACGGATTCTCTGAGCATCTTGTGTGGCACGTATACGTGACGCTTGTCGCGAAGAGGTCCTTAAAGATCCGAACAGACTACTTTTCACCTGATCGGAACGTCTGTTGTGGTCATTCGCTCTCGTTGATGTTTAATGACTTCTCTAGCTTGTCAGACGTCAGCAGGGGACATCGCTGAGAGGTGCATCACCGCCTCTTTCTTTTGTTGAGACTTCCCTATATTTTGTTGATGACCACAGAACTCTTGGAAAAGAAAGGCCAAGGGAGTAATTTACGAGAGTTTAAGCAAATATTGTCTACGCAGCTTTCAATATGAGAGACAGTCTAACTAAACACCGATAAACAATTGCAAAAACTGATATCTCTACGACCAAATAACATACGCTTGATGTTATCGTCCACCGACAGTCGAAATTACAAAGGATCTTCTGTTCGCAGCCGACAAAATTCTACCGTTTCCAAGGTGATTATACACTCTAAAGCTATTATCACACGGACGACCATACGATATGAAGTAATATGCTATTGCCTCTCGCTTGCTTGGAGCTACACTTTCACGCTGCAACTAGGGTTATTTTCCCTACTGAAAGTTATCTGCTAATGTAAGGAGAGGGCGTAACATTTGGCGAGTAATTGCAGCAGGAGTTTTAATATTTAGTGTAGAGTTCGATTGATAAACAGGAAGCATTATTGCTTACTAACATTTTATATGTTGCAGTTTCTTTTCGTGTCTGTTCTAAATATATAATATTGTGATCATTTTGCTTAAAATTCCAAGATTATAAAAACAATACTCTCGCTAATATAACATTAAAATTCTAAATTATAGAGTCCATACCTTCACTTTACGTCTTTCATTACCTGTAAATATTAAGAATTCTCAACTATTAGTATTAAGTCATTTAGAAAAAAATAGTATTAAAACTAGTTTTTTGTCACATGTATTGGAACCGCACTTTATCGCTAAGCCGAAATCTGTAACGCAAAGAAGGATTTTAAATTAAGTTTTAGTTATTCTGCCAAAATCACTATTATGACATTTTTAGTTAATATATTTTACATATTTTAAATGTAATTCATGTTACATATTGAATGTAATATAAAAATGAAATACGTAATAGAATTTAGATATAGTTCCCACTCTTTTGCAGTTTTTCTCTTCTTTGGTTTTAATGATTTTAATCATTTTTCGAAAGTTTAAATGAATTTTTGATATTTTTCGTAACAAAAACACAATCCTTATTTTTATATATATTGTGTACAGTTCTGGAGGGGGGGGGGTTATACACTCTACAACTCTGCCGCAAATCACTGTATAAAAATATCACAAGTAACAATAGATTAGTAATAACATCTAATAATAATGCTGTACATAAATTTTGCTGGGGGGAAGGATGAAATTACGTATAGCAATTGTAACATATTCTAAAACTTTTAGTACTAAATCCTAATTTCGACATAATATTTTTCGGTAAATTTTACCTTTGTGTATCAAACCGAAAGTCACTCGTTAAAGTATTTTAGAAATTACGCAGGTTTTATGTTTGTACCTCCTAATGTTAAATAAATGTTCGATCGTCGCAAAACAGATTACAAGACAAGTGCTTTTTAAGCATAACTTAAAAACACTATTTGGAGGAATGAGATTTAATTTTGGGTTGGCATATTTCAAAATTCTAGATATCTATTTCTCTTAGGAAAGTTTTACGTTACAATTCATTTTTGTTATCGAATATATATATATATATACATATATATATATATTTTTTTTTTTGAAGGGAGGCAAAATATTTTAACTGGAGGGGGGGGGGTGTATATGCGTTATTTATTATTAATAAAAAGTAAAAAAAGTGCACAATTTGCTTAACAGATTGAAAAACATATAAAGGTTTAAAATTTATACACCGCTAGGAGGGGGAAGTCAAAATTTTAGGGTGGTTGAAATTCAATAATTAAAAAGGAAACATAGACTGAAAAGGAAATTCTCACCCACATACATTAAATACAATAATCCAACATGAAGTGAAA
The DNA here is from genome assembly GCA_963931845.1 of Maratus michaelseni. Taxonomy (NCBI): domain Eukaryota; kingdom Metazoa; phylum Arthropoda; class Arachnida; order Araneae; family Salticidae; genus Maratus; species Maratus michaelseni. The sequence continues at coordinate 242,662,944 of OZ007598.1, forward strand.
AATTAGCTTTAGCCAGGAATCGAACCTGGGTCCACAGCGTTCCGGGCTATCGCTATAACCACGGAGCCACTCCGGCCGATTCTGAATCTGAAATTTCTCACTAATAAACCATGTTGGAGAGAAAGTCGCCAACCATCTGACAACCTTGGATGATCGAACAACTGTGAATACATTTTTACTATTCCACCGAATTACGAATAAATATGTATGTCTGTATAAAAATTGTATATCTTTAGAAAAAGATTATCAAGAATTTTTTTAAAGAAAATTATTAAAAGGTAAAATATAATTAACTATAAGTAGCTGCTGGATTAAATTTTCATTTATTAAATTTTATTTTTCAAAAAGTGTAAGAAAATTTTCTGTCCCCCCCCCCTCCACTACAAATTTTAAATTCTTAACGCTGCATGCTAAAAGGAGGCAATAATTTGTCTTGCAATAAAATACCTTGATACGTGTTTGCTTGCATTTTTACCTTTGGCAACATATTTTGGCAACAAGTACGAAATAACGCCAAATATAGCTGCAGAAAGTAGTTAAACTAGTACATTTTGAGAAGTAAATAAGTGACTACGACAGTACAATTATAACATATAGCAAATAATATAAGAAATTGAAATAAAATAATCGCAATAAATAACTTTAAATTAGTAAATAAAGTTCTTATCGGGTGGGAGTAAATAACGAACTCCGAAGAGACAATCGACGCATATGTAATTCTTTAATTTCAAAATAACTGCACATTTTTAAAGTTCTTTTCGTGTATAATTGGTCCCTGTGTTACTAAAGATTTGCTTTTTTCTTAATTCTACTGTATTTTTGGTTTCAATATTTGCGACCTCGCTAAACATAACATATGTTGACTTACTGACGGTGGTCATCTTGGAATATTTAGACAGCTCTGATTGGGGGGATTTCGAGCTGATATCTGTCGTACACGATATAAACTACTGTAAGTTAGATCTTTAAGAAATTACGAGAGGCAATCTATCAAACGGGACGATTTCGAGCGTTTTCTTCTTGAAAAACTTGTTTCGGATGAAATATCTGATATTGACTATGATATGAGAGTACGTGTGATAACACCATAAAAACGACATTTTCAAAACTGGGCAAAAAATACTGAAATCTGAGTATGACAGTCGCGTAGTCAAAATGACTCCGAATCAAAATTACTCAAGTTTGAAACATGTATATACTTATTTCTGAAAACATGCACACATTCAAGAATAAAACACCATGTGCTCATGTTTGAATTATTTTCATGTTTCAAAAATGAGTATGAACTGACTTCTATGCGCTCATTTTTGAGTATGTCCATGTTTCAAAAATGAGTATGAACTGACCTCTATGTGCTCAGTTTTGAGTATGTCTATGTTTCATTATTCTGAGTATTTCTTGTGTTTCACAATTGAAAGCATTGGGTCGTCCTATTTGAAGCAAAAAATTTCATAGCAAAATGAAAACATCGATTTACTCAAATTTGAAAGTGTCATTTTTCTCAGTGTACCAAGACGATACAGTAATTGGTTGATTTTATGACGGCCGATTATCTACACGAGGGATGTAGGCCGTAAGGGGGAGTGCCCTCCGTGGAGGTCTTTCTAAGGAATTGTAACCCGTACTTACGGCAAGGTTCGAGGAAAACCACGGAAAACTCCGAACAGTTAGGTCGACGTGCGTGAAAGGGGTTTGAACCCAGCACCTCCCGTCTACCAGCTTTGAGAGCAGAACTTCTCAGGCACTGGTGGGTCCCGACAATACAATAGATATTGAGCAGCCATACTCAATCTGCGGCCCACGGGCCGCAAGTAGCCCGGCAACCTTTTATGTGCGACCCGAGACACATAATTATTAATCCCTATATATAAAATTAATTGGATGTGTTTTCAAAGTTTTTAATATTTTCACTGCTCTTTTATATGTTTTCATCGGAAGAAAATTCCTTGTTATTTATAAGTACTAAGTTAAAATTACCTTAAAATATCTTAAATGACTTTTCCTTAGTCAAAGTTCTTTTTACATGTAGTTTTACTTGTGCTATAATAGTGTATACATTTTTTAATCCTGAACACTAAACAAATAAATTCCAAATTAATTTAATTTGCACTATATATTTCTACATTAAAACAAAAAAAAGTTTTGTATTGAGAAAAAAACTGATTTATTAGAAAAAGTGCCTTAATTTTATTTATTTATTTATTTTTAAGAATTTGGAATTGCTGCATTGTTATATTGTTACGTTTTATACTTATACTATATAGCTAATAAGGGTTATTAGGGTTAAATATTTGTCGCAGAAAAAAATGGCTGCAAAAAGTTTTATACCACTATTTCAAAACAAGAATCTTCGCGAAATTTGCAATAGAAATCTATATTTTTTTACATTATTATGCAAGTGTGTTGCGGCCCACCTAACTTCGCAAATATATGCTTGTGGCCCACGAGAAAAAAAGGTTGAGTACGGCTGCTATAGAGTCTTTATAGAGTCTGCGATTTTTATCGCACGACCGATAGCTTGTCTAGCTGAGCCCAATTCTCAGTGATTTTTATATGCATTATTTCGAGTCAAACCTTTTCAATAAGTTAAATTTTCAATTTTACACCCGCTACGTCGATGACTGCTTCGCTTTACTTGATTCTAGTGATATAGACATTCCTCATATATTTTCTGTCATGAACTCTGTAGCAGTGGCGCAGCCAAGGGGGGGGTTTGGGGTTAACCCCCCCCCCCCCCCGAGCTAAAAAAATTACTATAATTGCCGCTTATATGAATCAACACTGCTAAAGTTAAAATTAAGTTTTTTGGACTTTACGCCTTGGCAGAATCTTTTATCGCAGCTTGAAGTGATTCTTTTCAATTAATGTACATGTCTAAATTTCTTTCGTATGTGCTTGCGGTTTTAATACGAGAAATGAAATCATTTTCAGTTTGGCATCTGCGTGCTTCCTAATGCATACGTTTTGGATCACAGAATAAATAAAGATAAAATGCAATGTCTATTTCTCAATACATCTGCATGCTAAAATTCCTGCAGATGTTAAGTTCGGACAGTTAGTTTTCTGTTGTTATAAAGATGCTGATATGGTAATGTGGTTTCGTGGTTTGCGTTAAAAAAAAAAAAAAAATAGAATGTGTTTCTCCCTAACAAATTTTCTTCTGTCATTATTTTTTTTTTCTCTATTTCTGGGCACTTTTTTTTTTTTTTTGCTTATTTTCTGCTCTACTCATTTATTAAACTTCATTATTAAAAGTCAAAATGTATTATTATTTTTTTTACAAAAGACAAAATTGCTTTAAATTTTACAAATAATGTATGAAATATAAATATGCGGGTGGGATAACAAGCATAATGCATACCTCCTTCTAATGAAAGGGGGTTTGGGTTGATGGTTGTTGTTACTGCTGAAAATTAGAGCCCCGGTACTCTTTTTTTCCTAGAATTTAAGCCCTGCCTGTGAGTATGGATTTTGAAAAAAAAAAGGCGTTAAATGTGCGCTAAATGCATTTTTTTAGAAAAATACTATCTATAATTACACACAATTTTACGCTAACCATGCATTAATTTAAATTGATCAGCAATAAATTAGTTATGTATTGATTTACACTTATTGTATTTTAACGAATGCTATCTGCATGTCATTAAAATTATACTAGCTGACCCGTCCGGCGGTGCCTGGGCTCATGATAATTACCTCAAATTTGTATGATTATCTATCTTATATCAATTTTATATTTTTAAATGAAATTTTCACAAAAAAATATTGATTATTAGACAGAAAAGCATTTTTTAAAGACACCTTCTTGTTTGGTTGGGTGTTTTGTTTGTTTCTTTTCCTCGTAAGGGTCCCTCGTTTCATAGTTTAAAAAAAAAAATAACCCCAGTTGTCTGAATTCTATAAATTTTTCATCAGTTATAAACAGGTCTTGACAAATGCAGTCGCCAAGTTGCCACTGGCGACCTAGTTTTTCTATCTAGCCTCCAAGTTATTTAACCTGATTTTTTTTTATTATTATTATAATTTTTTGTACAAAAATTGACCTAAGAAATGACCATAAATGGCATTTTTTCTCATTTTCGGCATTTTTAATTAGGTAAAAATAAGTTTAACAAATGCAAATTTTAAATTAATAAAAAATAATTATTTGACTGACTTCGACACGAAAACAGGCAGAAATTGTTTTCCTGTTTCACTGTTTCATCCACGCCCCCCCTCATCAGATATAGATTTTGCAGCACTCACTTATCCAGACATTTGAAACCTTCGGCAATCAGCATTTCCGAGAACATACCGGTTAATGCAGCCTTTACATTTTTTTTCATAGATAAATAATTTTGATAAATTTCATTAGAAAACTTTGTTTATACCATCTTTTTAAATGATGTAACTATTCTAAACTATGTAACTAATAATCCGATAATAGGCTTATTATTTTTCTCAATTAATTGATAAAAAACTTTTGTGCTTTTGAAAATTAGTGACTTCGGAGGGGAGCCGTTTATATTTTTTTACTGGTAACAAGAATTTTTTACTGGCTACCAGATTTTATCAAATTTGTAAAGCCATGGTTATAAATATAATGGTTTTAGAGACCGTGGAAAAACATTGATATCTAGCTGTAAAAGAAATGCTTTCTTCTCGCGTCTTTTTTTTTTTTTTTTTTTTTTTTTTTTGCGACGTGTCCTTTAAAATAACAACACAAAAAAGTTATTGTCCGAACTCTGAAATTTTATTCGATTGTCAATATAACTGTATCCCACCCCTCTTTAAAATTCCGTGAAAAAAGTCTGTCTTTGACTAAAGTCGAAGAGAACAGAGTCACAGAGTTACGTCAAAAAAGACTAAGTCACAGACTTAGTCACATTTAATACTGAAAACATGAGCCGACGCTGAGCAAACCCACGCCAAAATACCCAAATTTCTTTTTGCATTGTCATCGAAAAATTCTGAGATTTTTTTAAATACTTTTATTCATCAGAGCGTTTCCAAATTTTTGTAGGCGCTGTAATTTTGATCTTCCAAGATGCTTTTAATGGATTTAGTCGAAATACAGACGTTTAGTTACTTTTAGAATAGAAAAAAGATCGTCTTCGAAAGGCCCGATATGAAGTGAGGTTCTAAATAAATCGTAATTTAGAATGCTTTCAGCTGTTTCACACCTTTAAATTTCCCATTTATAATAAATTCTTTATGCCAATAAGCATTTCCATCTTAAAAGTAATCTCTATACTAAATTTCAAGTTTCTAACACTAACAGTTTCAACTAAATCATAATTTAGAACGCTTTTAGAAAGTTTTCAGCTCATTTCGTCCTTTTAAATTTTTAAATGTTTTTAAAAATGTTATAAGCAATTACTACATAAAAGTAATCATCATGCCAAATTCCATGTTTTCATACCAATTGTGTCACATAAATCGCAATTTTAGAATGATTCTTACTCTTGCATTCTTTTAAATTTCGTAATGAAAAAATAAATTTTGGGGAGAATTTAGTCTTTTAAGTAATATCCATATAAATTTTTCAAGACTCTAGCTCTAAAAGTTCTAAATGACTTGTTACATTTGGCAAAAAGCAAGGTAAGTAAGTCTATTGAAAATTTTGTTAAAATTGCTTCATTATTATTAAAGTTAGGAATAAGAATTCGGGATTCTTTGCAATGAAACCTTGTGTATTTTTAACACTTTCCAACCTAGTTGAAAAGTTTATGACTTCGGTTTGTCTGGTCGTATGGCCGTCTGGCCGTGCTCTAACTCCCGTAAATAGGCTCGGATTGCCCTGTAATTGTTATATGTTATTGTCCTTATCTATAGCATGTTCGCTATTTCAACTGAAGTGTGTAGCACTTATAGTTTTTTTACAGGAACACTCAAAAGAATTCCGTTACATTACGGTCTATAGGGAAAAATCATTTGCGATTTTAATGATGTTACACAATTTCAAACACATTGTAATTGATATATATCACTAAGGTGCATTACAAGAAGCTTAATATGGAATAGGATGTGCATAGCACTTATAGTTACTTTACAGGGACAGTCAAAAGAATTCCGTTACATTACGTCTATGGAGAAAAATCGTTTGCGGTTTAATTAAATAATGTTTCACTATTTTAAACACATTGGAATTTAAATACTAAGATGAATAATCACTCACTTTTTGTCTATTACTTGGTGTGTATAAATTCTGTAGATCATATATAGGGCAGCACAAAAGTTCGCGAACACATTTCCGTTTATTGACAGAAACTCCAGATGAAGAATTTTAAACTGTGTTACGCGTTTCCTAACTAAAATTTAACATCCTATGTATAGTAACATATACAAATCTATAGATCATATACAGGGCTGAATAAAAGTATTCGGATAATTTTCCGAATATTGTATATGTTGGAAATATATGTTGGAAATTCCTGAAATTACGTTTTTAAATATGTTATGCGTTTTCCAAATTGTTTACTTAGATGTTATGTTTCAGCTTATTAAATGGTAATGATTTGTAAAATTATTTTCGAAGCGTTGGAAAGTGTTACATAATCTATGCTTGACGCATGAATTTTCGTACTTGTTATTATGATGGACATAGTTGAATTTTATAAATTTTATAACCGTCTTCATACCCCCCCCCCCTGCGCCTGATTTTTCGTTCTTGTTGATTGAACAAATGGATTCCAACTCTGTTATTTTCTACGTAAAAATTATTTGCTGTACTGTGCTCTTCCATCTTTAAGTTTACCCCTCATCATTTTTAAACACTTTATAAATCTAACCTAGTTTTGCGTTATTTCATTGGTGCATTTTATAGTTTGTAACTCTAATATTGTAAATGCTGTTTAAATGAATCATAACCAACGTAATTGCGGAGAAAAGCATTATGATTTCATTCATTTAAAAGACTGATTCCATTAACCGATGATTCATATAACCGGCGAAAATCTTTATTATAAATTCAAAACCCCCCCTAGAACCGAATTCTGGCTGTGCCACTGCTCTGTAGATAAACATATACAGTTAACATCTGAATTTGAAAATAATAACCAACTACCTTTCCTTGATGTCATGGTTTACCGCGAAAATGACTCATTTCAAACCACAGTTTTTCGCAAACCACTCGCAGTTTCATTACCACCACACCGTCTTTCATCTCACCCGCCGAATAAAAAATTGGCTGCTTTTAATACCTATGTTCATCGCGCCTTAAAAATTTGTTCATCTGGGAGTTTACTCAAGGCAGAGTTAGACCACATTAAACCAATAGCCATTGACCGGTGTCATCGTGTTGAAATAGTTGATTCAATTCCTAATTAACTAATTAAACGTACACATTCCAACGTTAAGAATGTTCGCAATGAAAATTTAATTATACTTCCATATTTTCCGAGAATAAGCAATCAAATATCTAGAATTTTGAAAAGATCCGACTTTAAAATAATTTATGTACCATTTAACAAAATCAAATTTACAGATCTCAAACACCCAATAGACAGATTTTCACATTGGGGAATTTATAAAATATCTTGCGAGAGTGATAAAATGTATATAGGTGAAACCAAGATACCCCTTAAGGTCCGCTTAGGGGAACATAAAACTATGTTAATAATTGTGACATTAAATGTTCTGCAATAGACCATTGTTGGTCTGAAAATCACAGTTTTAATTTTTCAGAGGGTTCAATAATTCAGAAATGCTCATCTATTTACGAACTTGATTCCTGGGAGGCTTATCATATATGGAAGAATTCAGGCAGCTTAGTTAATGATATGTCCAGTACACCAAATTTTTCAAATTTCTGGTTATCTTTCATTTAATTCATTCTCATCCTCTCTCTCTCCCCCCTCCTTTTTCTCATCCGTACAAAGTGTTTCAAACGTCTGGCTGCCTTTCACTTAATTCATTCTGTTCGTTCCCACTTTATTCGCCTCCGTACATAAACTCGCCCGGTCTGGCGGGGCGCTCATATTGGTCACTCCGTCACATGTGTTTTCTAACTCCGCTGTTGTTTTTGGAGAGATCGCTGCCATTTCATCTTGGCGCGTGCGAAAGACGCAAGCAAATTGACATGGCTTAGGATTTTAAACCGGTTTTAATCTTTTGAATTGGTACTGATGATGGAACTTTAGAGGCTCCGAAACAGCTGTTTGCCAATTTATATATTTTTAATTTGTGCTATTTCACGTTGTACATTTACTTTTAATATAACGGCACAAAGTATAATCCACCTTTTTAGAGGCTTTTTTTGTTTATTCATGAGGTAAAATATTCATAGAAACTTTCCAAATTATATTCATCTTACATTTTATTATTTTTTATGTCATTTTAAACCAGGCATGTCAAACTCGTTTACTGCCGCGAGCCAAATTAAACATTACATACAAAGCCGCGGGCCACGTTAAAAAAAAATGGATAATAATATTATACTATTACTATGCTGGTTTGTTAATCTTGTCTAGCAAAGGCATAGCTGTCAATCTTCTGTGTTTTCTTCGAGTAAAAATTTAAATTAGCATATTTTGAAACTGAAAAATTATTTAACAAAATGTGCCTTGTATCCATGAGCTACTTATTTCACTTGATTTATTAAATACATTTTGTGGTTCAAATTTTGTTTATTTGACTTGAAAAAACAAACGAAAGGTTGACAACTATGCAAAGATGTATAAAAGTGCGCTATACCGAACATAGCTAAAATATGCCTAACCTACTTTTAAAAAAATCGCTCGATTGATGAATTGAATAATTACAGAAATTTGGAAACCCCATACATTTTCGCTTTAATATGAAATCACACTCAATTTTGATTAACTGCAGTAATTAATTCTGAAGAATAATTTATACATCAATCATTGGAGAAAATAGATTAAAATGATCTTCATATTTCTTGAAAAAAAAAAAAATTCACTTTTGAATATATTTTTAGTATATTCTAAAAATTTTCACTTCGATTTTTGTAATAATGCCTGACAACATTTAAATTTAAATACATTTTCTTTTTTTAAATTGTTTTATCAAAGGAAAAAAACTCTATTTGAAAACGCTAATACTATCAAATAACAAGATATCATTATCAAATTTGCCTTGAAGTTGAAGTATACTCAGGTGCTTTGTTTTTTCAAATGAAAACCCCAAGTACTCTGTCTATTGGTGGACTTTTAATAATCCATATTTATAATTCATCGATTTGAAATGAAAATTGTAACATTTTTTACCAGTTCAAAAATAACAGTTAAAACTTTATACTGGAAAACCGCCAAATTCCGTATAAGAAAGTAGATCTGTTTATCTTCATACCCATATTTCCAAGATACTTTCTAGATTTATGATTATATTATTAAGCATGTGCTTACGAATGTAAGTTTATAAGCACTGTACGTTTTTAAGCACATATCCGACTTTTAGAAATCAATCCGAAATCTTTCTAGCTATGGAGCTATGGTACTTATGCTTATAGTCCTTTAAAATTTCTTTAACTGCTCTAGACATGATTTCTTCATTTTCGTTTTGAGTGATTTCGACTCCCGGAACATTTAATGTAATAAAGACAATAATTAGTTTTTTAAAGCAAAGTATTTCATTTAATAGGCTTGGTGAAAGCAGTTTGATTCTCTTTTTAGAAGTACTAGTTTCAATTCTGGCAGTTTATATCTGCGATGTTTAACCAGATTTTTATGAGTTTTCTTTATACTTTGTGCTGTAGTATCTCTTAATGTTACATTCTTTCCAAATTCCAACATTGTCTACATATCAAACATAAAATTTCAGTTTTCCTTTGAATACAATTGTGTTGTAAATCACCTTTAAAAATAATATGCGATGTCTATCTTCAGTTTATCATATTTATTCACAGTGTAAAGAGCTTTAATATATTTTTATAAATCCTGGTATTATTAGAGTAGGTCAATAAAATGTTTGTATATGAATACAAAATGAAAGAAAGATCACATAGAATTCCAGAAAAATCGCCCACAGTTACTAATTAAAGTAATGAAAATAATTAAAGTGATTAAATCCAAAATTTGTATGTTCGACAAAAGCTCAAGTAAAGAACCTAGTTGGCATGCATATTCGGGGTTTTTGTGTCAAGCTCAAGGGTGATCATTTGTGCCACTTTCAAAGCAACTCATTTAAAGCTATTTAATTATATATATATATATATATATATATATATATATATATATATATATATATATATATATATATATATATATATGTATGTATGTATATATATATTATTTAACTGTTTTTAATTAGCGTTGAATTTTATTAATTTTATAATAAATTTCTTAGTATTTAATAAGTAAAACATATTATTTTATAAAGTGGTGCAAAATCTAATAGAGCAATAAAATAAAGTTTTAGTTTTCATATAAACAAATAAAAATTATAAGTAAAATACTTTAAAAAATTTACGAATATTTAAAATCTAAAATCTTTATACTCAAGATACCGCGCTTTGCCACGTTCCGATTGGTAATCTTTCTATTCACAATTGTTTTGTGCTAAAATGTAAAATTGAATTATATCTGTCTATATACATCACTGTTGCCAGATGTCCAGGAATTTTCTAATTCAGAATGCTACCACATTCTGAAGACAAATATTCCCCTTATGTAATGACATAATAAATATTACTATTCAAAAATATCAGTAGTAGCATTCTGAATAATAGCCCGCCAAACTGGTAACACTGATATACATATCTTTCTGATGTTTGCCATCTCTAAGACCACGATTGGCGCAAGTGTGTTCATGCAAAGTGTATTTTCAGCATCCATGTTCTAACAAGTAAATTAAACACATTTAAATTGTCAAAGGCTTCGCGGGCAACAGATAAGTTGTCGGCGGGCCACGTGGTTGACATGCCTGTTTTAAACATTTAGAAAATTTGTGATTTTAAAAAAAAGTTGATTTAAATCAATGATTTTTTTAAATCAGATGATTTAATCACTTGATTTAAATCATGATTTAATCACTGATTTAAATCATATGATTAAAAACGTCGACACTCTACCCTTAAGTGCGGTAAAAAAAAAAAAAAAAAAAAAAAAAAAAAAAAAAGCTTTAAAAATCGGTTATTATAATTATGTGTCAAATAACGTATTTTAATGTATTTTTGTATGCTGAATCGAAAGATATCAAGCACATTCTTTTAAGTCCAATATTTCATGAGATATTACATACTTTTCTAATTTGGTGATGTCTTTGGTGCCAAAACCTCAAAATTCTAACATTACAAATGATAATTTCTAAAAATACATGCATAATTATGGAAATATGGGAAAAACAAAGCAGCAGAAACAATCAAAAACGCTAGCAAGTGGCAATAATAATATCAAATATATGAGAAAGTAAAGAAATATAGGACAATATAGGACATTTTTTTAAGGTTATTTTATAAATATAGGAAATATAGAACAACTCTGAACCCTGAATGAATCTGTCGCTTCTGAAACGTTTCATTTTGTTTAATATTTCTTTATTTTGTCGCATTTGTAACGCTTATAGGATTACACGAAAAGTTCGAATCAGCCCAGTTCGATTTTTTATGTTAATTAAATGACGAAAAATAAATTTATAAAGGAAAAGATAACAGAAGTTAAATTTTAATAATTATTTTCAATGTCTACGCCCATTTTTAAATTATTAATATATAAATTATTAAAATAATAAATTTGTATATACTAAATAAATTAATTAAGATACGCAAAAAAGTGTAACTCAGTTAATAATTTTCTCGATTAGCAGTCACTCGTAAATACGTGGACATATTAATAATTTAAAAATGGACGTTGATATTGAAAATAATTATTAGAATCAACTTCTGTTAGGTTTTCATGTATAAATTTGTCGTGCATCATTTCTTTAACATGAAACACATGAAGCTGCTTAAAACTTTTTTTGCAATCCTAAAACCATTAGAAACGTGACAAAATGAAGTACTAAAAAAAAAGGTCAAACACTTCATTTCAAATTGCAAACATTTTCAAGCAAGCGGGTCAAAATGAAAAATAAGGTTCTATTTACAAACTTGGGTAGATTTTTTTACGCAGTGTTTTTCTGTTTTATAAAATAATTATTTTATTAATATATTTTTTTAAAACAATACTTTATATATACATATCGTACGATATAGTTTCAAAAAAGTTTAAACTTTTAACTTAAACATTGGAAAACTTTCTAATGATTACATCAATAACAAAATAAAAAATTAAATTCAACGTCCTTTATTTATATCTTAAACACTAACTTGAGTCAGATATTTAAAGTTAGATTTACTGGAGGTTACTCTGAGATTTTTTTCCCTTTTACAGAACGCAAATCTATAACACAATCACAAAATAATTTTTATTCCTCCATAGAAGAATTTATTACATATCTGTATTCATATTAGAGATGAGTTCGGGCTCTCTTTTCGGAGCCCGGCCCCGCCCGAACCCGATGATTTTAAATCCGAGCCCGAAACATTTTGTATAAGGTAAAGCCAGGAGAGATGGCGCAGTCGGAGAGATTGCGCACATGACATAGGGGTTCGGGGGGGAGGAGTAGACAGAACGCGCAGCGACTACAGGTAGTTGTACAACAGCAGTAGTGGTGTGTCTACTTGAAAGTGCACGTTGATTGTTTTGAGCGTCTAAGATAAAGCATTGCTATTTTGTTTTGTTTTCCCAAAGTAAGTGCTTGAATTTTCATAGCTATTCATTAGAATTTCTATACGATGTCAGTAGTACAAAATATTTTAAACTTAAACGATTTCTCATAAGCTACTAATCTAGACTAACAATGTGAACATCAATGGTTCGTTTAAGTAGCGGTCATGTTTAAATAAAAGGCCGCGTAATCTCTCCTACCGAAATTGGAGAATTTGCGCATCTGCTACTTAGGACAGATGGCGCATTGTTCCCATTAGTTTCCATGCTAGGAGAAATTACGCAGCTTATTGGTAAATTTGCAAAAAAAATGAAAAATGAAATTGGACTAATTTAAATTAAACGTGTTATCAAATAACTTAATGTTATTTTGCAATCTTATCTGGACTTGCTTCTTCTGATTCTGTAATTTTTTCTTCCTTTAATTAAAATTTTTTAATCGTTTTTAAAATTATTTCCTTTTTCTGAATCTTTAATCATTAGGTTGAAATATTCACTCCTAATACAATAACATTTTTTCACAAAAATCTTACAACAATGTCATTTAAATGTAATTATTATTGTTAACAATTTAATTATAGTTATTATTAGTAACAATCTCTCCTACCCAGGTGCGCAATCACACCAACCCTTTAAGGACAGATTGCGCAAAATAACTTTCCTGGTTTTATTACAACTGTTCTATTAAATTGCAACATAACAACAAAATGACAATGGAAATGCATAAAAAACAAATGAAGTCAAAATTATTCATGGATAGTTTAGCAAAAAATTAATATTTAGAATTTTTATTGTTATTCTTTTGAATTGTGCGCAGACTCTCTTAGCTTTACCTTAATTAGAGCCCGATACCGATACCGAAAAAAATAGCATAATATTTAAAAATTGTTTTAAAAGTAATATCACATTTTTTTAAAACTTCGTACGCGAAAATAACTGTTCATCCCGTACACGAAATTTACATTCTATCTTATCAAAAGAGAAGTTTGGTATCAAATAAAATATACTTCTTTAAAAGGATATAAATATTTTTCTCTCCCAATAAGTAAATCTGATGGACACTTTAACGAAGTGCGTTTTATAAATAAATAAATGAAATTTGTAGAAATTACTATTTCTATGCCGAAGAATCGAACAACGTTTTCTATTTCCTATAAAAGGTGTATTTCGTAACTTATAATTGATTCTTGAATTAAAACAATATTTCGTGTTCCTGAAAAACAGCTTAAATTAAAAATTGACACCGTTATCTGAAAGATCCTGTGTTTTTATAGAAAAAGTTGAAACACTCTTCGATTGCTTTCTATCGGAATAACAATACATGACAATTATATGTACTTACGAATGAAAGTGACTTCGTAAATATGCAAAGCAGAGCTTTAGCACGAGCAGAGTTCATAATTAAAAATAGAATCACTAATGTTGTTTTCATATGAAGAGCTAGTATAACTTGCACACAATAAAAGACTAAAAATTTGCAAACCTAAACTAATGCTGATTGACTAAAAACGAAAAAATATATATATTCATCTCGCATTAGATATCTAAAAAAATAAAATAAAATAAATGTTCCAATTAAAAAATATCCTACTTCACAACGAAAATGTAGCAACAAATTTCATTGGCGCCACTTCGCATTGGCACCATATCACCCAGTCGTCAGACATGTCCCAATTGCAAATATCGTAAATTTTCTTTTAAAGTAACATTCTAATTCTAGAAAAGAAAAATAAGATTTCTGTTTCCGCTTCTATTCGTTCTGCTCTAAATAACATTAAAATTACTTGAAATGGAACTTGTAATTTTTTAGAGGAAAAAGTTATTTATATTTTTTTCTATATGAGAATAAATAAAATTGTCAGTTTCAGAAAGAATGATCCAGAGCCTGAAAGCTGGTATAAAAGTTGAGCCCGAGACCGTGTCGGCCCGGGCTGAGCCCGTCTCATCTCTAATTCATATTTTACAGAATCGATTAGCGTCAGGGGTCGATGCAGGGTTTTTTTCTTGGGGCCCATTTTGTGAAAAGTAAAGGTTATTTTTGTGATATTTATTATATTTTTGTGAAAAATAACATTTTGTAAGGAAAGTTGAAATCCAGTTAATCAAATTCGAACCAAGCATTTATAAACAAAAAAATTTTAAGTCCTTTTGTTGCAATTTTCTTCTCTGGTGAACTTTGTTTACAAATTACAGATTTTAAAACATCACAAAATAATAAATAAATAATAAGTTTTTATGAAATAGAATTTTGTGAAAGGGCTAATTTTAGTAAAAGGAATTTTGTGAAGGGGTCCATTTTATTGAATTTATTTTTGTGAAGAAACCCATTTTTTATTAAATTTATTTTTGTGAAGGGGCCCTAAATAGGTCCTAAATTTTGCTTGGATCGACCCCTGAGCGTTTTCTTTTCTTTTCTTTTCTTTTATATATATATATATATATATATATAAATGGGATGTATTTTTGAATGACCTGATGATCGTCTTCCCTTAATTTTCATGTAGTAAAAACCGGTTTAAAATGTTTATTTTCATACAATTTTCTGAAGATGCTTTATATTTATCGAATAAAAACACCTATGAACTTTGACTGTAGAGCTTCTATTCCTACGAATTTACAATTTATACATAATCTCATTGATTGCCATTAATCGGCTTTAAAGATTTTCCCTTACACATTAAACATTGCAGTTTAGCTTTATCGTTTAAAAAAAAAAAAAAAAAAAAAAAAAAAAAAACGAACATAAACACAAATTCAATAGCACTGTTCCAAAAGTAGAATGTGAGTAGAGAAGATAACATTGCAGCTATGTTAGGAAGCTTTTAAACAGTTTGTTTACACTCTAGATACACAGTTCGCCTTGAAAAGTCTTTTAAAAGTCAATTTTTATTTTAAGAGCCCACAAAGTCCTTAGTTTTGATCAGGGGTGGGGAATTGCTCAATTTACTCGCCACTGGCGAGTAGATTTTCTGACTGGGCGAGTAATTTCTTTCTAACTGGGCGAGTGAAATTTTTTTTGGCAATCTTAAAAATGTATTTAAAAAAAAAAAAAAAGCTTAAATATATTTGTTTTTGGTGGTATAATATTCTGTGATTAATCGTTAGCAGCGATAAAGCTCAATTGAGGCTTTTACGTACGTTTGTCAGCTGCATTTCTGGCTCGTACGCAAATTCCACAATGTAAACACACGGCTAATCTCCTTTATTTCGATCCTGACACGGGAGTCGCCGCTGATTGGCCTGCCAGCGCGTCATACCCAGGGGTAGGTGTGGTTATCGGAACGAAGTAGAAATTTTCTCTGTACAATGTGGCAACGAATATTTGTTGTTTCCGATTGCCGTGTTGGTCGACAATTTTTTTGAGTTGAGTTTGCAAATTGCAACATTACTTGCAGAAGAGATGTTCTCCCAAAAGCAAATGCAGTGTTGTGCGATGAAAAAAAAATGTTAATCAGTAGTTATTACTTTAATAGCTATTTTCTTTTGTTTTATTATGAGGAAATGTAAACAAACAAGTCTAAAGCAGGGGTCATAAATACGAAAATTCGGACATAAAATATATCGGTATTTCGGCAAATGATCGCCGAAAAAAATCAATCTCGTGATTCGTTCGAAGAAAAGTCGCCAATTTTGTCAAAGGATCGCGAAAAAACGGCAAATTTCGGAAAAAAAAGCAGATTTTGTCAAAAACATTGCGAAACGGGAAATTTCGTGTAAAACAATGCGAAAAACGGCAAATTTCGTCAAAAACAATGGGGAAAACGTTAAATTTCGTCCAAAAAACGGCAAATTTTGTCAGAAACATTGCGAAAAACGGCAAAAGATCGCGAAAAAATGGCAAATTTCGTCAAAAACATTGCAAAAACGGCAAATTTCGTCAAAAAATCGCGAAAAAACCGCAAATTTTATAAAAAAGATCTAAAATTTATGTATATTATATAAAACTAAACTTTCCTCTGACCTATATTTCTTAATTTTATACTAACTTTCATTTCTAAAAAAATTGCGGTTTTAAAAATGCATTGTAATATAAGTTATTTTTACATTTTGTGTAAATTTTGTTAATAATTTGTTACTATATATTGCTGGCTGGTGAAAAAAAATCCTGGCTGGTAAGTTTTTCTGAAAATTCCCCACCCCTGGTTTTGATAGTAAAGTCTTAAACTGACCAGAACAGCTTTGGGATTAGCCTGCTGTCCTCCATCTTGTTTGCTTGTATAAATGTTTAGTTTCTCATTTCCAAAATAATTTTCATCCACATTTACATTTTATAAACAAGTTATTTAATTTTATTGAACAATTTATTGATATTTAATAATACAAGTTAAAATGTTTTGATTTAACTTTATTGTGTCAGAAACAAAACAAATGTTTTGATTTTTCGTCCATGAACAGCCATCTCATTTTTTAAGTCAAAACATTTTTAAGTTTTAATATTAAATATAAATAAATTAGTCAATAAAATTAAATAACCTTCTTATTATATTAACTTGATTATGTCAGAAACAAAGCAAATGTTTTGATTTATCGCCCACGGTCAGCCATCTCATTTTTTAAGTCAAAACATTTTAACTTTTATTATTAAATATAAATAAATTAGCCACACTGCGTTAGCAAGATTAGCACAAACTGAACCTATAAAAGTAGATTTTAATGGATCCAAAATTATATTCCGCACAAGTAATCACCAGGAAGCTATCATAAGAGAGTCTCTGGAAATAACATCTAAAAAAGGAATAGTCTGTAACGATGTATTATCACATGATATCTAGGGGTGCAACGGATATCCGGCAAACATACTGCATCCGGCTAATCCGGCCATTATGCCGGATAATTGGCAGTAGCTGGATATTATAATTATCCGGCAGTACATCCGGTCTGAAATTATTTCATTCAACTAGTTAAAACTTCCAGAATATAAGGCCTAGAGATTAATCTTGAAAAATACAAAGCATTAATTTATTAAACTAAAAATAATGTACTTACAGGGGTCGATGCAGGGTTTTTTTTCTTGGGGCCCATTTTGTGAAAAGTAAAGGTTATTTTTGTGAAATTTATTATATTTTTGTGAAAAATAACATTTTGTAATGAAAGTTGAAATCGAGTTAATCAAATTCGAACCAGGCATTTATAAACAAAAACCTTTTTAAATCCTTTTGCTGAAGTTTTCCTCTCTTGTAAACTTGTTTGTTTACAAATTACACATTTTAAAACATCACAAAATAGTAAATAAATAATAAATAGTAAGTTTTTATGGAATAGAATTTTGTGAAGGGACCCATTTTTTCAAATTGATTTTTGTGAAGGGCCCCATTTTATCAAATTGATTTTTGTAAAGGGGCCTATTTTATCAAATTGATTTTTGTGAAGGACACCATTTTATAAAATAGATTTTTGTGAAGGGACCCTAAATAGGCCCCAAATTTTTCCTGGATAGACCCCTGACTTATATTTATGGCAAATTGTGTTTCTAAACCTATAAAAGTGCAAACATGCAGACAACTATAACTATTCATACATATGTGCCTGCATATATATATATGCAGCAACAGACACAGTTAAAATTTAAAAAGTGGCAGAATGACTCAACAAATAAGAATCTTTTTTTGCTGTGTTAGTAGCAAGCAAGAAGTTTTCTGTTCCCATGATACAAAACTTGTTTTCATAAGGTAAAGTGGTGCATAGATAAGAATGAAGTTCAAGGAAAAAAAGAGACTATATTAAATAAAACATTTTGCTACAAAAATATTCAGTTTTTAAGTTTTTTTCATGAAAATAATTTACTATTACTAAACTAATAGTTTACTATTAAAATACTAATTTTGTTGTTACGCAATTCAGTTGCTATGTTAGTAGCAACAAGCAAGAACAAGTTTTTGTTATCACAACACAAAACTTTTTTAAGTATTAAAGCAATAAAACATAAGGAGGGGAGTTTACAGCTAGAACATCACACTGTTAAGGAAAAAGGGGAAGATAAAAGTAATAAATATTGTCTTTCCAAAGTATTCAGTAGTAAATTTTTATTATTACTAAACTATTTAGCTGATGTTATTATAATTAAAATTTAAAATAATGTAACTATAATATTGGTGCTAAAACTGAAATTATCATAAAAATAACTGTAAATAGAAAACTTAAAAATTAGATAAAAAAGAAAATAACATAGTGATAGCTAGCTTATCTAAACCCACGTTTAATTTCTTTAAACATAAATAAAAATTTAAAAAGCACAGATCGAAACATACTGCAGCCGGATGGCTGGATATCCGGCTGCAAGTTATGCCGGATATCCGGTGTCTGGCAAAATTGACATCCGTTGCATCTCTAATGATATCCATGCAGTCTGAAATGAATTAATATATGATTGATTAACCTGTACTTGTTTTTGAAATGTTGAATGACTTCTCCCATCCTACCTTATATTCCACATCCTTGAAGTAAAATGGTTTGTTCCGGGCAAGCTAGAGGACGCGATGAGACAACAACTCAACTTAACTATTAGTTTTTCACTGATGATGACCGAGTAAATTCGGTTGAAAACGTTTTGAATTTTTAAAAGGACTAATGTGCTTTTAAATCTTTTTATGTATGTTTGGTACTTTTCGGTTAGCCGGGCGCCAGTGTACCAAAATGTATAGTTATATGTGTACATATATAAATATATATGTATATACATATAGATATGTATATATTCATACATATAAGTGTATATATATGTATGTATATATATGTATTTCTGTAGATATAAGTGTATATATATGTGTGTGTATATATACATGTATATATCTATCACTGGCGCCCGGCTAACCGAAAAGTACCGTATGTTTTTACGCACCTTCAAGCAATATATTTACATTTATTTGTATCTTTATGAATTTTAATAAATAAATTAGTCAAATAACGTGTTCATAATAAGTAAATATGGATGAAAATTATTTTGGAAATGAGAAACAAAACAAATATGTTTGGATTTAAAAAACAAGATGACGGACAGCAGACTTATCCCAAAGCTGTTTCAAATGACCTATACAATTGATTATTTATTATTCAAGTTCAGGTTTATTCCCTTGAAAGACGTATAGAGCACGGGCACGGTTACAAATAAAGTTTTTGCTTTTATATGAAATATCTTCTGTCCTATTCGTTGCTCTGTAGTGACCATAAATAAATTATCAGTCATATAAATTATTCCCCTTCCATTTCCGTCCCCCTCCCTTCCGCACACAAAATTAAAAATCTTAAAACCATCTATTTAAAAAAAAGTGCCGTATTCGTTACCGTGTAACAACAATAAACAAATAATCAATCATCTAAAATATCTCCCCCCCCCCTGAAACTTTCTGCTCCCAACACGGGCCTGTTCCGCCATAGTACACTGTTTAAAAACTTTAAAACTCTAATTTAAAGTATATTCGATAAAACAGAGAAGTAAAAGCCCACTAATACACTTTTATTAGAGTAAATTACACTAGGATAGGGCTATTTTCTACCACCCAACTAACCCAGCAGCTGAAGAGTGACGTCACATGCCCGTGCTCTATTAAAAACACTGAAATAATCATGTAAATGAAATTTTTGAACCACCTAATTCGATAATAAATTATTCGGTGAGATTTCAATTTCATTTCAATCGATAAGATTTTGTTCACAATATCTCATGCAGTATGGGTAAACACTTTATACTAAACATTTTCTTTTGCAGAGAAAAGAATCAGAAAAACACAGGTTCGGTTAAAAGTTTTTATCATATACAAGAATAAAACGTCAATTAGTGTATGTATATAATATGTACATCACTGGCGCAGTGAACTTGTGTGTATGTGGAGCGGGGATTTCGGAGCTAAAACCTGACTCAGAGAATTTAAAAACTGATAAGATGCATACCAAACTCCCAGTGCTAAGGGGCTGTCCATAAATGATGTCACACTTTTTTCAATATTTTTGACCCCCCCTCCCCCCTTAGTCACAATGTGTCACACTTCACCATACCCCCTTCCCCACTCTCTTGTCCAATGGCGGATCTAAGGGAGGGGCGATGGGGCGATCGCCCCCCCTTGGGCTAAAAAAGTGTTGGTAAACTGACATTATAGTCCTCGACGGAAAAAGGTCTCTGGCGAAGTACGGTCCGTCCCGTGGGTCGGGCCGGGTCCGACCTTGCCTGAATCTGGAAATTTCGGCAAGTGTAGACCTCTAACCGAGATATGTAAGCTAGTTTTAATGTTTTTTCTAAATGCTTTTTTCAGCTAGCGTCCCATAGCTACTGAATATATGTTTCGTTAATAAGTTTCAAAACAGTCTTTACAGAATTAGAACTGATCTTTGATATAAAGAAACAAGAAGTCTTACACCCAGTTAGTATTTTTTTACAGAATTCTGAAATGTGGGGATCAGTCAAAGCTTAAAATTGTCTCTATGATTATATTAGCCTTCAAAAAATTGAGCCTTTATGCGACTTCTGGAAGGTATCTCCCCAAGTGCCCACAGATACACATTGCCTCTAAAAAGAAGTTTGTATGAATGCTTTGTATATTTTTCGTCCTACCGCTGTATAATTCTAATAAAAATCTGGACAACCTTTTTATTAGTACTGTAATGTGATGTCGTTCTTCTATATAGGTCTATCTTCGAAGTGTTCGTTGTTTCTTTGGGCGTTTTATTACAAGGTACAGTACGTCGATTGAATCATAGGCAATGTTACAGGGAGAAGAACTCGCCTAGTCTCACTGTACCTATCCCTTCCCTACATCTGTCTAGTTGGCGACAACTTTGAAGTTAGCATAACCTACGATAATATTCGTTCCCTCCCGTTCTCCATTCCCCTTAATTTGCTAGAAGTGAGAGTAAAAAGAATCAAGTGATACAGCAATTGCTGTGCAAAGTGGTAGATTACAAAGATCCACATTCAAAATTTTATGTGTTTGTTGCGAAGAGCGCGAAGAACTGGAGAAGCATGTGTAATTCAGGGGGAAATGAAAAAAAAAAACTACAAAAAAAAAGCAACATTTTATTTAAAACATAATCAGAAAAAGGAACGAAATTTCGAAGTAAATTCGGCTTCTTTCAATATAAAAAAAAATTCGCTTATAAAAGGGTGATAAAGATTAAAAAAATAAGGACATTTACAACATTTGTTTATTGTTTTTGTTAATACTCTCAACAACAATTATTTCTCGCTACCACGCTACATATTCTCACTTCGACGGCGGACTCATCAAGGTTAACTCAAGCCTTAATACATTTGGGGTCTATACATTGAGTGCCAAGCTTACTTGGGGACTAAACATTGATGGTCCCGCGTTAGGCAGACAATCTGACAGGGGCGGGCATTATTTCACCTCAGGACCCATCGTAAAAAAAAGGGCTCTGTACTATAGGCCACAAAGCTTTAATGAATTTTAAGTTTAGTTCTCAAAAACAAACTCACTTTATTTCTGATACATTTACAAAATCATTGCTATTAATACACATATAAGAATACAAGATCAGCAGCAAAGGCTGTGTTTTAAGCGCCCGTAGAAATTTAAAAATTTGCTCTCGCTCCCTAGAGACTACTGTAGTTTCTTATACCGTAATTTTTAATACAGCGAGGTTTTGGAGTTCTTAAAAAAATTAGCACACTGGGCAATTTTTAAGATACTACAAAAATCCCATTTAAAATAAATCCACCTTTTGAACATACAACGTAAATTACCCCCTAGAGACCTGTGCAGATTGGTTGTCCCAAACCAAACCCGAAATTTCCATCGTAACCAAAACCGAACCCCGAAAAAAAATATTCGTCCTCCCGAAACCGAAATGAAAGAAAATTAATCCATATTTTAATATAATTATAAAATGTAGTATGCAAATATATCTCTAATTTCAATTTTCTTTTATATAGAAATATAAACATATAGTATATACAGGGTGTTTCACAAAGGACCCCTAACTTTAAAAATCAATAACCCGGAAACAGGGACAGATAGAAACATGAAACCAGTGGTATATTTATTAAAAAAATCGTAAGAATCTTATACGTAAATCTCAAAATTTAGTTAAAAATAGCACCGATAGATGGCGCTGAGAGCGTTAAGAATCCTTCTAAAGAGAGTTCAGAAGCATAGAAAGACTAGCCGTCCAAGATTTCGCCATTGAAATCTGACCGCTATTTTCTTATAGTGAAAATAATTCGCATCGGTCACGTTGCCTGTCTATTGAATTTTTTTGAAAAGCTCACGAATTGTTTTCCCAGCTGGGCCTTTTGCGACTTGAAATCGCGTTTTTAAACTTTTCCTTGTGGCAGTAGGACACTGATTTAATCGGTGGTACTCCAACTCAATAAGCACACGTTCCGCCACGGTATACACGACTTTCGGAATTATTTTCACTATACGCTAATAGCGGCCAAATTTCAATGACGAAATCTTCAACGACTAGTCTTTCTATGCTTCTGAACTCTCTTTAGAAGGAGTCTTAACGCTCTCAGCGTCATCTATCGGTGCTATTTTTAACTAAATTTTGAGATTTACGTATAAGATTCTTACGATTTTTTTAATAAACATACCACTGGTTTCATGTTTCTATCTATCACCGTTTCCGGGTTATTGATTTTTAAAGTTAGGGGTCCTTTGTGAAACACCCTGTATATACTCATTAATATTCAAATACTGTAAAACATTTAAATAACGGACACCTCGGTGCCATCGAATTTATCTCTTACCCGGAGCAGTACGCAAAAATATGCAAATATTTGTACTGGGGACTGTCTCCGCCCTTCAGGGGTGACCGTACGGAGGTCTTACTGTGCATGCTATTACTTCTGAATTTGCGGATAAACTCGACGGCTCCAAGGTGTCTGTAATTCGGAGGTCTTACTAAATAAAAGATTTAAAAAGTACTCCCCCTACATAAAGCTTTCCGCTATTTGGGACTGACCGTTATAAAATTTTTACTGCATATAGATTTTATCGGAAAAAATATTTTACGCATTCTTTTAAAAAAACGGGTTTTCCGGAACACGGCACGCAAGAGTGAAAAAAACCAACCCGATAATTTAAGTCAACCCGACCCGCAAGAAAAATTTAGACGTCAACCCGACTCGCAGCAACAAAAGTAAACATTAACGCAACCCGAACCCATCTCCTACCGAAAAACAAATTAACCTGACACAAACCCGACCCGCAGTAAACAAGTAGGAGTCAACCCGACCCAAACCCGACCCGTAGCAAAAACGTAGAAGTAAACCTGACCCGTAATTTAAAAAAATTAGACCCAACACGACCAAGATTGCGGGTCGTATATTAACTTCCAAATTTCTGATATCGCCCCCCCCTTGAAGACTCTCTAGATCCGCCCTTGCTCTTGTCACATGTCACGCTATATTACATAGACATATACTTGCAGTTCAGAAACAAAGAACTACGTTATAGATCATATTTCAAATTTTATTTTTTAACTTTTACTAATGACATTTGTGAGCATAACAATAAAAATGATTCGTGTACTTATTTCGTATAAAATAAGACTAAGGTTTACAACAGAAAACATAATTAATATACAATAAAGTAATACAATTAGTAATAAAATATTAATATATTTTTTTGAAAAGAAAGGAATATAAGTGAAAACAAATCACATGAAAGTTGTTTTAGCCCCGATTAAAAAATACCCTCAAATTCTGGTAATTTTAAAAATAAATTCAAAATTTAATCTGCTGATTTTAAATGATTTTATTTTAACCAAAATGTGTGATGTCACACTTCTCCCTACCCCCTCCCACCCCCTTGTTACAAACGGTCACAATTTCACCCCTTCCCACCCTCCAAGCGTGACATCATTTGTGGACGGCCCCTAAGATAAAAATAGGATGTGTAAAAACCAAATTAAAGAGAAGCATAAAGAATATAAAATTGTTACCATTTAACAAACACCACTGTTTTTGAAAAATAAATTAAAGGTTTGCAACCTGGTTCATACCCAGCAGCTATGCTTATAGGGGCCCCAACGAGATTTTTTTTTTTTTTTGACCTTTCAGAAAAATATATGGCCCCAAAAACGTTTCTTGCAGTAGGAATCCTTTTAAAAAGGTCCCCTGTGTATTTTCATCAAAGAATGCCATTTATCATGAAAATATTGTTTACCGCTTTAATTAGTCGTTATTGCAATTAGAAAAGAAAAATTCAATATAATAAAATATAACACCTTGTAATAGTATATTACTTTTAAATGCTAAAGGTGTAAAATTAACAACTATAATATAAATTAAAATAAATTTTATTAGTTGTTTTACATGTTTCGACTCTTCTGAGTCATTTTCAAAAACAAAATTTTGTTTTTGAAAATGACTCAGAAGAGTCGAAACATGTAAAACAACTAATAAAAGTTATTTTAATTTATATTATAGTTGTTAATTTTACACCTTTAGCATTTAAAAGTAATATAATAAAGAAAAATTCTTCATATAAATTCCACATATAAATTAAATAAAAATAAATTAATTTGTTAAAAATTACCGTGCATTACACTACATTTCGATTTTTTAAAATGAAATTTAAATATGTTTTTAAAATTGTTTTAATATTTTTTAACAAGTGCCATGTAAGTAGTTAATATTTTCATTAATTAAAGTATGTAAGTTTTTTAAATAAAGACAATGAAGTATGTACCCTATATACAATTAATTATTAAGTATAATGCAAAAATTCTTTAAAAAATAGAATGATAAATACATACATGCATAAAATAAGCAGAATTCTAAGAAAGGTTGTTAATAATCTTGAGAAAAAATAATAAACAATAAATAGTTACAGAAAATTAATATGCAATATTAATAACTCACTTATAGTCGATGTAAAATAACTCTTGAAATGCACTGCAATTACTTATGTTGTTAAGGAACACACTTTAATTGTAATACTTTAAAATACTAGATAAATTTACTGATATATTTCTTACAGTACCACTCATTAATAAAAACCATGCGCCACGCCACGTGCTATCAGCTATAAATTTCCTGCCTGCCTAAACTTTCTTGGATAAAGAAAGAAAAATTTGGCATGTGCTGCCATCTCTTATCGATTTGTCAAAATGTTAACGTTAGAAATTTAGAAATGAAGAACCCTGATTACTTATTTTTATGGTAAATTGGTCTCGGTAGAAGTGTTATTGTGCGAATGACTCTGGAAACTTCACACTAAATACATATACATGCATGCATATCATTTAAGCATCTTTTCGGATGAGCCAACCATCATGCTATTTTATGTCTACGGGTCAACGGCATCCTTCATAAATCGTAAAATAATATATAAATAATATACAACGCAAATAATAATCTGTAATGGTGGAATTTTAAGAAATGTAAACCAAGCCAAATTACTTTTAGATTCAGCTGTTTTAAATTGCTCAAACTGAAACAATTCGAACCAGAGCTTTTCTTTTTTAACTGAAATACTTTTGTTTTATTTAATGCTGCCATCTCTGAAAGGCTGTTTGAAATAATATTTGCAATTAATAATTAGTTAAACTTTCATCAATTAAATTATTTTTCTTTAATTAATTTAACGTTAATCAAACATTGATAACATATTAATTCATTTATTAGTAAATGTATTTGTTATTTATCAAATATATATATATATATATTGTAGGTTTTAATTATTTGATTTTGCAGTTAAATTGTTAAAAAGGTATCCTAAATAGAAAGTTCGAATCAATTTTCTAGCATACAGCAGATAAAAATAAGAAAATTACAGTTGCAATTGAAACTGTGATCAATTCCAATATCGTTCTAAATCACGTTCTTAAAATTCATAGCTATATTTTCGGAACTGATGCTTTACACTAACGCAGCGATTTTTGGCGACTTTTTTGTTGGCGGGATTTTCGAGCCCGCGCCAAAACCAAAAACTTGATACAATGGCTAGGTTGCCATTAAAGGAAAAAATTCCCTACATTTGGCAACTTTTTTCCTTTTTATAACCGATTAAAAAAAAAAAAAAAAAAAAAAAAAAAAAAATAGAAACTGTTATATGAATCGGCATAATACATAAAATTTTATTCCACTAAAATTATTACATAAATGCTCTTATAAATGAGACGCTTGGTTGTAAAGCAACTGATTTTTTATTTATTCATTTTTTTTTTTTTTCGGATTTTTATGTACAATTATTGAAGTGTATCCTAACATCCTTTTAAAAGTACTAGGTTTATTTATTGCTCAATAGATGTTCTTATAAACAAAGATAAGTTTGAGATAAGTGACACAAATTTTTGTTTTCAAAATTCAATAAGTGCAATAAAATAAAATAAAATAAAATAAATAATAATATAATAAAAAAAATTGCACAGAGTTAAGTGAAGGTTTACTGTGAACTAGGAAATACAACGACACTAAAATGTAATCCCGGAATTTTGAGATTGTTTAGACTGGATGGATTGAGGAAACGGGAATTTCTGTAAAATTCTTACATTTGTTTTAATAACTAGATGATAATTGATTTTAATTAATATTTTGTTTCATATTTTAATTGATTTTATGCACTAATATAGTTTAATTTCGAAATGGAAATATTCTGACTTTTAAAATGTCACATAGACTAATAGGATACGGAAATCATACCATAAGAAGGATTTTAAATTAATAAACTACGATGTTTATTTTATTGAAAATGTAAGATAATGGAAATAAAATGAATTCACGGTTTGTCTCTTATGTTATTTTTTATTGGAATCTTAAGAAAAACTGATTAAGAAAATGGTGTTCGGTAGATTACAATGCTATATTTTCGTTACATATATGGGGATTGTAAAAATGATTTAAAGCATTAGATAACTTCGACACGTCTTCTTCTGAGATGCAATTATTCAGAGAAAGTATGAGATTTAAACAATTAATATATATATATAATTGCAGAAGAAACCGCTTCCACCGGAACCTGTATATTGCAAATCCTTATACTGAACACAAAAAAGCTCATAATTTAAAAATGACAAGTCTGTCAGCTTCTCTCTCCTTTTTATTACTAACTTTTATAAAGAAATATTTTGATTATCAAAACTTTCAATGTGTTGTGAATGTAGGCATCAATAATGAAAATAGCTATAGTTTCACAAATAGATGTTTTTTAAATAGAAATATTTATGAAATTTAATTTTATCTGGCAGATTAACTCGGGTCAACCGACCTGTAATAAAAATGCTCAGGTAACGATGAAATTTGAACATGATGTTAAAGTAAGGCACAAAATTTTCTCTTTTGGGTTTCTCTTTTGCACTGTCACAGTCAAAAGGTGGGGGGGGGGGGGGGGGGGGATTTCGGGGTTCGAACCCTTCCCAGAGAATTTAAAAACAGATAAAATGCATAGAAAAACTCTTGTGTTAAGATAAAAATATGATGAGTAAAAACCAAAGTAAAAAAGCATAAACAACATAACATTTTTACTATTCAATTATTACAAGGCTTCATAGTAGGAGCCTCTATTTCAACAAAAAATGAAGGAAAGAAAAAGTTAGGAGCAATAGCAACGAAGTAAATAACGTATGTTACTGCTACTGCTCTTTCTCTATCTCTTCGTTTTCTTTTCTCTCACTGAAGAGGAAGGAGATGCCCTTTTATGGAACTTTTAAGCATATAAATACTAAATTTATGATGGATGTTTGTGTTTTTCATTAAGTCGTTTTCTTTGTGTGTGTGTGTCACGTACTTACTAAACGCTACCTTATGGACATGCAACACAACGAAATTGTCCATTTTGTGAGTAACAATGGCTCAAAACCCACCCAGGTGAAGCCTGAGCCACTGTTTTACAGTGAGAAATCTTTTTAAAAATGTTAGTATATCGTATCGTAATTGTAATCGTAGCATTACCTCTTAAATTTTATTGGATTATACTTTTGTGTAAGCTTTCTTGCACGTCTGGAAACATGACAGCAGAATCCCAAGACGAATTTATAAATATAAGTGATGTTCAATTTTCAGTTCAGTTACTATGTTTTTGTCATTGTGTAATGTTGTTTTGTAACTCAATATATATTCGATCCAAGGCCTCGCCTGTTTATTTGCTTTGTTATTTTATCAAAAAAGACGAAACTGGAGATATTCGACCAACTTTTTATTAAAATGCTGGTAACGTGTATATGACATACAAATAAGCATCCCCATGTGCGCTTATTATAAGTTATTTTCTTCTACAACATCATAATTCTAGAAAGGTATTAAATGGTTTCTTTTAAATGTATTCCCCTTTACAAAGAGGTTATGGATTCGGCGGCCTGTTCCGATCTCTGTTTCGTGCTGCGGTACCCCTTTTCAAATCAGGGGCGAAAGCCGTAGGCAAACAATTGTTTCATACTGGTGTGAATGTTCTTAATGATTTATCCCGAGGCGACAATATTAAAGTCGCTGCTAAACGACGGCTTAAAGAAGCGGGACAAAACTTAGAAACCTATGTGGAAACAGGCAGATGCCTTATTGAATTTATTGAAGTCGGATTCTAGCAAACTAAAATGGAATCGAAAAGGAGCAGTCACCTATAACGGACAAAACTTGGAAGGGGCCAATATGGCTGAACTCTTTCATTTAATTTTTTGTACTAACAAAAAACCTCCCGTTAATCCCTCGACGTCCTTTTTACAAGCCTTACGAGAAGAAGGAATTCCCGAAACCATGATAAAATATAAATATTTGTCTTTCAAATCCAAGAAGATTGTAACTCCTTAAAATGTACTTTTAAAAGCTAAAATGAAGAAAACACCTGTTATTAAACGCACTGTATACCCATGGACGACTTTGTATAAATAAAGATTGACTTTGAATTGTAACACTTTGCGTATATTTCTTTTTACCTACACTACATAAAATTACAAATTTAAAAAAAAATACATTAAAACTAATGTTTATTCACATAGTATAACTTTAAAAAATATACAGGAAAGCTACTTACCTAGTCCACACAATCTGCTTGTACACTTGTTTTGGAGGAAATGAATTAAAATGTATTCTTATCAGTAAATCTTATCAGTGAATCTTATCGCGATCAGTGACATCATCATCATATATCACTCATACACTCTGACGTCATGTTTCCTCAATGACGGTACGGAGTGATCATGTGATTCGATTGCATCACTGATCATGTGACTTGATGACGTCACTGATCGCGATAAGATTCACTGATAAGATTTACTGATAAGAATACATTTCATTTCATTTCCTCCAAAACAAGTGTACAAGCAGGTTGTGTGGACTTAGTAGCTTTCCTATATATTTTTTAAAGTTATACTATGTGAATAAACGTAGTTTTAATGTATTTTTTTAAAAAAATTTGTAATTTTATGTAGTGTAGGTAAAAAGAAATATACGCAAAGTGTTACAATTCAAAGTCAATCTTTATTTATATAAAGTCGTCCATGGGTATACAGTGCGTTTAATAACAGGTGTTTTCTTCATTTTAGCTTTTAAAAGCACATTTTGAGGAGTTACAATCTTCTTGGACTTCAAAGACAAATATTTATTTTTTATCATGGTTTCGGGAATTCCTTCTTCTCGTAAGGCTTGTAAAAAGGACGTCGGGGGATTAACGGGAGGATTTTTATTAGTACAAAAAATTAAATGAAAGAGTTCAGCCATATTGGCCCCTTCCAAGTTTTGTCCGTTATAGGTGACTGCTCCTTTTCGATTCCATTTTAGTTTGCTAGAATCCGACTTCAATAAATTCAATAAGGCATCTGCCTGTTTCCACATAGGTTTGGGAACAGATGATAGAATAAACTGGTCATAATCGTCTTCGTCTCGTTTCGTTCCAGTAGAAGGTTCTTCTTTCAAAGGTTCTTGTTTCGAAGGTTCTATGCGCTCGTCCTCATCCGGTAGCTTCACTCTCCAAGGCAGGTTGTTTTCTTGCAAATTCATTTTCCTTTTTAAAAGCTCATAGTATTGCTGAACTTTTAGATGGTCAGGCAAAGGACTATTGAGTATCTTGGACATTGCCACATCGAACTCAGTCAATTGCTTTTTCGTAGGCACATGTCGCGTTAAGTCTTCTTCAGGTACCAGAGCATATTTAGTAGCGTGCTCCATTGATAAGACCGGTTAAAACACTGAGGGCAGCAGGGATTAAAATATTCAGAAAACCCCCTTGTTAAATAATAAGCTTTTTTTCTGAAATAAGGCACCTTTTTTCGTACCAATTTTTCGTAATGTCGTCTTATATTTCCTCAAAGACTTCTTTTGATCCGTGGATAATGGTATATTTCCTTTTAACGCGTTATGGCTACACTCGCAGATGTCTTTGACAGATCGTGACGGTAATTTTTTTTTTAAGTTCTTTGCTCAAAAGTTTTCGGCAAGTTTGAATTAACTCTAAATCACGGAGCTGTTTCTTCGTTAACGTCATGATCGAAACTAAATTAAGAACCCATTGTCTTTCTTTTTAAACCTTTTTTCGGTACATACACGTATTGCGTTTGACCTGGTAAGATTTGTGTTCTCAAACGCATGCGCTCTGCTGTTTCATTTCTTAAATCCACGAGTAAATATGAGAACGGTTTTTGAGTCGCGTCTTCAAACACTTCTTGGAAAAATTTACTCTGCATCGGGTATAATTGCCGACCTAAATGAATAATTTGACTCATGTCACGTCGATTTTTAAATAGGATCAAATATTGACTGTTGAGGGAAACACCTCTTATTTCTTTGCCTTTATGAAACAAATTTTGTGTAATAAAGATTACACTAATGTTTAAATGGTGACTTTCCTTTGTAAAGAGATCAGTGAGTCGTTAATCCTTACCGCATTCGATCATCAAATCATCTAAGATAACGAGTGAATTGGGTTCTAAATAATCATGATAATTGCACGGAAAACCCTTCACAAAAGTAATATGCGGTATTTCATCATACATAGTTTGATAAATTCCGTAAAACTAAATTATTTTATCGGGAGATGGGTTAAACATACTGTTTTTTACTTCTAGCAAATCCCGTAAGAACCAGGTTTTACCGACACCCGTGGGACCGGACAGAAACATAGTACAAGGATGTTTAAAGCGTGGAAGCCCCATTGTAAATAAACACACACACGTTAGGTAACACTATAAATAATCACAGACACATAGGTTTACTTCAAGAAAGACTTATTGATAAAAATTAGCATGGATACCAAATCGCTTGGATACAAAATTATAGACTCGTTGGTCGTTTGATAAATTTTCAATTACAAAATTCGACAAAAATTGTCTCAAAATTCTTCCTTTACATCGAGAATAAAGGTAAAATATTCAATACTGCCCGCAGACGGCAGTCACGCGAGTTTGTAATACGAGCGGATTAAACATCACTCGTGAAAAACAGGATACATAGTCTGATATAGATCCTTTAAAAAAAGGAGGGCTTGTTTCCATAGGAGTCGAAGAAATTCACTTCATCAGGCGAAGGAATGTAGAAGGCGACCCAATGGCTTCCGGGTTCTGTAGACTTGTCCACATTACAGATGGAACAGGCGGGATATCGCTTGATCTTCTTAGGGAGATGATCACTTGAAAATACACCCAAAAAGGATCTTCGGGTCATTCGATCCTGTGATAAAATCTTCTCGATTTGTAACGAGTCCAGGGTCTTCAGTTAGGAAAGTCACAGATCACGTGACGTGATTTGTTAATTTCAATAATATTTTCAAATTCTGCATAGACTAACACAGTAGTCGTTTTCTGTAAGGACTCATCGAACTTGATTTCAATACGTAGATTTCTTTGATGCTGTAAATTGAGGTGGGGATCATCACATAAATCAGGGCTCAAATCGAATACATATAATGTGTGTCCATCAGCAAATTCTTCACGTGTTAAATAATTGCCGATATCTTGATGAAAGCCAGAGAACAGTTGATGATAGGCTCTTATATAGTTATTTCCGTCGAAATCCAATTCTAAGGGTTTAACAGGTACAGGTTGTCCGTCCACGTAAACACTTAAAAAATTTACTTTGAAATGATGAAAGTAAAAGGGGTTCAAATCATATTGACCAGTATAAGCACTATTGTCTAACTGACCAATAATGACACGTTTCGGCATTGCCCCTAAAAACACATTATCTTGCATAAAGGATTTACTTCCGGTAGAGATGGAATAGGTCTTGGACAAAACACGATCAATAGGATATTTCGCTGAAGTTTTTTCCAGTGCTTTCGCATGACCGAGTAGTACCCCGGGACTGACTTTCACTTTTCGAACAAACATAGAGGCATGTTCTAAGATGACTTTATAGCTTGGGAGTGGTGGTTTGGTAGCATCGAAATGGGTCATCAAACAGAATTCAGGTTTACTCCGTGTCATTTTAATTTTCAAGTCGACCATATTCAATAGCAGACGATTTTGTTGGAAAATGTCACAGTGCAGGGGTCCGATCATATCGAGAGTTTGGCTTTTTTTAGTCAGTTCATAGCGTTTCTTGAGTCCAGGATTTCCTTTGGCGGGATCTGTTTCAGTTAATTTCTCGTCTTTGTAAAAACATTCACATCCCAATAAACTTTTCTTAGCGTCTTCTCCATAGTTCAGCAGTGTTTCAAGATAGGCACGAAAGGCATATGTATTACTGGAGGAGGATATGGCTCTGTCATTCAAACTAACGTCCACTTGTGAAAAGAGGACATGTAAAAATAAATTGACAGGCACTGCAATATCGGTATCCGTTAAGTGTAATCTATCGGACTTCGTGATTTTCACTTTCACGTAGATGTAGGAGGCGGATAAATCAATATAGTCTTCACCATTCCCAGAAATGATGAATTCCACAGGCCCTCCATCTCGAATATTAGCAAGGGGGTGATATTCGACGAAAAATCCTTTTACAATAGCCGTTTGAGTAGGTGGGATTAAAAAGAGGTCCAGTTCGGATTTAGCGCAGGCAGCAGAATCTTGATGAATGAGTCCAGATATGTCTAAGCGAAAATATCATGTACTTTCACTTTCTTGGCTTGACGTGGAAGGACGACTTTGTTAGAACGTTTCCTCTTTTTATACCGATGACCTGATCCAATCATTGTCTTCACTTTAGTAGCCGCTTTGTCAGTTAAGTTTTGGCCCGCTTCTTTAAGCCGTCGTTTAGCAGCGACTTTAATATTGTCGCCTCGGGATAAATCATTAAGAACATTCACACCAGTATGAAACAATTGTTTGCCTACAGCTTTCGGCCCTGATTTGAAAAGGGGTACCGCAGCACGAAACAGAGATAGGAACAGGCCGCCGAATCCATAACCTTTCTGTAGAGTAGTGCCTTGATAATAGTTTAAGCCACTACCCGACTGATGAGTATAATAATCTTCAAAAGATTTCGCGCAGCACTGGTAGGGAACAAACATCACGAGAGGTACTTTTGTCGAAAATGAAGCTTCACGCATGACCGCCCACGTTCAAATGGCGTTAAATCACCCAGGTGCGTCCTTATAAGGATTTCTAAAGAATCAAAGGACTTTCGACTGATCGGTAAGTAATGCGGTCGATCGAATGTCATACAGATCACTTCGCCGTCTTCTCCAGTCACATTCACAATACGTAACAGGGGCAATAAGACATCACCGACCACTTTCGGTTCTACTATATCCGAAAAAATCATCAGCACTCTATAAAGAGCGCACGGATCTGCTACATACGAACTATCCACAGTTTGTTCAATATTGCTGTCTAGGGAAGCAATTTCACATGGTTCGAATCCCAGCATTTCAGCTAATCCCGTTTCTAAAATTACTTTGGCGTTATCACGCACATTGATGGTCACTCTTTTCGTGTTAGAATTATAGGAGAAGGCTATTTTCTTTTCCAAGTCTGGAATGACAATTGCTTTCAAAATATCAGGTACCGACTCATAAAATTCTGGTGGAATGCGTCTTGCAATGAGTTCTCCCTCGTTCAAGTCGAATCCAATCAAGTTCGTATGATGATTTACATTATACCAGGTATGCGGGTAAATAAATTCCACAAGACCCACTTCCCATTCCCCTCTCAGTTCAATAGGGGTGGGCAATCGTGTAATAAAATGAGAAATTTTATTCCCGGGAAAATAATTCCTAGAACTGTCCGAGGGTAGTGTTAGGTAGAACGACATATTGGTAAATGATCTATCGTCCTTCTCGCAATCACTTATAAAGACGTTAAATAAGTGGAGAAAATCCATTGATTGAATTTGTTAGGATATCCTTTAAACTTCACAAAATATTCCACACGTTTTCTTCGAGTGCGCATTTCTAAAATTTTTTCCATCGTAAAAGTCTCTTTCATTTGCACTTTTTGAAGTTCTTGCGGGTCGAAGGTTCCTTAAATGGGTTTGTCTAATAAGTCTTTAATTCGATAGATAGGGGGATCTCTCGCTGCACACTCCGTCACTACAAACAGTTCCTCCGTCCAATTGGTTTCATAGCCTTTTTCAAAAGTTAATTTCTGTTTCGAAACCCGAACCACATCCCCAGGTTGAAACACACAGGGTTTGCTTTTCACATTTTCTAGGTCCCCATAGAGAGTAAACCACAAATCACTTTCATTTTCCCGCGTCACTTCAGCAGGGGCTCTCTTGATACTGGAATGGTAGGTATGGTTATAACTATGCACTAACTCGTTTAATACATCAATATATCGATACGTATGATTGTGGGTAAAATACTTCCACATTTTTGTTTTCAGGGTGCGGTTAAAGCGTTCTGCCACCGACGCTTTGGTATTATTATGCGTTGTGAAAAATCGAACGCCTTCTTCTTTTAACAATCGTTGCAAAGGCCGGTTCTTAAATTCTTTTCCAGCATCCGTTTGTAAAAACTTGGGCTTTCTCGTTGAGAAAATAGATCGAAAGCCTTTCACAATTTCTTCCCCTCCTTTTATTTTCAAGGGAATCGCCCACGCATATTTAGAGAGAATGTCGATACATGTCAGAAGGTACCGCATCCCTTGATTGTGCTTTCGTAAACTGCTGAGATTCGCCAGATCGGCCTGCCATTGTTGATCCATAGTGTAAACGATCATTCGGTTTGTCTGGAAGTGTCTCGGTACCGGTTTGTGAAGCGTATACGAATCGACGCCGCTCAACCATTTCTGAATCGTCTTCTTCGTTAATTTGCCTTTGGCAGCACGATGTAAAGCATTTACACCACCAAAACTTGCTGCGTGACTTGGAACCGGATAAATCGTCTTCATCGCAGCATAAAACTTGATTATTAGTTACATTAATTCTAAAACGCATCATTTTCAGACCACTCTCACGCATGCCGTCATCTCATAGAATGAACCTGTACGCTACTGACCTCGTCTTTAAGTACTCTTTCGACCGCATGGTTAAAAGACTAAGAAAATTACTGAGCCATGATTACATTTTCCAAGTTCAAACCCTCGACCGAGATTAAGAAAAAAGTATTAACCGTTAAAAGAAATTTAATTTAAAATTTCTCCTATTCTCTAACAACTTAGAAAAATACCTCGTCCTACTATAGCATGATAATTCTACGAAAAAAAAAATTCCAAACATTGTTTCTAAAGAGCATTCCACGATTCATTAATTAAACAAATTCCATTAATTGAAATAATCCCCCTCTTAGATTTGATTATCTCCCCCATTCCCTTATCTCTCCACTCGCTTATCTCCGTGACGTATTTCCGCCGCGACGTACTTCCGGGCTGCACTGACCTTCCTTCGACCTTGAGATTGCTGCAGCGCGTGCAGCTGGCTTAGAACGCCCCTTTTATATCTACTAGCCTTCAAACAGTTGAATCGTAAAACATTTATGTTGTTTATGCTTTTTTTTACTTTAGTTTTTACTCATCATATATTTATCTTAACACAGGAGTTTTTCTATGCCTTTTATTGGTTTTTAAATGCTCTGGTTTGAACACCAGTCCCCCCCCCCCCCCCAACCTTTTCACTGTGACAGATTAAAAGAGAAAATTTTGAGGCTTACTTTAACATCATATTCAAATTTTTTATTACAGATCGGTTGAACCGAGAGAAGCTGCCAGATAAAATTAAATTGCATAAGTATTTCTAATAAAAAACAGCTATTTTTGAAATGATAGCTATTTTCAAAATTAAAAATATGGATGCCTACATTCACAACACATAAAAAATTTTTATAATCAAAATATTTCTTTATAAAAGTTAGTCATAAAAAGGAGATACAAGCTGACAGACTTGTCATTTTTAAATTATGAGCTTTTTTATGTTAGGTATAAAGATTTGTAATACACAGGTTCCGGTGTAAGAGGTTTCTTCTGCAATTACACACACAATCACATACTATATATATATATATATATATATATATATATATATTAATTGTTTAAACCTAATAATTGCTCAGAAGAATCTTATCTCAGAAGAAGACGTGTCAAAGTTATATAGTGTTTTAAATCATTTTTACAATCCCCATAAATGTAACGAAAATATAACATTGTAATCTACCGAATACCATTTTTTTAATGAGTTTTTCTCTATAATTCCAATAAAAAATAAAATAAGAGACGAACCGTGAATTCATTTTATTTCCATTATCTTACATTTTCAATAAAATAAACATCGTAGTTTATTAATTTTAAATCCTTCTAACTCATGGTTTGATTTCCGTATCTTATCTGTATATGTGACATTTTAAAAATCAGTTTACATTTCAATGTTCTTAAATGATTTTTTTTTCTGAGGACGCTTTCACTTTCGTTACCGGTTTGGAATTTTTTAAAGTGTCCTTAGAAAAAAAAAACTGTAACCGAAATGGAAAAAAATATGAAAGTACACCGAATAGACATCGATCACTGGTATCCTGTTCAATAAGGAAAGTAACATTACCAAGTTGGAAATTGTACGTTAAAAGTGACATTTGACGGGCGTTTGTTATATAAATAGTTTCCCAATCTTAAAAAATCATCCTTATTATCATATTTCAGAGAAATGCATTATATCGTCTGCTATGAGCGAAATGAGCATACCTTTTTTTTTTTCTTATTACGTATGCCACGTTTACAAATGCGATTTTTTTTCTACACCAGACAGCGCTGCAAAATTCACCATGGAAATCTTGCTATGCGAATGATTACCCCACATGGTTTAATATTTTTATGACTCATAATGGACGAATCTCCTGTGTTTATTTTCTCTAATTGATTGAGATATTTGGCAGTTAACCTTATTTCCACTGAAGTTATCCAAGAATCTATACATTTTTTAATATATCTCTCAAGCTAACCATTTTTTTGAACGATCTTTCTAAAAATGTAACTTTTATGCAATTTTATTCGAAAAAATAATTTTGAATAAAAGTGGCCTCCTGGCATATGAAAAAAGAATTGGTTTGCCCGTATTTGTTTTCTTCAGTTACATGACTTGCGCTTTTATCATATAGATTATATACGATAGGATTTAATAGAACGAAGAAAACTTTTATTTATATCTTTTTAAGTTTTGATTCGATTTCGATCACAGGTATCCTATACAATAAGAAAAAAAAAATAAAAATACTGAAATGGAAACGAATAATTTGAAAAGTACGCTGCCATTGTATTAAAATTAGCTTGTGAGTGTTTTCACGTTGCTAGCGTAAACTCTAAGGAAAAATTCCGGGAAAAAAAACGGAAACTGTACTCGCAGCAAAATGCTCTCGTCTCTTCTCCGTTTTCAAGAATGGAATATTTCTCCCATTCAAGACGGGGATTTCTGTTTTTAGAAATAAATATGAGAAATAGCACAATATATAAAAAAATCTATATAATACTTACATATACTGATGCACATTAATACGGACCAGGTATGAGTATTGCATATATTACACCCGCTTTTTATCGCCTCAGGATTCGAAACTGTGTGCTTGCACCATTAGCGGATAAATGCTCTGTCCTCTTCACCAACTGGACAGATCCAATGACGTGGTTACAGGCCAAAACATCAATTACGAAAATTTAACGAGATATTTCCGTTTTCTCACAATTGAAAATGAAAATCTTCGTTTGTCTGTCTTGGAAAGAAATTTTTGCTTTTACGAGTAAGGTTAAAAAAGGGAAATTTCAATTTATTCCGGAAAAATGTACGATTTCTGCTCAAAATAAAAAGTTTCTGTTAAAACAGAAATATTACATCAAATCACCTGTATATGTAATATACGGAATCTTTTTTTTTTACAGTGTACGCGCTCTTAAGCATAGGTTAACATGGAGCATAACTGAAAAAGGTTTTGATGAAATTAAATCAGTTTCTTACAAGGGGACGCACAGGCTGAGAAATTTGGTTTTGCATCCAATTTTGTATGATGATATCTTATTATGAATAAGTTAATATACAGGGTGATCGATGAGTCATGAAAGAAATAATAGTTCAATGATTCGAAAGTAGACAGCCGCATGTTGCCGTTTTCCCACACAGAAAAGGCATGGGCTTTATCGTCTTTGTCACCTAACGTCAACACTGCAGTAACTCCAAACTTGCTGCCTGCAGTGCCCGATTAATCTCTGAATCTAGGGGAGCATGGTATCATTTTTGGGGGGAGGGGCCTTTCATTTGGCAAAAGTTTTCTTAAATCTTCATTCCTGAAAACTCACCAGTTATACTAATATATTTCCCTGGAGTAGCTTAGCCGAGGTCACATATATTTCATTAAACAGCTTTTTAATGTTCCTGTATGTACTTCAGATATATTAAGCACATATAACTGTATGCTTAATTTTCCGGGTGGTTTCCAACAGGCACATCAGGATGCTAAAGGATTAATTAACATCCTATTGTTGACATTCATATTTCTCTGTTAAATGAATTTCGTGAAGTAAGTACGAGGATTTCCTCTTGGATTAAGCAAAATTTCTTTTCCAAAAAAAAAAAAAAAAAAAAAAGAAAAGAAAAAAAAAAAAAAAGGAAAATGGGAATTAGAGGGTCCTGTTCACAGTTGTTTTGGGGGCCCTTTTAAATTTTATAAGAGAAGCATGTGCTTCACATGCCTTTTGGATAATCAGACCCTGGCTGCCTGTCATTATTGAATGTATTATGTTACACAGGAATTACGGAAGAAATACCTTTCGATGTTTTTCAGAGTATTTTGGTCACATCTGACAGTTATTCTCACTCATGAACTTATGGCATGCGTCAAATTGAACATTTTTAATTTGTAGTGACGTTCTAAAACGCCGATGTATGAACTGACCGCCACTTGTTGGTAGCAAATATATTTACAGGTTTCCCTCGTTGTATACATTTTCAGTTAGTGCGATAACTTATTTTTTAAGGCGATCCCTTGATTAATGTGGGGATTTTTTTTATTAGTACGCAAAGCACGGAATGAGTGATCCCATTTGACAGTCAAACTACGTTTTGTTATAGAAATAAAATACAATTCTGACATGAAATGTGACCAATGGCGCAGCATTCGGATAGAGGTCTTTATTATCCAGAATTGAACTTGCCCCACCAGTGTCTGAGAGGTTCTGATCTCAAAGCTGGTAGACATGAGTTTCTGGGTTCAAACCCCTGTCGCGCTCGTCGACCTAACCATGCAGAGCTTTCCGTGGTTTTATTCGAACCTTGCCGTAAATACGGGTTAGGATCCCTTAGAGGGCACTCCCCCCTAGGGGCTATATCTTAAGAGTAGATGGTCGGACATCATGGACCAATCCACCAACCAGTCAACCAGAATTGAACTTAAATTCGCTTTTTCAATGTTTCCTGATTGTCACTTATTAAATTAAGTTCACATGCTAATGTTGATAGAAGCTCATCTAACTAATATACATATTTTTTAAAAGTTTCAAATCAAGCTGTACAGCGATCAATGCAGGTTGTTTTTTTTTTTTTCCTTGGGGCCCCATTTTGTGAAAAGTAAAAGTTATTTTTGTGAAATTTATCATATTTTTGCAAAATGTGTTATATTTTTGTGAAAAATAAT
The DNA here is from genome assembly GCA_963931845.1 of Maratus michaelseni. Classification (NCBI taxonomy): domain Eukaryota; kingdom Metazoa; phylum Arthropoda; class Arachnida; order Araneae; family Salticidae; genus Maratus; species Maratus michaelseni. Next base: position 242,703,460 of record OZ007598.1, read on the forward strand.
ATTTTGCAACAAAAGAGGAAATCCAGCTACTCAAATTCAAACCAAATCTTTAATAATAATAACAACTTATTTAAGTCCTTTTGCTAAAGTTTTCCTATCTGGTGAACTTGTTTTGTTTGCAAATTACACATGTTAAAACCTAACAAAATAAAAATAATTAATGAAGAGTATGTTTTTATGGAATGGATTATTTTAGGGATCTATTTTGATCAAGAAGAATTTTGTTAATAGCAAATGATAGTTTCTGAATCAAACATTACTGCACCATGTAATTTCTAATAATAACACATTAGAAACAATATCGTAGTACATTATTGTATTGATATTCCTTGTTGCTTTCTGTTTGCAGACTGGCATGACTGGAAAAACAGAACTCATGGCTTTCTGCCATAGTCGATGACGGTTCATCCTTATAAATTTCAAAGAAAAATACTGATTAATTTATTAGTTATTATTAATTAAACTATTTCAGTTAATTTTTTATTTTTGGAATGTTATCCTTTTTTAACTCACCTGTTCAATTACTGGAAAACATAATTTATGTCATTCTGCTATATTTGTAGAATTATATTTTAAAAGAAAAAGAATTGTGAATTTTTCAGATTTCTGTCAACGGTTGGATATAAAAATTTGCTATTTTAAACTTATTTTCAGGGGCATGAAAATCACGAAACGTTGTCATGATGGAGTATTTAGGATTAATAGTTATCTCTGTAAGAAAAGATTTTTAAATGAGAAAATTATTGTTGAAACAATTTAAAAATTTGCTATTTAAACTTATTTTTAGGGGCATGAAAATCACGAAACGTTGTCATGATAAAGTATTTAGGATTAATAGTTATCTCTGTAAGAAAAGATTTTTAAATGAGAAAATTATTGTTGAAACAATTTAAAAATTTGCTATTTAAACTTATTTTTAGGGGCATGAAAATCACGAAACGTTGTCATGATGGAGTATTTAGGATTAATAGTTATCTCTGTAAGAAAAGATTTTTAAATGAGAAAATTATTGTTGAAACAATTTAAAAATTTGCTATTTAAACTTATTTTTAGGGGCATGAAAATCACGAAAAGTTGTGATGATGGAGTATTTAGGATTAATAGTTAACTCTGTAAGAAAAGATTTTTAAATGAGAAAATTATTGTTGAAACAATTTTAAAATTTGCTATTTAAACTTATTTTTAGGGGCATGAAAATCACGAAACGTTGTCATGATGGAGTATTTAGGATTAATAGTTATCTCTGTAAGAAAAGATTTTTAAATGAGAAAATTATTGTTGAAACAATTTAAAAATTTGCTATTTAAACTTATTTTTAGGGGCATGAAAATCACGAAAAGTTGTGATGATGGAGTATTTAGGATTAATAGGTATCTCTATGTAAGAAAAGATTTTTAAATGAGAAAATTATTCTTGAAACAATTTAAAAATATTATTGACCATATTCTAGTGCATATTTTCGGTATCGGGATTGGGCTCCGATGACGCAATTGTTTTCGAGCTCGAATTTCGAATCACCGGGCTTCGAAAAAGAGCCCAAACTCATTTCTACCATCCACTGTAATGTGAATTAAATAGTAATCCGATTATTGATGATGTTCTCAAATAGGGCTAACATCAGTAATCAGGCTACCATTCATTTCATATTGCAACGAACTGTGCGATGTTGATATGCCAACAAACCCAGCTAGCGCACGAACTCAGTGGCAGTTTCGTTATCTGCACCGTATTATCTAACATATACCGAACTCGTTGATGCTAAAATTGCTTGCAAAATTGTCCTCCCCCCCCCTACCACCGCCCCTGGAGGTTCAATAAGTTTTGTCATTTTAGTGATGCTTGACCTCTCCTTAAGACGATGGGGTGGGAAATCACCCGGATGTTACATAGTTTTAAAACGTAATACCTGAATTCTGGCTTTTATGGAAGCCTACACTAGTAAAGCATAAAAATAATTCGCAAGCCAACACTGTTAAAAATTTGCAGCAAACTGTCCAGTCATTTGACCGTTTTTATAGAAAATGGTTACATAATCGTAATTTAACTCTATTCTGACCATAATATGGGCAATAATATGGTCAGAATAGAGTTAAATGATGGTTATGTAACCGTTTTGTATAAAAACGGTCAAATGACTGGACAGTTTGCTGCAAATTTTTAACTGTGAATGTTAAACCAATGTAGGTGCTCTTCGCAGAATTCTCATTTGAATTTCAATATTTCTAAATTATTATTTGTGCATAGGGTATCTCAGGTCGATGTCTAACGTTGTATTTTTATACTTTTTTTTTCACTTTTATTCTAAGGACATAGTTAATTTCGGAAAAAAAATTGGTTGGTCCCAAAGATGAAAATGCCCTCTTGATAAAGCTGAAACAGAAAAAAAAAGTACAGGGTGTTTCTAAATTAATATCGGGGTTTTAACGCTTTGCAGTATCTATTATAAAAAACTTAAAATTATAATTAATACATAAAATGAAAGAGCAACTCAAACAGTTTTACCTACAAGCTTACAAGTGTTCAATGTGAACACCTTTCGTCACACAGCACACATTAAGTTGATAGCTCAGTTGTTCCCAAACGCCACTCTACGCTCACCCGATCTGACGCCATGTGATTTCTACCTGTTGGGGTTCATAAAGGATCGAGTGTATGTGCCTCTACTACCAGCTGACCTACCCAACCTAAGAAACAGGATTGAGGCAGCTGTTGCAACAATTACCCCATGAACACTAATTAACGTTTGTTGAGAACTGTGCTATCGACTTCATCTTCATGTGTGCCGTGTGACGAAAGGTGTTCACATTGAACACTTGTAAGCTTGTAGGTAAAACTGTTTGAGTTGCTCTTTCATTTTATGTATTAATTATAATTTTAAGTTTCTTATAATAGATACTGCAAAGCGTTAAAACCCCGATATTCATTTAGAAACACCCTGTATAAAGGTACAACTTTAGATTTCGACCCCAGATATCCCATGCGAAAGACTTAAAAATATCGAAATGCAAAAGAGAAATTCATAAATAACGCCTTTTTTGGTTTAACATTAGCTTCCGAATGTCATCTAGTGAATAATGTAGGATCTTAAGCATCGGTTAACAATGAGTGCAATTGGAATATCATTTGGTGTAGTTACATATTCATTTCAGATTCTTAAATGGGAAGAAAAATGCACGTTTGGTTGCAAATTTAGAATGATCAAAGCTTACTATGAATGAGTTAATATAATGAAATTTTAGAAAGCAATATCCGGACGAGTGTTTGACAAGCTGAAGAATTTTATTATTCAATATAACTACCACTATTTCAGTATAGTAATTTTTGCATTATTTAATGACAGACATTCGGTTATTAGATAATGGCGGAGATTAATATTCGGAAAAGGTGATACATATTTTGAATAAGAGAAAATCTGTAATTTGACAACATTGATTTGTGTTCTGCCGCAGCGGATCCAGGAAAAGGAATAGAAATTAAATGGAATTAAAGTTTAAGTAACAGAAACAATAATAATAATAAAAAAATGCAGATAATTGTTTAGATAATATCTCTTCATTTTATATTACCATTTTATCTAAATTACTTTTTTCTTTTGTGTTGCATTTCATCTACACACTGTTAAAAAACTATGCTAGTCACTCGAAGCCAATGTTAAAACAATGGTAACGTTTTTTTGAAATTTCTCGTTTGCATTTCAATATTTTTAAAGGAATTGTTGTTGTTTTGTTTTGGGCTTAGGATATCTGCTGAGACCGATTTCTAAACGGGTACTTTTTTTATTTTGATTGCAGATTGTCTTCGCGTGACTTGTGTAGGCTCTTAGCATGTAAATATAGGGTGCGCACTGAGTTCTTTCCCGTTACAAAACGTTAGCACGGAGTAATCATTGAAAACAAAGATTTAAAAATTTGTAACTTTGCTTAGTCCTGTTCTTCATTTTATTGTCGTAGAGTAGACGACACAACCCAGTCCCTAAACGTAAGCGTTGAATCGTATGTTAACTTTAACGAAATAGCTTCGATGTGGTAAAAAGGAAAACACAAATTACTCTTACTGTTTTTTCCTTCGGTTTTAATTTCAAGGACAAAGTCTTTGCCAATTGTAACATAGAAGGCTAGGATAACAGATGCTGCATGTAATATTACAGTACCTACAGCTGTAAACATTGTTAGTACTTCCAATTAGATGATAACAGTGATTAATTCAGAGGGTGGTTCGGGGAGGATGCACCCGCCCCCCCCCCCCTCCACCGGAGCGTCAAAGTATCGGTAGATTTTAGATTTTGTGTTTTGCAATTGTTTAAAAGTGTAAATTTCCTCCCAGGAACCTGAAAATTCCCTTCGAGACAAAAATATCTCAATCCAAATACACAATACTGAAAAACAAGAAGACAGCTTTGACATTCTCCGAGTTTGGTTGATTCAAAACTAAATTACGGTACATATTTACAATTTACTAAACTAAACAAATGTCTAAGTATGAAAGATTTTGCACAATACATTTTTCGATGAAGAGGATAAATTTGGATATCAGGGGAAAACTTTATGCTCGTGCTAAACATAAGATACGGTAGGCTTTAGAGGTTCTCCATTAAAATTTATTTAAAAATAAAAAGCTCAAATGTTGAGATCCATTGCTAGAGTTTGAAAAAAAAAAAGATTTATGAGCATATTCAGATATATTTTCCGTTATTTTCGAAATTTCCGTAAAATACAGACTCCTGATTGACCAATCACTTCAAAAAAAAAAAAAAAAAAAAAAAAAAAGACTTTTTTGCAATTTGTTTTTGTTGTACTTAAATTTTATTATTGCAAATAGAATACAAAGTTGACCTTACATGTATGACCAGAAACTATGTATAAAATAGAAAAAAATGCAATTTTTATTTATCTTTGTGCGCAGTGTTGCATCGTATTTACTTGACATGATAATCGAGAGCTTTGATAAGTAGCTCGTTGGCTTGCGTGGTGTATTCTCGCATGAAATTTTGCCATGTCACAGTCTGAAGAATTTCTTTTATTTTCCTGCAGAATAAATCTGTAGCATTTTGTAGCAGTTCTTCTTCGTCATGCTTCAGAGCCAAGACAGCAAAATCGCAGAAACTATCTACGGATAACTTGCTCTTCATAAAACATAAACATTCTGCTTTCATCTGATCTTCTTGGTATTTGTCTGCTAATTCGTACAAAGCACAAACGTTTTCACACGAAAGTGTCTGCAAATTTCCCGTGTAAACAAAGTGCAGAAAAGAATGAAATATATCCGGCTCACAGTCGTCGATGGACACGATGCCTGTATTCTTCTCTTTCATGTCAGTCCTAAACATCGAACAGAAGTAAGTGTTACGGCCGACTAAGATATTCCTGTGCAGACGGAATTCCTTATGTTTCACTCTGATGGTTATGTCGGTGTCCTCTTCGTTCTTAAGTATGTCTCCCAAATCATCCACCAGTTTTTTAGTTGCTGAAAAAGATTAAAAATAGAGATTAGTTAACTTCCAAGATCCAAGTAAAACACATTTTAAAAAAGAGAGAACTTTTCAGTAAGTACGCTTAATGGTAATCACTATATTTATAAGGATAGCTGTGATTATATAAAACGGATATTTCTATTCGAAAACAGTGGTATTCTAATATTGGAGATGTAGCAAACATGGGCTTATAATATTGTTTTAAGACATCTAGATTCACAAAAAGATAAATTTGAAAAACTCAGTTATCTGGACCGTCTCCTGCGCTTGGAATCAATTGTAACTTCTATTGACGAAAATCTCTGAAACTTAGTTTTTAACTGTTGCGCGTTTTCAACTGAATTATATTTTACTATAATTACTGGAAGTATCTCAAATTCAACTACCGAATTTTTTTGTCATTTCAATATATTAAACATTTATCATAAGAGGTCTCCAAAACCTACGGCCTAAACACTGTTATTACAAGATGGTTTACATCACTTTCGTGGCAAACAGGCGAAATTAAACACTTTTCAGTTATATTGGAAAATGCTAGAAAGTGAAGAATTCCGGGATCAGTGTAAAAATTAGTAGTAATAATAGATTAAAAACTTGGCGATACCTATTCGAACCGTAATTTTAAAAGATATTTATGGCAAGCAATATAATACGTTTTCAGCAATCCCTTCTGCTGCTCCAAGCAATTATTGTTTAAAACCATAATTTACGATTTAGTGTGTAAATAAAAAAATCTAGGGAGCACTAGTGACCAGAAATATATAATATATGAGTTCATTTCGAAACAGTTTTCAAATAAATTGCATTTAAAAGTATATTTTTTCCCTTTATACGACGGTGTAAAAATTAAAAATGTGAATTATGCATATTTGCCGATGGCATATTTGCCAGTATATTTTATGAAATATTGTATTATTTTTTAGACACGTGTGGAGCTCTCAGGGATCTGTTTAGGAAAAAAATGGGTCCTTTAAAGGACCCTTCACAAAATTTCTCATTTCAAAACAGGACCCTTCACAAAATTATTTTCCCTAAAAGAGGAACCTTCACAAAATTATTTTCTCTAAAAGAGGAGCCTTCACAAAATTATTTTCCCTAAAAGAAGACCCTTCACAAAATTATTTTTCTTAAAACAGGACCTTTCAAAAAATTCTTTGTCTTAAAAATGGGTTTTTCACAACATTTTTCCATCTTTAAACCAAACATTTCACAAATTATTCATTTAAAAGTGAAATCTGGCCTGTCACTTTTACATGTATAAAGAAAATATATGTATTTTACATCCATATATTTTTTTTTAAATGTATAAATAAGAACCTGAATATAACGATCATTTCAAATTCACATAATTATGTCTAGATTTTTCAAAAACATAAAAAGCTGTTCACAATTTCACAAAAACAGGACCCTGGGAAAAAAGTCTGGACAGACCCCTGGCTCTGCCAGACTGACGATTAAGCTTTACACTTGTCTTTTTTCCATTTCCAACTCCATTTTAATTCAATTGAAATCCCAAATTCCAATTTTCTTCTATTTTTATGGCATATTATATCATTATTTTATAAAATTTCTTTATAACTTTCAGTATTTTTGGCTGCGTACCATAGGTGAAATAGCTTTGGTAATTTTATGTTTGCACTTATTAATTTTTATAAACTTTGTGGTATTCTGTCTGCACTTTATGATTAACTATCTTAATTGGATATTAGGTTAGAATTGTTGCAAGAACTTGTTTAATGTATTTTGAAATTCAAAGGTATTACAATTATATATATATATATATACATACATAACTGTGAGGAATAAAATTGTGAATAAAATTAGGAGTAACATTTTTATTCCTAAAAACTCTATATTTTTCTTCATGAAGGAAAATAATGAGAAAAAAAAATAAAATGCATGGATCAATAAACTGAATGAGATACCTTTGACTCTGGCTGTCTCACATTCATGATCGGACCACTCTCTTAATCTAACTACGTCGCTACACGTCGGACATCGGATAGGTTTCCTCAGCCACTTCTCCTCGTGAGGTGGAGCGCATTCAGCAACCAAAGTTCTTTTACAGTGGGAACACTTGGCGGTCACAGTGTTACCTAAAATAAACATAAAACTGCTGTGAAAAAAAATCATGACTACCAAAACCTTCAAAATAATTTCAAAAATAACATATCCGGTACTTTGAATCGTAATATTTTTTTCATCCGGTTCCGTTAAAATAACACACAGTAAACTCTGTCTAAGGCAGACTATGTGTGAGACAAAAATCTGTCTAACACGGAAAGATTTTAAAGTCTCGACAAATCCTCCATACATACCGAGCAAATTTTGTCTACAAGTAAATACTGTCTACAACAAGATATTTTCTAGGTACCGATCGATTCCGTCTAAGGCAGAGTTTACTGCATTTCGCTTAGGTTTCGGTTTTCGTTGCTTTAAAAATAAAGGTTTTTGTTTCGGTTCTAAATAACTGAAACAATCTTATTGTGCATGCATTTCCATTGTGCATTATTTGGTTTTTTATTTTATTTATTTTTATTTTTTTGTGGCAATACTTTTTTTTCGTAGCCCTGTATATGAATTTATTTATATTCCACAAACTTCTATTAGTCTACTAAGTATAGTTCAGCAGGAAAATGCGTAAACACAATCAAAAACTACCCTTAAGCAATTCACTCCCATAGACTGTAGTACTTACGAATTTCCTTGTGTAGCCCTGTATATGGTCAACCGAGTTTATAAACACACACGTACAATAAAAAAAAAAAAAATGCAAAAAAAAAAAGTTGAAAACGCACTTATCACATACAGACTGTAAACATCGCACATGTACTGTAACCAATATATTTTGTGTGTCCCAGTAAATAAACGAAATGCACACAATAGAGCAATTTATAGTGCTCCTCAGTAATGCATATAATTTTCATTATATTTAAAATAGTGAAATATCACTAAATTACACTGCAGACGATTTTTCCCCATATAACGATGTGTAAAATAATTATTTTGTTTCACCCTGTAAATGAATAATAAATGCTTTGCACCCCATATTCTAGAAAAATCATGTTTTAATGAGCTTCAGAGTTATACATACATTTCATTATGTTTTAAATTACGTAGCGGTAGCGTCATCAAAATGCGCTTGAACCGATTATTCCCCATTGACTGTAATGTAACGAAATACTTTTGACTGTCCCTGTAAAAAAACTATAAGTGCTACACATTTCTGTTGAAATAGGGAACATGGTAAACGACAATAACATAAAAAATTTTCAGGACAATCGAAGCATATTTAAGGGAGTTAGAGCACGGACAGACGGCAGACAAACCGAAGTCATAAACACTTTTCAACTAAGTTGGAAAGTGTTAAAAAGGGTAATTATATCGGAAATTATTTTTTATTATAATTCTTAACAGAAAATTAATTAAATATAAATACAAATTATAAAATTTGGAATAAATTGTTCAATTGTAATTAACAAGTTTACAAATTCCGGAATACGTAAAAATTAATTAAATAGTAATATAACTTGTGAATTCAGCAAATTAATGAAATGGGAAGACATAAATAAAAGATTCTAGCATATGTGATTGTAGTTTTTAATTATTTGATAATGATGTCAATGGCTTGCATTTTATTTTTCAAGTAATTGAATTTTTTAAAAATAAAAATGCATGTGCAGTTCAGTTGCAGAGTAGATTCATTTACGGAACTGAACAAAGACTTAAGGTTCAGTTCCGGTTTCCGTTTCATCAGAAATAGCGGTTTTTTCTGGTTATCTGTTGAAAACCCTGAAAATAGGAAAAGCTACGAAGAAAACCATTTCTGAACTTCGTATACAAAATTTTATGCGTTGTTTCAAATATATACCGATCAGGGATGTAACTAATAGCGATTTGGCCGAATATGTAATATTTAGACAAATTTTAGACCGAATACAAACCTTTTTTTAAAGTACACATTGATTGTAATTTCTTTTTATAATTTAAAAATAGAAATAAGCAAAAAGTTAAAATTTTTCTTTTTTGTTATTTTTGTTGAAAATTAATCCGAAAGTAATCTCTGCAGTTGATCATCTAAAGTGAAAGAAAGAAACCATGAACTCTCTTAATTAGCTTTATGAATGAAAAGACCTCAGATTTCGATCGGGAAGTGAAATCACGTGCAATCGGTAGATTTTTACTATCACGTCAGACAAGTGACAGAGTGAACTTTTATGATTCCAGATGATGCAATAAAGATGATGTAGTGTTTCTACAATAAAAGGCCTTAAAAGTGATGTCATCTAAGGAATTCTAAAAAACTCTTTTTCATTTCAATCATTCGGATTTTTGTCCTCACGCGTTAAAGATGCAAAATGTATTTCACTTTCATAAATGATTAAAAGTAAATGTTTAATTTTAACTTTAACTGGAATTGTAAATTAATTTGATATATATAATTAAACCTTTAAAATGGACAAATTGATTATTTAATTTACTAATACTATATTTTATCACTTAGTAAACGCTAATATGAAAATCTACAATGATAATAAAAAGCATTACAAATCAAACTTATGGATACACTCTTGGATTTAAATAACATTGTGCCAATACGTCTTCACTAACCTGGGTTAATATGAGGCCTAGAATGAATGCTGAAACTGAAGGTAAGCAAATTTATCTTACCTTTTTAGCACTTTCCAACCTAGTTGAAAAGTGCTTATGACTTCGGTTTGTCTGGCTGTATGGCCGTCTGTCCGTGCTCTAACTCCCGTAAATATGCTCGGATTGCTCTGCAATTTTTATATGTTATTGTCGTTAGCTATAGCATGTTCCCTATTTCAACGGAAGTGTGTAGCACTTATAGTTTTTTTACAGGGACACTCAAAAGAATTCCGTTACATTGCGGTCTATGGGGAAAAATTATTTGCGGTTTATTTAAATAATGTTTCACTATTTTAAACGCATTGAAATTTATATATATCACTAAGGTGCATTAGAAGAAGCTTAATATGGAATAGGGTGTGCATACCACTTATAGTTACTATACAGGGACAGTCAAAAGAATTCCGTTACATTACGTATATGGAGAAAAATCGTCTGCGGTTTATTTAAATAATGTTTCACTATTTTAAACGCATTGAAATTTATATATATTACTAAGGTGCATTACAAGAGGCTTACTACAGAATAGTGTGTGTATAACAGTCATCGTTCATTTACAGGGACATACAAAAGAATTCTCTACTGTCTGTTAACAATAATTCCTGGCGTTTTAAGTTGCTGAACGCGATTTTCAATTGAACTCACTTTTTGTCTATTACTGGGTGTGTATAAATTCTATATTTCATATACAGGGTAGCACAAAAGTTCGAGAACACATTTCCGTTTATTGACAGAAACTCCAGAAGGAGAATTTTAAACTCTTGCTACGCGTTTCCTAACTGAACTAAAATTTACATCCTATGTAGTATATATACAAATTTGTAGATCCTATACAGGGCTGAATAAAAGTATTCGGATATTTTTCCGAATATTGTATATGTTGGGATTTTCTGAAATTACGTTTTTAAATATGTTATGCGTTTTCCAAATTGTTTACTTAGATTTTATCTTTTAGCTTATTAAACGGTATGTTTTGTAAAATTATTTTGGAAGCGTTGGAAAGTGCTACATAATCTATGCTTGGCGCATGATTTTTCGTTCTTGTTTATTGTTGTGAAAATAAATACCGTAATTTTACCTGCTGCACAATGGAACTCGCTGCCTTACTATCAATTTTTATGGTCAAAATTTTTAACAGCTTTGTGTATTTTTTGTGGTTTTAGATAGTTTGATGCCAATAATGAAACATAACTTTTACTAAACATAAATTACTAATAGTATAATTTATCAATAGATCCTTGTAGTTCATATAAATTTCTCATTATTGCCACTGTTAAATGTAGATTTCTTCTTCTTTTTTATAGAAGAAAACTTGAGTTAAAAAGGTTAGATAAAATAGATAGGCTCTTAAAATATAAAAAAATAGTTTTCACTTCGACAACTGGTGACACTTTTATCTTAAGTAAATAAGCACCTCATAATTTCTCCCCCCAAATCAATGAGATAGCATCTTGATATAGCTCTTGGTGAAATAAATTTTATTGTAAGGAGTTTGTGTTAAATCCATCCACTCGTGATTTAAAACATTGAATATGGGAATATGTTAGGGATTTTATTAATTACAGTGCAATGCTTCTTTAAATGCTCGATGCGTACGCATGAAACAAGAAAAGGAATTACGAACTTAAACAACCTAATAATATAACTTAAAATTAAGTTGGGGTGTTAGGATATTTTTTTTATAATATAGTGAAATATAATTTTGCAATATTTTATAGAAAATACCTTTAACTTGGCTCTTAAAAAAATATTAAATACTCCTAAACAGTGCGAATCTTGTTGACACATTCTCAAAACTATTTTTATAAGTGTGTGAAAGTTGAAAATATTAATGTTAAAATGCATTAGAACTGAATTCGTTTTTCACCTTTCTATAAATGCATTACATGTATAATAAATGATTATAGCCATGTCTCCCAAACTATTATAGTCCCCATACTATTATGTATAGTTATGTCTCCCAAATCGCCTAAATCTAGTTTTTACACAGTTTATACAGATATTTTTAGCCTTGCTTCGACAAAGACTGCATCAATGTGTTGTAAAGTAGCAAACTTGATTTGAGAAATGCCTCGCGATAAAAGAAGCAAAAATTTATTTCTATACCAAATATATTCAACTAAATATCAAAGTATTCGGCCACAGACATTAAACCACCACCCCCTAAATATGAGGCCTGCGAGTTGATACAAAAATGACAGCTGTCGTAAGCTGATTTTTTTCAACGTCTGTACGGTCCCTGGAATTTGAACTCCAAATAATTTCTAAACATTTTCTTCGTCTCATTTTCCTGATATCAAATAAGTCAAAGAAAACATTTAGAAAATACTGTTGTGTAAATTTAGGGGACTGTACAAACGCTTAAAAAAATCCGCTTACGACAGCCGTCATTTTTGTGTCAGCGTTCAGGCCTAGTAATTCAGAGGGAGAACGCCCACCCCAGGAACCAGCCTTTGGCATATGGTTATCATAAGGTCCAAGCCTCGGGCAGTAAATGGCGTCAGAAGTGCGATTCGAACCCACGGTGATTCGACCAACAAGCATTCTTCGGAAAAATGGCTGAATAAAAAGAAAACCAAATACTAGCCGAATATTCGTTACATCTCTAATACCAAGGAATAAGTGACAAGTTACACGATTATGGGTTATTAACAATTATATTCTTATTATCAGTACATTTTTTTCTTTTAAAGTCCAGGCTTACTTCCCAGTTCCACTCAAGAATATTGCCATTTGCTATCTGTTTTTGAGCGACTTCAATTCGGTATAGTTGTAAGGTTATAATTTGTAGTTGACTGTGACTAGTACGAAAAGATCGCAAATTATGTAAGTAATCTCAGTGGATCAATACTGAAATGCTCTACTTTTTAAAGGCAAACAAATTTCTAGTAAACTTTAAAAGAATCATCTTGGCTGTCAACAAGCTGTACAGCTAGTGTTAAAAAATAGTCGTTTTTCGCAGATTGTTCTCAATAAAAACAAACCATTAGCTATCATTAGATCAGAATTTTGTCTTCTTTCAAAATATGAGTGCAATTTTCTAAATAGGGATTGTCCACAAAAACAAATGTACCAACTTTGTTTTTTTTTAATGGTAACACCCACTTTTGTCACCCTATTTGAGTTCTTTGGATCAAAGCAGCCTGAAAAAGGAATAGTTTATATACTTTTTCTTAAACTTCATATAGAGTTGTGAAAGAAAATGCGTCAATTACTATAACCATAAATTAAAAAATAATAATTATAAGATCTCAAAGGGAAAATGACCAGAATCATTCAATTATCAAGCTTAAAAATTATAGGAAATCTAAATATAAGATAAACAAATTTAACTTAGAAGACAATTTCGTACATATTTTCTGGTTTTTTTCTACGATTTTCTTATATCGCGGTTGAACAATAACAAGAATCGGCCTCTTTAAATGGTAGAAAAGTAAAATTTCATTATATCTCGAATAATAATGATTGGAATATGCTGCACACTTACGCATCCATATTTTTCACTATGCTTATTCCTTTTTATGTAAAATTTAATGTAGTTCAAGATTCATAATTTTTTTATTTAAATTTATTTTTAATTAAAAATCGGTTGAATTTTTGGGAAAATATAAATTAAAATTTGTCACATATATTTAACATTAGCATCCTCAAATTTAAACCCCTTTAACTCTATGAATATTATTATTTTTTTAATGGAATGATTCCACTCGACTTTCCGAACACTTTATATTTATAGAATAGTTTGCATATACAAGTTAGCAGAATACGGAAACAATGCATCTCCACAGAGCTCACACTAGAAGGTCTCCATGGCCAAAATTCTCAAGCCCGTCTATTTTTCTACAGTTCATAAGCTGAAACAGTTATTAAAAAAAAAATAATCCGATATTTTTTATAACCAACATTAAAATACTACAACATTAAAATAATATATTGCATGTATATATATCTCCATAAAATTTAAAGTGCAGAATTTTTCAGATTATATCCCTTTAAGTCAATATGTACTTTAACACAGACTTTGGTTTTTAACTTTGCGTGCGCTTTTCTCAAAAGTATGGTTTTGCTATTTGTGCTCACGGTCTTTTCAACGCGATGCACTTTAAATGAACATTCTAATCATCGCAACAAATAAAACGACATTATTCACAGTTACCTGCGCCATCCGTGGATTTGGAGTTGTAGTGGTCTATATGACAAACTAGGGTGAGGACATCGGACGGCACCAGCTCGGACTTCTTTTCAGAAAGCTCAGATCGCTTCAAGAACAGCGGACTTCCGTATCCCTGTGCCTATTCAAAGACATGTGTATATTGATCCTCATACTCTTCCTTCCCGTCGAAAGTTTTCACGGCCAACAACCACGCCAAGCTGATGGGGGTACCGGCCAATATTCTATAGAGATATGCTCCAACATATCCAACTGAGTTATTCTTTGATTCACCATTTGGCAATATACTCAAACACCAGGATTCTCCGGCAAATGAAAAGTTAGGACTGTAGCAACGTTTTCCACCTTCTTCTGGAAGTGAAAAAAAAGTCGTCTATTTCCCACTCAAATCGAAACTCTGCTGTAAGGTCGTTTACTTCTCCAAATCTTCCCATGCCCAAGATTGGAAAAATTATCAAGAGATGGGAATCTTCAGTTTATGTTCCAGTAGACAACCTACAGCAAAATAAAAAGCAATTTCAACGACACATTTTTATTTTATTGAATACATATTTGTTGAAAAGTAATACAATTTTTCTGTACCCACGAAAAAGAAATATATTTATAATAATTGTAATGCTTTTCTACAATGTTTTTTAAAAATGAAATTTAAAATATTTTATGCATGTTTTAGAACAGTCAAACGCACCTTTTTTTGGTGTTTGTTTTTTCTCGCCGGCCGCAAACGAATGTTTGCTATGTTAGGTGGGCCGCAACACACACTATACTTATAAATAAAGTTTTTTTTAAAAGTAATGGAAATAGTAATATAATAAAAGTAATATAAAAAAACAGCCAAACAAAATTAATATAATCAGTACTGGCTATGTAATAAGTATAAAACATAATCTATATTAATAAAAGAAAGTTTCGCTCTGTGTGTGTGTCTGCTGGCGATGGCTAGCAAAATCTAGCCCACCTAGAAGTCTGGAAATTTATGTGTGGATAGTCCAAGGTCTGGCCATGTGCACCTGAGCCTCAGAATTTTAATATTTTGATAATTAGCCTAGATATTAATTAGATTTTCATTAACCATCGCTTCTAAAATGTCATCTTTTAAATCAAAATGGAAGAAAGAAACGAACTGGCGCGTAGGATTTGCGAGTGGAAATCAACAAATTCGAAATTATTTTACTAATTAGCGAATTTTAAGAAAACGAATTGAGATATCAATTTGAAAATTTCTGAGCATATGTAAAAAATATTCTGTATCTGACTATGTGATTTTTGAAAAATTCGGTTGGTAATTTTTTTTAATTTATGCAAAAAACTGGCAAAAATCTGCCGGCGCCAGTGAAAACGATCCGAGAAAGTTTCAGACAGGGATCTGCTTTCATTAAAAACTGAACTACAAAGAGATCTGTTTCTCGGGCCGATCCCTCCATTTAGTTTCCGAAAATGAAAGGAAATAATTGCCAATTTTTACTAATGAACAAAAATTTAGGTAACTAATCAGATTTGGCAAGTTTTTGACGCATGACGGTTTTTACCGGTTTTAACCATGGTTTTTACCGTCATGTCAAAAACCTCTTTGTCAAAAATGTCAAAAACCCATTTTTTAGTAGTAGTTTGTTTTTACATTTTTGTTTTCATTCTATCTTTAATATTAAGTTGTTTTACATAAAATATTCAGTATCAAAAAGACTCTAAAGTATATTTATCCACCCAAGAAAAACAAAAAAAGAATTGCATTAGAATAATACGTGTACATCTCTGTTAGGAGATCTCTATAATAATCTTAAGCTATTTGGCAAAGTCTAAAAAAATTAGATTTTTTGAAGAAATCCTGTAACTTATAAGTATTAGATTAAACAATGTGTATAGTTTCGGTACAATTTATTACATTGTTGAAAACAAAACTTTGATTCTACTTATTGAAGTGCAAATGAAAATCACCATAATTGCATTTATGAAATACATAAGGTATGCATTTTAAAATATTATATCGAAGAATATTCAAATTTATTCACTGCCAGTCTATGCTTAACATCTATTGTCATACAATGTAACAGCATTTTTGCATCTCTAAAATAATTTTAATGTACTTTATTAAAAATGTATATTGAATGTTATTTAATAATTATAATAACCTTTTATTATCATTTAATATTAATGTTAATTGCAGTTAGTAGAATCTATATTAGTGAAGATTATGACAAATATTGTTCTTTCTTTTACTCTTGTATTTTTAAATATTTCCCATATTAGGAAACGATCTTCTTTTAAATAAATTTAACTATATGTAATTGTAAATAATAATAATAACTAGAACAACAAGGTAAAATCAATCTAGAAATGTATTGTATGCTACACTTACACCATAAATTGGAGGACAATTGAAAATGATAGGTTTTTGACGGAATAAACCGGTAAAAACACGGTTTTTACCACTGTCATGTCAAAAACCTGTTTTTGACGTCAAAAACCCAACCCTGTAACTAATTAAGATATAGATTTGAAATTGAGGTCGGGAAGGGGTGTCATCTGCCGGCTATTTTAGCGTAGCGTCTTCTATACGTTCTAATTATCAGGAAAATGTAATTCTTTTTTTAATGATAGCGTTAATGTAGGTGACGGTGGTTCTCTTGAACAAATTATTCATTATATTTGCGGGTATGGGGAGGGAGGGAGTTAACGCCTTTCTCTGAGATTGTAATTATCTCGGGCCCGGGCAACGCCGGACGGGTTAGCTAGTAAAATAATAAAGCAGAACTTCGAAGTTCCAAAAATAAAATAAAACAGAAGATTTTCTTTAATAAACCAGAATTTTACTCAATGCAAAAGCTTTTTATCTTTTTAAAATGTAAAAATATATAATAGTGAACATTTACTTAATTTTAAATAATGTTCGATTAGTGTTGAAGATTGTTATAAAATGACATTTCTTTTCTACTGATTTAAATTTCTTATAAACATCTTAATTGAAAATTAAAATAATTTTAACGATCATCTTAATTCTAACGATCTAATTAAATATTTAAATCAAAATTCCTTATTTTCAACGCTTTTTTAAACATTATTATTATTTTAAATAAATAAATAATTTTCTCCATTAAATAAATAATTCAAAATAAAACTCATTAATACCAGTTATTTAAATTGCTTTTATTTTAGTTTTAATGATCTTACTGAAATGACGTTTATTTGTCTGGTGACGTTTACATCTTTTCATGCAAAGAGTGACTTACTTATGTAGTAACCCAATGTAAATAATACCGATCTATTTATTATTTTAAAAGTTTCCAGCAGATATTTTGAAATCTTCTACATAGTTTGTGGGGGTAACCATCTATAATTTTCAGCCATAAAATACAACTTTAGTTGCCACATTTTAAATTCAATACTAGACATCTGTTTCCGCTAAATTCGTATACAAAGTTCCTTGCATTCCTGAAAGTTCAGCCATCGTTGCCAATCTAGATATAAATGCTGCAAAAATATCATTTCATGACCGTATCGGTCATTCGGCTATTGAAATTGCCAATAAATGGAAAAAATTATCTCCACTTAAAAATTTGCAGCAAACTGTCCAGTCATTTGACCGTATTTATAGAAAACGGTTACATAACCGCAATTTAACTCTATTTTGACCATATTATTGCTCATATTATGGTCAGAATTGAGTTAAATTACGGTTATGTAACCATTTTCTATAAATCAAATGACTGGACAGTTTGCTGCAAATTTTTAACAGTGTAGCTATTTCGCTGTAAAAAACGGATCTGACCAGGGTTGGTCATTTTGCCGGAAAAGTGACAAAAACTAGTAAAAAGTGGCAAAAAGTGGTAAAAACGGCAAAAAACGGTAAAAATGGCAAAAATCCAATTTTGCATAATTAAATGCAGTGATGCAGTTTATATGAAAAGGAATCATAACAATAAATGAAACCAAATGTTTTCTTGGTAAAAATAAACAAAAGTATAAACCAAAAATATATACTTATTATGTTTTCTTGCACTACTCTTGTCACTACCTCCCCCCCCCCCTCACCAAAAAAAAAAGATTTTCATGCACCTGTCTTTCTATATATCATCCACAAAACTCCATGAGCTAAGCAAGTGTGGATCCTCCCTCCCTACACAGGTGGCCAATTACCAATAAGGAATCAGCACAGCAGCAGGTGGCCAGAATTCCTGTTTTCAGGTCTCAACTTATCAGTTTTACAGTTAATCTGACAAGTAACTTTAGCCATTTTGTTTTTGATAGCTTAAATTTTAAGCTTGGCTGCAGAAAATAAAGAAGTAACAATTGCAAGAAATAATGAATAAAAGAGGAAGAAGACAAGATCCGTGAGTCCTTTTATAAGTTATCTGTAGATGGAAAAACTGTTGCTAAGTGTAAAAAATGTGAAAACATTCAGAGCAATAAAGCAGCCAGAATGAGGGCACATGTTTCAAGCTGTGTAAAAATTGTTACAAATGAATGTGTGTATGTGCAAGCATCCTCTTCTTCTGAAAGACATTAAGATTTAAACCAAAATAACAGTGATACAGTCATTGATAAACAGATGGACAAGTCGCAGCCTCTTTTAAAAAAGGCAAGATATTTAAAAGGTAATAAAAACAAATTTGTGTCAAAAACTTCAGATCAAGTTAAAAGGAAGATTGATGTGATTGTTGCAAAATTCTTTTATGCTTGCAACATATTATTTAATGTTGTGAAAAGTGATGCATTTAAAAACTTAATCCACATCTTGAGACCAGGGGTGCAAGTTTGAAATGTGACCAGGACTGAAAATATTTTGACCTGCCCCCTTCCAAGCGCACACGTGTGCACACACAACGCATGTTTTGACTTTGAGATGTGGCCAGGGGTGTTTCTGAGTAAAAAAAAAAATTCTGAAATTCACAGCAAATTTTCTGAAAAGTGAACAGAGGGAGGGGAGGGGGGTGTCCACTTCCGCCACTTTTTTTTCCTTCCCTTTGACGAAATTTGCCGTTTTTCGCGACCTTTTGACGAAATTTGTCGTTTTCCGCAATGTTTTTGACGCAATTTGCCGGTTTTTCGCGATCTTTTAACAAAATTTGCCGTGTTTCACAATGTTTTTGACGAAATTTGCCGTTTTTTCGCTATCTTTTGACGAAATTTGCCGTTTTTCACAATGTTTTTGACGCAATTTGCCGTTTTTTCGCGATTCTCTGACGAAAGTCACGTTTTCCCCGCGATCTGTTGATAAAATTTGCCGTTTTTTCGCGATCTTTTGAGGAAATTTGCCGTTTTCCGCAATGTTTTTGACGCAATTTGCCGATTTTTCGCGATCTTTTAACAAAGTTTGCCGTGTTTCACAATGTTTATGACGAAATTTGCCGGTTTTTCGCGACCTTTTAATAAAATTTGCCGTGTTTCACAATGTTTTTGACGAAATTTGCCGTTTTTTCGCTATCTTTTGATGAAATTTGCCGTTTTTCACAATGTTTTTGACGAAATTTGTCTTTTTATCGCAATTTTCTGACGAAAGTCACGTTTTTCCCGCGATGTGTTGATAAAATTTGCCGTTTTTTCGCGATCTTTTGACGAAATTTGTCGTTTTTTCGCAATTTGCTGACGAAAGTCACTTTTCACCGCGATCTGTTGACAAAATTTGCCGTTTTTCGCAATGCTTTTGACAAAATTTGCCGTTTTTTCGCAATGTTTTTGACGAAATTTGCCGTTTTTTGTAATCTTTTAAAAAATTTGCCATTTTTCACAATGTTTTTAACGAAATGGGCCGTTTTGTCGCGATTCTCTGACGAAAGTCACGTTTTTCCCACGATCTGTTGACAAAATTTGCCGTTTTTTTTCGCAATTCTCTGACGAAAGTCACGTTTTTCCCGCGATCTGTTGACAAAATTTGCCTTTTTTTCGCGATCTTTTGACGAAATTTGCCGTTTTTCGCAATGTTTTTGACGAAATTTGTCGTTTTTTCGCGATTCTCTGACGAAAGTCACGTTTTTCCCGCGATCCTTTGACAAAATTGGCCACTTTTCTTCGAACGAATGACGAGATTGATTTTTTTCGGCGATCATTTGCTGAAATACCGATACATTTTATGACCGATATTTTTTTTATTTTCGTAAATCATTGCCTTAATTTTTCGGAAAATTCGGACCAGAATTACACCTGGATGTGCCAAAGACTGAAAATATTTTGAATTCTCCACCCAGACTTCCTCTCCGAATGCACACACCATGCCCACTTAGACAAAACGTCGAAGGATCTCGAAAAAACGGCAAAATTCGTCGAAGGATCTCGAAAAAACGGCAAAATTCCTCGAAGGACTTCGAAGAAACGGTAAATTTCGTCGAAAGATCTCGAAAAAACGGCAAATTTCGTGGAAGAATCGCGGAAAACACGCGAATTTCGTTCACAGGCCGAGGAAAAAACGAGAAATCCATTAAAGGATCGCGAAAAATGGCTAATTTCGTTGACAGATCGTGAAAAAACGCAAATTTAGTCAAATGGCCGCAGAAAAGAACACCAATTTTGTTAAAGGTTCGTAGAAAAAAGTGCTAATTTCTTTGAAGGATCACGGAAAAACGGCCAATTTTGTCGTATGATCGCGAAAAAACAGCGAATTTTGTTGAAGGATCTCGAAAAAACGGCATATTTCGTCGAAGGATCTCGAAAAAACGGCGAATTTTTTTCCGTCCCGTTTCCGTCCTGTGGACGGAAAACTTGCACCCATGCTTGAGACCAAGCTACAAACGGCCTTCACGCAAAGAATTGGCAGGTAATCTTTTAGATTCTGTTCACAGTCAAATGGAAGAATCAGTACATGAAAGTTTTAAAGGCAGAGAAAGAGAAGGTACACTTGTTATCGACGGATGGAGTAACATCCACAATGAACCCATAACCTGCTTCATGTGTTCAAGTTGATGGAAAATCATTATATTGTAGACGTAGAGGATACAGGTGCCACCAAAAAGACTGCAGAATTCTTGTCAAAAAAATGCAGTGATATTATTCAGACTGTTGGAAAAAAGTATGATTGCCAAATAAAAAGCATAGTAACTGACAATGCTAAAAATATGGAAAAAATGAGACAGGAGCTGGAACTAAAGTATGAAAGTGAAAATTCATGTCTGATATCATATGGTTGTGCAGCTCATTGGTTAAACCTCATTGGGGAAGACATTACATCTTCTAAACTATCATTAAGCATGTAATGGAGGTTCATAAATATTTTCGAAACCACCATGCTCCTTCAGCATGGCTGAAAGAATGTAGTGAATATGTTTCACCTCAGTTATCAGGTAGTACTATAGGTGGAATAGTCAGTTGACTTGCCTAGAAACTTTTGAACAAAATCATAATTCATATATAAAAGTATCAAATGACCATTTACAAGAAATGGACCAAAATATCATTGCTCGCATACGTGATTTTAAATCTTTTGCAACAAGTAAAAGATCTCATTAAGCAATTAAAACCAGTCTCAACAGCTTTAGATATCTTGCAGGCTGATTCAACAACAATAGCAGATGCTTGCCATTTATGGTGCAATTTGCTGAAAGATGATAATTTGAAACCCCATTTTGTAAAAGTTAAAAAAAGGTTTGAAAAAGCAATTTTGCTCTGGCATTTTCTTGCCTATTTGTTACACCCAAAATATAAGGGTGAGCACCTTAGTTACGAACAAAAAGAACAGGCCAGAGAATGGCTACAAAATATAAATCCATCTTTCCTATCATATGCCGTGAACTTTCCTATCATATGCCGCCACTAAAAGAAAAACCTTTCCAAAGTACATTGTTTTCAGAGCAAGTAATTATGACAATTGATGCCAATAAGTGGTGGAGAAGTGTCGCAAAGTCATGGGAAATTTCCAAAGAATTTTGTGGGTTAATAGCACACCTGGAAGCATGCCCAGCCAGTAGTGCTGCAATCTAAAGAATATTTTCCAACTTTTCTTTTGTCCACTCAAAAATTCGAAATAGGTTGACAATAAGTAATGTTTCCAAACTTGTTTTTTGTTATGGAATGCTGAAAAAAGAATTATTTTGTAATGATGATGGATGAAAGTGCCGCTAAATGTTGAATCTGTAATTTTTTATGTTATTGTTATTAAAATATTTAATTTTTTAAAAGAAATTTAAGATTTCACTTATTTGAACACAATATATTAATGCATGTACTTACTACTATTGCTTTTATTTTGCATCTCTGAATTATTGAATTATGCTGATTGATACATCTTATTTTAAAACTATATGTGTTTATAATTTCTGTAGATTTTGCAATATTATTAATTTATTGCAGCATAAAATTCAGACTAACAATGGCATTTTTTTCAATTAAAGAATTATTTTTATGATGAAATTAATAATTTCTCAGTAATTAAGATGAGTATATTAAGTTATCATCATATGCATAAATCGAAAACTTTGTGCGAATTTTAATTCATACAAAACCAATTACAACGTTGTAACGCACAAATATAAAAATTGAGATAAAAAACCACATACGGCCGTTTCAAGGATGCATCGATTCCCTTCCTCAGTGTGAAAAAAAAAAAAAAAAAGGATGAAAATGGATTCAAAGAACCCCTCGGTTATAGCCCCGAGTACTGGCTTCTTTTTTTTTTTTTTTTTTTTTATAGCCAGTACTCCGGGCTATAACAGAGGGGTTCTTTGAATCCATTTTTATCCTTTTTTTTTTTTTTTTTTTTCACACTGAGGAAGGGGATCGATGCATCCTTGAAACGGCCGTATGTGGTTTTTTATCTCAATTTTTATATTTGTGCGTTACAAAGTTGTAATTGGTTTTGTATGAAGTTATCATCATAATGCATTGTACTACTATTCTGTGATTGTTAATTTAAAATAAGTAAAAAGAAATGAAACGTGCATTTATATGTAAAAAATCAGTTTTTGCCATTTTTGCTGGCAAAAACCTATTTTTGCCAGGACGATTTTTACCGCTTTTTACCGCGGTTTTTTCCACGTGCGGCAAAAACTTGCCAACCCTGGATCTGACAACATCTGTACAGTATTTGATGGAGCTCAAAATTGTTGAATCAGGATGTTAGTTAGTCGGATCTCTCCTTCGCTAATGTTAAATCTGTAGTAGTGGAATGTGGAATGATACTTATTTTTAAAATATGTCCCAGGATATAATTAGTATCGACTTCTTTTTTTCTGTGTAGTCTTCTTAAAGGATGTCTCTTTTCTTGTTTTTTGTCAAAATATTTCTAAAATATAGGCTTAACTTTATCCCGAACTGTTAAAATCTTTCTCACAGCTCATGAAATTTTAACACATAAAATATTATATTAAGCATATTTAGAAACATTTTGACAACTAAGAAGAAAAGACACATTCTTTAAGAAATACAGAACAAAGAAATCAAAAATATGAATTTCCGGAGGATATATTTAAAAAATAAGAATGCATTCCACTCCCATAGGGTTAACATTAGCGAGGGAAGTTTGAGATGTGACTGTTCAACCCCCTTAAATTTCTGGCTAAAGTATCTGGAGTGTGGATTTAAACAAGGGGGCAGCTCGGGTGTCCGCCTAAAAAATTTCATTGACCGCAACCCGACCCGAAATGACAGAAAATTAATCGATATTTCAATTTGATTATATAAAAGTAATCTACAATTATATCTCTAATAAAAATGTTATCTTATATACAGAAAAATTAGTTTTTTTTCTGAAAATCTTCAGGATTTCTTTGAAAAATCAGGCAACACGAGCCCGACTCAAAATAGTGAAAACCCAACTCGAAGCCGAAACAATTGACCCTTTGATTACGGGCCAGGATTGGCGACTCATTTTATATTCAATCGTTCCACAATTTCTAAAAAATGTCTTTGTGGTAGATTTCTCTTGAAAACATCGTAATATAAGTGTATGACAGAGATTATATTTCAAAATGTCGTACTAATATAAAAAAAATAGTCCACTGGGACATATATGTCCCGACCGTAGACAAACCAACCAGACCCGTAACAACAAATAAAAAAGCCACGTCAACCCAGCTCGATTCGAACTGCGGATTGGGTCGTGTTGCCCGACCTAATGCAGGACTCTACTTGAGACCAAGGGTTTTGCAGATTTCTGAATTGTTTTTTACTTACAGAAAATCATTAATGAAAATTTTTTTATGGATCACAACACTGGCAAATTTCGTAACATCTTGATGGCATTCGTGTGCTGATTATCTCGTGACCGATTAAATTTCGCGAATGTTTCACAAAATTATCTTTTTTTTTTTTGCTGATCCTTTTCCGAAATTTGCAATTTCTTCTGCGAAACATTGACGTAACTGATTTTTTACCGCGACCATTTGTCGAAATTCAAGATTTTTTTTGCGACCGATTGACGAAATTCGCCTTTCATTTTCTCTATCTTTTAACGAAATTCGCCTTCTTTTCTACGATCATTTGTTGAAATTCGAGAGTCTTTTTCCGCAACCGACTGACAAAATATGCAATTTTTGACGAAATCCCCCTTTTTTCACGCGATTGTTTGACGAAATTCGTGATTTTTTTTCTCAACCTTTTTACGAATTTTGCGATATTTTTCCGAAATAGTCATAAGAAAGTTTTTTTTTTTTTTTTTTTTTTTTTTTGCGCAAAATTGCTATGTTTCCGCGATCTTTGACGAAATTCGCAATATTTTTCCACAGTCGTTTGAGGAAATTAACGATTTTTTCCGCGACCAAGTGGCGAAATTAGCTATTTTCAGTCCAAATCGTAAAATTCCTGATTTTTTCGGAGGCTGATTTTACGTAAAAAAGCGAAAAAAAATCACATGCTTGTGAAAGAAGTTAAGAGAGCAAAATCCCACACAGCATTTTTTTTTTATTGTGGGGGCCTTTTTCTACTTTGTGCGCGATTTGCGCAATCCTGCACGTTATTTCAAATCCTGCCCCTCAAAGAAAAGTTTGTCCTCTCCCCTTACCCCAAGAAACTTTTGAAATGGCGCCCTTGCAGTAAAACCTGCAAAAAAAGCAGTTGAAATGGACTAGGAAAAAAAGATCCATTTTGGACGGGTCTCCGTCTTAGCAAGCATAATTTTATAGTGTTTTTTTTCATCGAAACTGATTTTTCTTTTTTTTCCAGAAAGAATTCTGTTATATACAGGTTTTGCTTAGACAAGTTTTACTATAATACACCTATGCTCGCTCTTCAGAGGTGCACTTGAAAAGGAAGTTTTAACAGTCTTAGAGAATACCTGAAAATTCATAATCAATATTTTAAAATTATACTTGTTAAGACAAAACCTTTCTAGGATGGAACTTTTCATCGATCTCTTGAGATTCCGTATTAGGTGTTTTACTATCTTTGTACCTATGATTCACAAAACGATTTTCGTTTGGAGGAGGGGGGAATACAGACCCCGAACCCCACCCTTGGCTGTGCCACTACCCTAAAATAGCTTTGCCACCCCCCCTTCCCCCAAGAAAGTTCTGAAATAGCGCCCCTGGTCTGAATATACCTGAGGCTGAGATTTTTCATTATTTGATATAATTAGCCGAGATATTACTAATTAAAAACCGTAATGATCATCGCAAAATGGCGTTTGAAAGTTTTCTCTGGAACTTTTGAACAGAATTAAAAGTTTAATTATATATTATATCTAAATGTAAAAAATAAAAAATAAAAATAATAATAATAATAAATAAATAAAAATGGTAATCACTAACACGGGGACTGAAAAAAGGATGAGTGCGTTTGGATTGATTTTCGTTTAAAAATATAAAATCATACTAGTTCGATTCGAGGGGCCGAAAACAATGTGGCCCCAACATTAGGTTAGTGGTCTGTACGGGCCAGTCCGGTTCTGATCTTCACTCTTTCCGGGCCTTACTTTTCTCTGAAGGCTCGTGCCGGCCGGGCCTAACTTATTTTTTCCGTACCGACCCGGGACTATGAGATGTAAACTTTCCGAAAATTCTGAAGTGGCGGAAAAAAAAAACAGTTTTTTCCGGGGGTTTTCTGGGAAAATTGGAAACTGAAAAAATTGATATCTTACAAATGTTTCTAAAAATTAAGTTTTTTTTTAAAATATAAAATAATAAACATATATTTTTTTTGCATACTAATATATATTATATATATATATATATATATATATATATATATATATATATATATATATATATATATATAAAACTATATATATATATATATATATACATTACTGGCCATTAAAAATGCTACACCATGAAGGAATGCAAATAACAGAATGATATTTATTTTACAAATACATTATAATGGGAAGGACAAGTGATTACATTTTCAGAAAATTTGGAGGTATAGATCCTGAGAAAACACTTCCCAAAGCACCCATCTCTTTCCACAATAACAGCATTTATCTGACTAGCCATGGAATCGAACAGAGATTGGATATCATGTACGGGTACATCAGTCCATGCAGCTTCAACACCATGCCACAGTTCATCAACCGTAGTGACGGGCGAGTGGTGGCGTGTCAGTCGCTCAGAAGCCATTGACAGGACATTTTTAAATGGTGAGAAATCAGGAGAACGTGCCGGCCAGGGCAAAAGTCGAACATGTTCTGTATCAAGGAAGGTCAGGATAGTACGACCAACATGCGGTCGTGCATTGTCCTGCTAAACCGTAGATTTGCGGAGACATCGAAGATAAGGCAGAACTATGGACCGTAACACATCAGAAATGTAACGGCTGCTGGTGAAATTGCCGGCAATGCGAACAAGAGGTTACCAAGACGTGTATCCAATGACACTTTATACCGACACTTCAGGTGATATGACAGTATGACGATTAGAATGCAAGCTGGCCATGTGCGTTTTCCACGATGCCACCAAACATGGATGCTGGCATCATGATGCTGCATACAGAGCCTGGATGCATCAAAGACGACGTGAGACGCCATTCCTGCGTCATATACAGCATCATGATGCCAGCATTCATGTTTGGCGGCATCATGGAAAACGCACGTTGCCAGCTTGCATTCGAATCGTCATACTGTTATATCACCTGAAGTGACGGTATGAAGTATCATTGGATACACGTCTCGGTAACCTCTTGTTCGCATTGCCGGCAATTTCAACAGCAGCCGTTACATTTCTGATGTGTTACAGCCGATGGTTCTGCCTTATCTTCGATGTCTCCGCAAATCTACTGTTTAGCAGGACAATGCACGACCGCATGTTGGTCGTACTATCCTGACCTTCCTTGATATAGAACATGTTCGACTGTTGCCCTGGCCGGCACGTTCTCCTGATTTCTCACCAATTGAAAATGTCCTGTCAATGGCTTCTGAGCGACTGACCCGCCACCACTCGCCCGTCAATACGGTTGATGAACTGTGGCAGAGTGTTGAAGCTGCATGGACTGATGTACCCGTACATGACATCCAATCTCTGTTCGACTCCATGGCTAGGCAGATAAATGCTGTTATTGCGGCCAGAGATGGGTGCTTTGAGTAGTGTTTTCTCAGGATCTATACCTCCAAATTTTCTGAAAATGTAATCACTTGTCCTTCCCATTATAGTATTTGTCCAATAAATATCATTCTGTTATTTGCATTCCTTCATGGTGTAGCATTTTTAATAGCCAGTAGTGTATATATATATAATATATATATATATTACTTTACCTGAATATATTAGTCATGTCTCTGTTGAAATGATTTTTCCGTTGCATTTGTTCAATTACCAGTAGAGATAATTAAAAAAAACATTAAAAAATAACATTAAAAAAAATCTTACGAGTTTCAGCCAATATCACTGCAGTCTGAAAGCAAATTTAAATCCCCTCTACATAGTATTTTTTTGTATATAAATGTCGCCATTTTAAAGAAAAAAAATATTGTAGCTATGACATTATAAATATTATCATTTTTATACCTTTTATTGCTTAAATATTGATAATAATTTACAATATTACAATTGTTTTTTCGTACAGAATTTTCATTTCTTGTGTATTTAGTTTTGGTATAGCTTTCCAGTCTAAACCTAAACCAACCGTATGTTTGGTTTTAGTTTAAGTTTTAGATTCGTGATATGAAAGTAATATATATATATGTATATATATATTTCTTTAATAAAATTTATAAAACAGGTGGATTTTTTAATACTTCGAAATATTTAGTTGGAAACAATTTTTATCAGAAAATTTACATTTTCTTTGCAAAGTTTATTTGTATGCATTTGTATTAAAGAAAAAAAGTACAGTTAGAGAGTCATAAAATCTATATTTAAGGAAAAGGAATTCAAGAAAAAAAAGCTTGAAAAGAGTAAATAATTTCAATTGCACGTTATTAAAAAATAACTTGTTTCTAACAATAGTTAAATATTTCTGGCGATTATTATCTGATTACATGAAAAATCGCAGCTGTGCCAATAAAAATAAATGCATGTTTCAAATTTTATATTTAACTTCTGGTATATTATTGAAATAATTTTTCACATGAATTTTCATTTTTAACAAGAGAAATTAAATGGGTCTGCTTACTTTTTTTTTTTTTTCACGCGTTCCTGTTTTTGTGAACATTTTGTATAAAAAGTATTGCCTTATTAAAAAAATCATATAAAATTGTCATAAAAAATATAATCAAAATTTTGTGAATTAGAAATTATTTTATTTAGGTTCTTACTTAGATATTTTTAATAAGGTCCTTCATAAATACAATAGTGGCCAAAATTGTGGAAACCTTTTGGATAAAATGCTTTTTTGAAGTTTGATGGCTCATAACATCCACTATTTCTTACAAATACCATAAAAGCTGTATACCACTGGAAAGATAATTTACTCAAGAATATCATTCAATACAGTTTGATCAATTACAATTATTTTATGAAGCGTTATAGCCAAATAATCAGAAAAAGGCAGTAAAACCTGGTTAGGTGACGATAATTATTTTTCATTTTCTGAATGTAGCCAATGCATATGATGTTTGGAGTCTCCAGTCAGATTCCATTTTATTTGGTAATGTGTCAATCAAAGCTAGGGTAGGATTTAAAAAAAGTATGTCATATTTTGGTACTTATAGGAGGACTTTTATCACTATTTTTTATGATTGCTTTCAAGTTGCTAAAGTTCTTTGCCACCTTTCCATTTTTGAGCTAGTAAAGAATAATATAATAAAATTAACAAAACATCATAAAGAGTTGATTAGTTATCCAGAAATCAATGTGTAACAATATTTTTAAGTGTAGAAAGCTATAGTTATGAAGAAATTTGAAGTAAAATTAGAAGTAAATAAACAAAGGGATGTCTAAGTCAAGCAAAACAAAGGGTAAAAGGCAGGAAAAGGAGCAAGAGAGCAATTGAATATAGAGCAGTAAGGTGCCTGTGTATAAGTCTCAGAAAACAATCATCTCGGTATGTGCAACGTGAAATGATGCACTGTAGTGAAAAGCTGAAACAAAGTAAAGTTCTGTGCATTAGCTACATTCAAGAAAATGAAAAATCATTATCATCAACCTAACCAGATTTTACTGCCTATTTCTGATTATTTGGCTATAACGTTTGATAAATTAATTAGAATTGAACAAAGTGTATGATATTTTTGATTAAATTATCTTTCCAGTGGTATATAGCTTTTATGGTATAACTAAAGAAATATTGGGTGTTATGAGCCATCAAACTTCAAACAAAAACATTTTCCCAAAAGGTTTCACACAATTTTGGCATTACTGTATTTACAGCTAGATAAGTGATTTATTGGCGATTTCAGCTGTTATGCGACATGTTTTGTTATTCTAAAACCATCATATTTCTGGTAGATTCAGAATGAAGATTGAAAACAATTCCGAATTTTTTGAAGAGTCGTATGTTTTAAGGTTAAAAATTGTAAAGGATCCTTTAAAGGACTCAAGTTCTTCCTAAACTGCTTACAGATCATATTTTCTATGTTAACATTTTCATGGGCGACACCGAACATGAAAAAATATAAAGAAAAAAAATATCAGAATGTAGCAATATTAACATTTTGAATATATTAGTTTATAAATTAAATTTCAATTTTTCCAATTTTGAAAAATTGAAAAATACCCTTTCGAAAAAAAACGGAAAAAAACCAGTTTTTTCCCAAAGTTTCCGGTTTTTTCCGAGCATTCCCATTTCTAATCGCACGTATACTTAGTGTGCCCCTGTAAATGAACGATAAACGCAATGCACACCATACTTTTAAGCGAGCAATTTATAGTGCACCTTAGTAATGCATATAATTTTCATTACGTTTGAAATAACGAAGAATCATTCAATTAAACTGCAAACATTTTTCTCCTGTAGAAGAAAGCGTAACCGAATTATTTTGTTTGACCCTGTAAATGAATAATAAATGCTCTGCACCCCATATTCTACAAAAAGCATGTTTTAATGCGCTTCATAATTATACATCAATTTCATCCTGTTTCAAATGGTGTAGCATCATCAAAATGCATTTAAACGAGTATTCCCATTGATTGTAATGTAACGGAATACTATTGACTGTTCCTGTGAGAAAACTATAAGTGCTACACACTTCATTTTCAATTGGGAACATTTGTAGTAAATGACAATAACATACAAAAATTTCAAGGCAATTCGAGTATATTTACGCTAGTTAGAACACGGCCAGACACACCGAATTCATAAACATTTCCCATGCAATAGGTTGGAAAGTGTTAAAAAGAACAAACTAACCAAAAAATAGGAATTTTCCAAAATTTTAATTAATGTCAAACATGTTGCAATGATTCAACAACAGCAACAACAAATTTAGGAAATCAATTAACTATTAAAAAACTTGAATTAAAGTTTTAAACGATTCCGCGTTTTAAGGAAATATGCGATTTTTAAAATAACAATTTATTTTTACCATTGTTGCTAACGATTAATGCAGCAAGATCCCAATTTTCAGGTTAAATTTTCTTTCCTTTTGCGAAGCCATTTTTAGTTGCGTTCGTAATTATATAAATACGTAGCACCTTTAGTCGTCGTCTGGTCCGTCCATCTGTCTGTCCGTATATAACAGCGCAAAAACTACCCAACCGAATGATTTGAAATTTAATATATATTATCGTTGTAGAGTTTTGTCGACTCATTTCAATTTTTATGAAAATCGAATCAAAACGTAAAAAGATATTAATAAAGGTTTTCTTTATTCTATTAAATCCTACAGTACGTAATCTATATAATAAAAGCGCAAGTCATGTGACTGAGGAAAGCAAATACGGGCAGACCACTGCTTTTTTCATATTTTTATTCAAAATTATTTTTTCGAATAAAATTGCTTAAAAGTTACATTTTTAGAAAGACCGTTGAAAAAAAGTGTTTGTTTGAGAGATGAGTGACATTAAAAAGTGTATAAATTCTGAGAGAACAATGGAAATTACGTTAACAGCCGAATATCTCAATCTATTAGAGTAAATAAACACAGGAGATTCTTTCATTATGAGTCATAAAAATATTAAACCATGGACGTAATCATTCGCAAAGCAAGATCTTCATGGTGAATTTTACAGTGCTGTCTGGTGTAGAAAAAAAAAATTCGCATTTGTAAACGTGGCATACGCAATAAAAAAAAAGAAAAGGCATATTCATTTCGCTCATAGCAGACGATATAATTGATTTCACTGAAATAATAAGGATGATTTTTTTTTTACATTGTGAAACTAAGCTATAAAACGAACGCACCTCCTATGTCACGTTTAACGTACATATTCGAGCTTCTTATTTTAACGATCGGTCAGTCAGTACAGGGCCTGTTTCGGTCCGATTTTCTCTCATTACTGGGTCCGTGCCCGGCCTTAATTTTTCTCGGCTAATTCGGACCGGACGTGTCTGTTACTATTCTTAAAAGGATAAGTTTATCTCGCAGTCTGTCTGTCTATGCATAGTCTCAAACTGTGGTGCGAAAGCTCACCGCTACGAAATTTGAAACTAAGGGCGGGGCGCGCACAAAAGAGAGAGGGAAGGGACAAGGGGTAGAATTGGAAACATCGGGCAAACGGGGCGCTTGAACTGTGAAGTAGCTTTGAAGGTCTTCCCAGTTCAGACCAACTGAACGCCCAATCTCTGGATATGATGTCTAATTAAATATTGAGCCAATGGGCAAAATATATATATATTGTAGTTTTAAACTACATAAGAAGTTAAGTAAAATAAGGAATGTTTAAAATGGAATAAATTGATGTTAGTAAATAATGATAATAAAAATAATATAAAATAAAATAGTAGAAATTGCAAATGAGGATAGATCAATTAAAAAACTCTACAAAGCCATATAAATATATCAGAGTTTCCCCCAGACAGTTTCAGAAGGGTGCTGCACCCTGCCTGCCCTTTGGTTTACAAAATAGCACCCTTCTTGCCCCTCATAAAAAGAAATAGCACCCTTCTTGCCCTCAGTAAAAAAAGTGCCCTTTCACCTTTTTGCATTAAAAAATTTGCTTTCATAGTAAAAACTGACTCAATGTTGTCTTAAAAATAGTGTTTTGACTTTAAAATATCAAAAGTGGCTTTAAATACCAAAAGAATACCTTTAACAATTAATAAAAGTACCCTCAAAAACCAAAAAGTGCCCTTAAGAATTAAAAAAAAACTGCCCTTTTCTCACCAGCAGCACCCTGCCCTTTTTTAAACCTGGGCGAAACTCTGAATATATATTTGCTCTTCAGCAATATATATATATATTAATTATTACACAGTTACTAAAATTGATAAGAAAAAGAGAAAAGACAGTGTGTGGTGAACTCTAGATCAAGGGTCCAAAATAGTTGAATATTTGGGCAAACGAGGCGCACCGCGCCATTGTGAGTCTTGTCCCGAGTATCTCTATACAATTCGAAATAACATTACCTCTGTGTAAAATATATGAATGACCAAATCTGTTTTTCAGTTGCAAAATAGGTGAGTATTAAGTTTATCTCTTACAGCCGAAGTTGATATAATTGTTGGGGAATGTAATGGATTCGAGGATCCTGCAAGTAACCATGAACGCAAAAAATAAATATATTTAAAATATTATAAAGGATAGAAGATATTTAGCAATTAAAAATAACTATGCACATTACATGTGAAAGAAGTTGCATTTTATAATCTATATTATAAGTTATTCTATGTTATATAAATTTTAAAAGTAATTTATGTTAATCCAGTATTGGTGTCAGAGACGTTGGGTTCCGCTAAGTGATTTGCCAGGGCCCCGCGTGACGTTGCGCCAGCCCTGTGTAAGGCCTAGCAATTTTTGTGCTATTCACTGCACTAAGGGACTACAAGGAAGAGGAGGGAGGGGTGAGAATATTTCAAAGAGACTTTTTTCAGAAGCAGTAAAAAAATTAATTTTACTCTCGGAGATTTTTTTTCCGATTTCTAACGAGATATTTTCCTTTTTCATAATCCAGGTGCCATTTTTTTTAATTGAAGGGAGAAAATTTGTTGCCTCATTATTAACATTAGTTTACTTTCGAATTTCACGTGAAGGATGTCACTAAGTGACAGTCGGGGCATAAAAACGAAATTGGACAAAATGAAAATCGGCTGATTTTCCATATGTTTGACATATAAAATTATTGTTATGATGTAATAGAATTATATTCCTACATTATTTAACAATAAAAAAATATTTTTTTTCAATCAATCATTTAATTAAAACAGAATGACTGCACATTAATCATAATCTAATAAATCCACAAAGAAAATGTTAATTACATGTTGGTACAGTTAATTTTAAACAATATTTTACTGTAAAAATAATCTTATGCTGCATATGTCAAACAGTTTTGATTAAGTTGAATCAGAACCTAAATCAAATCTGAAAACTTGAACAGAAAATAAAAACCTAAACCAAAATTAAAGAAGCTGAACTTAAACTTATGCTCTCTTATTCATAATGAATTTTATCGGTAGTAGAGTTGATTGTCTTTTATTTTAGCCTATAGTTCTGTCTAAGAATTCCAGTCATCAGGTAGCTAAAAGGTTTCTAAATTCTTATGGTGGGGTAATCAGGGCTTAATTTCTACCAAAAAAAGTACCGGAGCCCTAATATTTTGCAGTACTAATAACCGTGGCGTGCCCCCCTCTCCCCAACTCCACCACCAGTCCAATCTGCATATTTATAATTCATACATTATATGTATTTGCAAAATTTAAAGCAATTTTTTTTTTTTTAGCAAAATAAAAAATATCTATCTGCATTTACTTAGCTGTCAATTATTCCACGTTTTAGTTATCACTCCGGCCGAATAGAAATCTTTGCCTAATTTTAATGTTAATTAATAGCAGAATTCTGCGATTAAATAAAGTAAGGATTGTGATTCGGAAATAGTGTTAACACAAAAAGGAATAGTTCGCAGCTATGCATTTTTAAGAAAAAATGAATGAAATTTTCAAAAATTAATATTTATATGCTGAAGAATCGAACAAAGTTTTTCAAATTCCTATAAAAAGTGTATATCTTAAACTAGAATCGATTCCTTCTGTATAACAGTCTTTCGTGATGAGTCATTGAAAATCAGATAAATTAAACATTTGACACCGTTATCGGAAAGATTCGATGTTTTTATAGAAAAAAGAGAACTGCTCAATTGCTTACTGTAAGAATAACATTACGTGGCAATTATCATCATATATTCTAATACGAGCAAATCTTGTGTGTGGTTATATATATATATATATATATGCAAATTTTATCTTAAAAACGGCTCTAACGATTTTGACGAAATTTTGTATCCTACCGTTTTGGGGCATCAGAAAACCATTGGGCTAGGTCACGTGTTCGAGAAAATTCGTTTAGTAGGTCATTTTGGGTCATCAAGGGTCAGGGTCAAGCTAATTGTATCTAAAAAACGGTTCAAACAATTTTAACGAAATTTTGCATCCGAACATTTTAGAGCACGAGAAGACTATTGGGCTGGGTCACATGTTCCAGAACTTTGAATTAGTGGGTCATTTTTGGGTCAACGCGGTTCAAATTAATTTTATCTAAAAAAACGGCTCTAACGATTTTGATTAAATTTTGTGTCCTACGAGTTTCGGGCACGACAAAATCATTGGGATAGGTCCCATGTCCGAGAAAATTCGATTAGTGGGTCGTTTTGGGGTCACTGTGGGTCAAGCTAATTTTATCTAAAAAAGGCTTAGATTATTTACACTAAATTTTGCATCGTATGGTTTTGGGGCACGAGAAGACTGTTGGGCTAGATCATGTGTTCGAGAAAATTCGATTAGTGGGCCATTTTGGTCATGGGTCATTATGGGTCACCCTATTTTATCTTAAAAACGGCTCAAACTATTTAGACTAAATTTTGCCTCCTATGGTTTTTGAACACGAGAAGACTGTTGTGCTAGGTCTCATTTTCGAGAAAATTCATTTAGTGGGTCATTTTGGTCATGGGTCATTATGGGTCATGCTATTTTATCTTAAAAACGGCTCAGACTATTTAGACTAAATTTTGTATTTCTATGGTTTTGGGGCACGTGAAGACTTTTGGGATAGGTCACATGTTTGAGAAAATTCGATTAGTGGATCATTTTGGTCATGCGTCAGGATATCTGAACTCAAAGCTAATTTTGACCGAGCATAGCTCGGTCTTCCCTGCTCGTATCTACTTACAAATGAAAGTGACTTCGTAAATGTGCAAAGCAGAGCCTTAGGATGGATAGTGTTCTGATGAAAAATAAATAGAAAATTTGCTCACGTAATTTTATAGTCTACAATAAAAGATTAAAAACTTTAAAAAAAAAAAAACCCAAGCTGATGCTTGTTTACTAAAAACAGAAAATATTCTTTTCGGATAGATATCTAAGTTTTAAAAAAAAATGATCCAATTAAAAAATATCCTAGTGTCACAAAAGAAAATTGAACTGAAAGCAAATTCATTTTTCGCTCTCTTGAATGGTGCTATATATAAATCACCGTCATCAATGCCAGACATAAATCTATCTGATAATATCACTAGAATAGAAAAAACACGATTTCTGTTTCCCCTTCATTCTGATCAAAATAGCATTAAAAAAGAAAAAGAGTTCTTTATTTTATGTTTACTAGGGGGCTCTGCCCCGCTCGCTACGCTCACCAACCCCCGTTCTGATTTAGCAGCCTCTTAAAACCTGGTAATGTATCCCGTTTTAAAAAGATGGTGATGATATCACGAACGGCGACTATCTTCTGTAATCAGGTTATACTTTTTCATTTAACCTCTTGGGGAAGAGCGATACGTATACGTGACGCATAAGATGCTCAGAATCCTTGATTATTCCCACCAGTTATTTTTTATTGTAAGCTTTGCCTTCTTTAATCCTCGCATTTTTGCGATTCAAATAGGCTATAATTTCTGTTTTGAAAAACCGGTGTTAAAAGATTAAAAATTCTGTAAAGGGCGCTCGTCGCGAAGGGGTTAAATGGGGAATTTTTCGGTTACCATGGCCTTACCCACCGCTGTCGCGACAGCTTACGGTTGTTTTCGGGATTGATAAGTAAAATCAATTAGGTTTAAACTTCTCCGTCTGCTTGGAAATAACATTCAGAATCACAGTATTCAAAAGCAATGTGTTTTCAAATTTTACTCTTATATTTTAGGTTTTCATGGAGTTTTAGATAATTTCAGGAACAGGAACAGACATATCTTATGCATAAAGTCTTTTCTCTATTTTAATGCATTATCATGGATATTTTCATGTTATTTTTACAATAAAGATTATTTGTTTTAACTAATAATTGTATACAAAATTTTTAATATTATTTATCGAGCAGTAATGCGTACAAAATAAATTGAAACTATTCTGCGTTATTTTCACACCAAATTATTCCCAATGTGACGTCATATGAATATTACCCGAGGCTAACGAAAAAGACAGGCTACCGCGGTGCATTCCACTTATCTTTTTTTACAGACCGCTAGAGTGACGTGTTGATCTTTTCCTACACCTGCATTGGCGCATTCGAGCATCACGTGACTCCAGCGGTCTGTAAAAAAAGATACGAGTAAAGCACCGCGGTAGCCTTTCCTTTCCGTTCGCCTCGATATTACCTATAAGAAAATAGTTTTAATTGTGTCAGTTTATTGTATGAGGAAGTATAAAGGGGAGAACGGGGGATATTTTCCCTTCTTAATATAGATAAATGGGTTTTTCATGCCGAATTGTCCGATTTCCTTAAAATTTTGGATGTAGGTAAGAGTAATTTAGGCTTCGGTTTTTCGGAAGCGCTTGCACTGGGCTCCGGAGCCCAGTATTTATGGGCTCCGGTGAATTCCGACCAATATTTAAATATTTACTAAAAGCAGAGAAGTACCGGAGCCGGGCTCCAGTGGGCTCCGGCGCAATTTAATCCCTGGGTGTAATGCCTCAACTTCCTAACCAAACTCGATGGAACAGTCACATTAAATGCTTGGAGACATATGTGTAAAACAAAGATGTCTTCTTGAAAATTATTGATGAACATGAAGAAGTAGATACAAACATAAGGAATATAATTAACAATATTGTTTTATATAAAGAAGTGAAACATCTAATCAGTCTGTCGAAACGCATCAATATTTCATTGGATGTGCTACAGAGAGATTCCTCTACTATGGCCGATGTAACCAATAAATTCTTGACACTTTTGAAATATGAAGAACTTGGAATTTATAATAAATGTCTATAGAAAATATTTGATGACTGTATCACGCCAGCTCACATTTTATCATACATGCTGCATCCAAAATACATGGGTAAGAGACTTACTAATGACCAAGAAGAAGTAGCAATGAAATGGGTGAATGACATTGATAGTTAAATTTTCCATTAAGGCATCTCCATTTCCTGATACATATTTTTCTTATGCAATTATAAATAATCTATCACCAGCAGAATGGAGGGAATCACTGAAAAGATATAGTGAAATTTTGCATGTCACCTTTTTCACTGCGTAGCCTCATCAGCAAGCATTGAACGAACAATTTCCAATTCAGCATGATTCAAAACAAACTTAGAAATAGTTGCATTACAAACTGCAACAAAATTTTCAATGGCTTATAAAATGTTAAATTCTAAAGACAAACAAATTGCTCCTGATCCTGAAGCATTTGACGACTTCTAAATATTTTACAGCCTTTATGTATCTTGAATAACAACATTTCATAGTATGCATTTCTGTTAATTTCTTTATTATTTTCTGGTTATTTTGCATTTGATATTTTAACTACAAGAATATTTTTATCATTATATTTTTCTACTTCTTATTGATGTTCCCCCCATGGTAAAATGTGTATATACGGAATGTTTTTAGGCATATATTATGCATATTTAGTAGTGGAAACATGAGTTCTTAAAAAAAATCTTTAGATTTCAATCTCAGAGCAAAAATAAATTAGAATGTCTATGCTTTCAATGCAATGGTGACTCCATCCGTTTTCAATCAACCCTTTTCAATCCCCCTTGACTAAATAGGTGAGGGCTAATCCATCAGGTTTTCCCTTTCTGAGGGCAGAAACCTTCAAAAAACGTTGGCGCATGCACAAAAAGACGATATTCATGTGGAAAATTTGACAGAATGCGCTTTTTGTTTTAAATATATAGAAAACTTAATATTGATATAAATTTAATTTATGAACATGTTTGCATAAAAAAACTTCTAGATGAACTGAACTTAGTTTTCCATTTTCACGCAGAATATTTCACATACTGTTGTGTATATAAATATGTGTATATGTGATATTTTGATATAAAAGTTGTTTCTTGAATGGGAAGCATCAATATATTTATTTATTTTTGTTAAATTCTGCATTTTTAATTTAGATTTTTCCATTTATTAAAAGTGAACAAAATGGACAAAATGATATTTTGTCCGGGACGGTTTTTTCCAGATTGGAAAAACCGGACAACCCTGCCTAAATAGGCTCGAAGTTTTGCCTGCATTGACCCCCTGTATACAGTATACATAATATTTTGTTTTGATCTTCATTTTTTGACATAAAAAATACATTAAAAAACTCATGAAAATATAGCATTTGTATGCTACATATTTTCCCGTATAATGCACTTTCAGAATTCAAATAGCAACACAAGTGTGAGAATTTTAAATAATCCGTTTATTTTAGAAACCAGAACTCCCGTGTGTAACTTTAAATTTGTCCCTTCTTACAGGTTTTTTTCCTCCATT
This sequence comes from Maratus michaelseni, assembly GCA_963931845.1. Taxonomy (NCBI): domain Eukaryota; kingdom Metazoa; phylum Arthropoda; class Arachnida; order Araneae; family Salticidae; genus Maratus; species Maratus michaelseni. The sequence goes on from OZ007598.1 coordinate 242,742,835, forward strand.
AATTCTTTATTTTATGAAATTCGTAATGCTTAGAGGATTGCACGAAAAGTTTTTACTAATTTCAAGATTTTTATGTTAATTAAATGATGACAAAAAAATTATTAAATATGAAATATAATGGAAGTTAATTCTAATACTTAATTTCAAAGTACATGGGATTGTTTTAATTTTTAATATTTCCATACATTTTATGAGAAACCCCCAATACAAGACATTATTAACCAAGTTGCACTGTTTTGCGTATTTTAACTTGTACTAGATTTATAATCTTAACATAAAACACTTCGTTTCAAATAGAAAACATTTCAAGCATAAGAAATCAAAGGATCCAAATTACCAAAAATACAAATAAAGTAACTATTTACTACACCTAACAAACAACTAATATTTGAGCCCAGGGACTGATAATCAACTGGGTAAACTTCCACAAGTAAATATGAATAGAAATTTTTGCCTTATTTAAACACCTTATTGATTCAAAATTTCTGTCATAAGAAAGACAATTTTTTTATTCGTTTTTATTAGTGGGAGCTTGTTCCGTCCATAATCAGGGCCTGTTTGAGGCTTTCTTTCTTACTTGCATATTTTTTGGATTAACAAAATAAGAGGTGAAAGAAATACGCGATTCTTCGAGTATTCATTCATTTTGGAGAAAAAAAAAACTACTCTCATTAGCATGAATATTGATACATTATTTAATATCAATTATTTATTAATTAAATCAAAATTTCAACAGTTTGAAGATTTTTTGGAAAGAGTATCGTTAAAAACCATTACCTTATTAAAATAAATAACAACTCTTTTAAAATCATAGAAAAATTACACGATTTTTTTCCTCCTTTGATTTCTTTTATTCAAAAAAAGATAGTGCAAAAAATATGAGAGGGAGAATAAATCAACTGAATTATTCAAGGCTCGACAGACCCTAGGTCCTGGGGAAAGGAATTACTTGGGCGTGTCCCATGACGACTTTGTAGCTACAATTTGTATTAATTTTTAAGGGGGGGAGAGAGAAATTTTTGGCATTGCCCCCCTCCAACTTTAGAAGTAGGGCTTAGGGGGAACTGCCCTGTTTGATCTTGTGTTGACCAGACACTGGAATTAAGTACTTCAGCAATTCTAAATAAAACAATGAGCAAAATTTAGGAGTTAAATGGATTATTTGCTGTCATTATAGTGGATACCTAAATTTGACAAAAAAAAAAAAAAAAATCTTTTTTTACTTTGAGCGTTTTTCATTATTTTAAATGTCCTTCACCCCCCCCCCCCAAAAAAAAAAAAAAAAAAAAAAAAAAAAAAAAAAAAAACGGAAAGAAATGCAATAACTTCAAATGCTTATGCTTTATTGTTCAATCAAAATGATAAATGCGAAGGTAATAAAAAAAGTACATAATAGGAGTAAGCCATTTTCATTCACAATTCGTGCGTCATTTTGAGCATATTTACTTGACATAATAATTGAGAGCTTTGATATGTAACTCGTTGGACTGGATGGGATATTCTTGTATGAAGTTCTGCCACTTTACACTCTGGATGATTGCTTTTATTTTTCTGCAGAATAAATCAGTGGCAGTTTGCAGCAGTTCTTTCTCGTCATGCTTCAGAGCCAACAAAATGAAATCAACGAAACTATCTACTGATAGCTTGTTTTTCATAAAGCATACACATTCCGCTTTCAGCTGGTCTTCTTGGTACTTGTCTGCCACTTCGTACAAAGCACACACGTTATCACATGACAATGTCTGTAGCTTACCCGTATACACAAAGTATGTAAAGAATCGAAATATATCCGGCTCACAGTCGTCGATGGATACGATACCTGTTGTTTTCTCCATCATCTCGGTCTTAAACATCGAATTGAAGTAAGGATTTCGGCTAGACAGGATACTCCTATGCAGCCGGAATTCCTTGGCTTTCACACAAATGGTTACGTCGCTGTGCTCTCCACTATCTAATAAGTCTGCCAAGTCTTTAATATGTTTTTCAGTGGCTGAAAAAAAAGATTAATTAATTTTTAATATTTATGTAAAGTATATTTTAGAAAATATCTATCCGAAGAATACAGGAAAATTGAAATATTCTGTGGCAGACAAAAATAACTTTTACTACTTTTTTACTTTTTTTTTCACAAAAAAACTTTTACTTTTCACAAAATAAGAAAACCACCAAGAGAAAAACCCTGCATCGACCCCTGATATTAATGTTTTTCGTTCATGCTCCATCTCCCATCCCTCCATCTTTCTGTGATCAAGGGTGTGTTATTTAGAAGCGTAGACAAAATTAGAACACATCAATTGCATTTAATTTATTAATTATATCGGTAATTAACAGTGAAAGCAATTACTTTCAATTACTAATATTTATTCACTGCTAATATAGATAACGACTTTAAAATTAAAATAAATATGTAAATTGCATCCAACACTTGGGATGAAATTTGGCAGTTTGAAATTTTAAATCCCCATTTCTTGAGTGTTATCCCCCCCCTTTATTTTTAAATAAAAAGTTATGAAATCTTTATATTGAAAACACAAGTCTGAGAACATCCAAACAGGTAAAAAAAAGAAACTGTTTGCTCTTAACGCCCCTTCTCCCCATCCACAACATCTAGAAATTCGTCCCGAATAAAAGATGTAGCGGAAATTTCGCAGGCGGTATGTTAATTCTGATGGTTGAGTACTAATAAATAAATAAATAAATAAATCAGTGAGTGGGGAGGGGGGGATAGGAAGCAGAAATTTAAGGGGCGTGTGAAATTCAGGTATTTGATTATAATTGATTTTAATTATAACTATACAAAAATCACAAACAGACCAGAACTTATTTCTGTAAAAAAATTTAAATGTTTTACAGAATTTGGACATTTTATGTCGGGGCAAGGGCGAAAGAGAGGAAGCGGAAATTTCGGTAAAAGGAGCAGTTTAAATGATTGATTATTTATTTAATGTTAGTAAAATAAAGTAACAAAAAACTGTGTGTGGGGGGGAGGGGGGGAGGGACAATAAAAAAACTAACAAAAAAGTTTTGGAACAGTTTTGCATATATTCGTATAATTCGCACTATTTTTAACAGTTAAACTCCCCGAAACTACTTTATTTGTAGCAAATAGAACAATTTGTGGCAATGCGAACAAGAGGTTACCAAGACGTGTATCCAATGATAATTCATACCGTCACTCCAGGTGATATGACAGTATGACGATTCGAATGCAAGCTGGCAATGTGCGTTTTCCACGATGCCGCCAAACATGAATGCTGGCATCATGATGCTGTATCTGACGCAGGAATGGCGTCTCACGTCGTCTTTGATGAAAACGCACATTGCCAGCTTGCATTCGAATCGTCATAGTGCCATATCACCTGGAGTGACTGTATGAAGTGTCATTGGATACGCGTCTCGATAACCTCTTGTTCGCATTGCCGGCAATTTTAACAGCAGCCGTTACATTTCTGATGTGTTATGGCCCATGATTCTGCCTTATCTTCAATGCATACGCAGCTCTACGTTTAGCAGGACAATGCACGACCGCATGTTGGTCGCACTATCCTGACCTTCTTTGATACAGAACATGTTCGACTGTTGTCCTGGATGGCAGGTTCTCCTGATTTCTCACCAGTGGAAAATGTCCTGTCAATGGCTTCTGAGCAACTGCCCCCCCACCACCACTCGCCCGTCACTATGGTTGATGAACTGTGGCATACCGTTGAAGCTGCATGGACTGATGTACCCGTATACGACACCCAATCTCTGTTCGACTCTATGGTTAGGCAGATAAATGCTGTTATTGCGGCCAGAGGTGGGTGCTTTGGGTAGTGTTTTCTCAGGATCTATATCTCCTAATTTTCTGAAAATGTAATCACCTGCCCTTCCCATTATAATGTATTTGTCCAATAAATATCATTCTGTTATTTGCATTCCTTCATGGTGTAGCATTTTGGATGGCCAGTAGTGTACTTTAAAAATTGAGATGAATATATGAGAATGTAAAAATTTCTAAAATCTTTACACAAGATATAGAGTAGAGGAAAAACATTTTATTTCTCAACAAAAAACTCAAACATGCATATATATATAATTAAACATAGTTTTTACATTACAACTTGATAAAATTTCAGTAAATTATTGTTTCGGCTTTGTTAAATACTTTACAAATGAAGGGTTTTAATGATTGAATATATCAGAATGTAAAAGTTTCTAAAATCGTTACACAAGATATAGAGCAGAGGAAAAACATTTTCTCAGCGAAAAACTCAAACATGCATACATACATAATTAACCAATTAAATTTTTACATTCTGATATATTCAGAAAATTCCATTTTCTCAACGCAAGCGAATTTAAATGAATTTATTATAACAGAGGTGGAATACAATTGTGAAAAGAAAATTGGTCATTTTTAATTCTAAAAAACTCTACACGTTTCTTCATGAAAGAATGTTTATGAGAACGAATTGAAAATATTGGACATGTATAAATATAATGAATGAGATTACCTTTTACTCTCGACGTGTCACATTCATGGTAAATCAACTTCCTTAATACAACAACAGTGCCACATGTAGGGCATCTCATAGGTTTAGCCAAGCATTTCTTCTCATGAGATGAAGCACATTCAGCAACTACAGGTTCTTTACAGTAAGAGCACTTGACTGTCAAAGTTTTACCTGCAACAAAAAACGTATTATCGTGAATTACTGTATTATCGTGAACCGTATTATCGCTATTGCAATTTGCAAAAATTTTACAAATGAAGTGGGTTTACTGGTTGAAAAGTGACTTTAAAAGTTACTAAGTTGAAAAGTGTTTATGACTTCGGTTTGTCTGGCCATATGGCCGTCTGTCCGTGCTCTAACTCCCGTAAATATGCTCGGATTGCCCTGCAATTTTTATATGATGTTATTGTCATTATCTATAGCATGTTCCCCATTTCAACTGAAGTGTGTAGCACTTATAGTTTTTTTACAGGGACACTCAAAAGAATTCCGTTACATTACGGTCTATGGGGAAAAATCATTTGCGGTTTATTTTAATGATGTTACACAATTTCGAATACATTGTAATTAATATATATCACTAAGGTGCATTACAAGAAGCTTAATATGGAATGGGGTGTGCATAGCACATATAGTTACTTTACAGGGACAATCAAAAGAATTCCGTTACATTACGTCTATGGAGAAAAATCGCTTGCGGTTTAATTAAATAATGTTTCCCTATTTTAAACGCATTGAAATTTATATATATCACTAAGGTGCATTAAAAGAGGCTTACTACACACTCTAAAAAAAATCCGTGAAAATACAAGACATTTTCCGTAAAATTTCACGGAGAAGTTTCATTTTTCCAAAACAACAGTATAATTTCCGTAAATGACATTAGTTCCGTAAAGGAGATTTCAAATCCGTAAATATGCAGAAAGTTTTCAGTAAATTTAATGGATTTTGTCCGTATTTCTTTCAAAACAGTACAATGTCCGCATTTCTTCCAAAACAGTGCAATTTCCGTAAGTAACTTTTAGAGGTTTGCGTACAAAAATCGCCTTGTTTGAAATGGGAATTAAGATTGTTGTATTTACTAGAGTTCTTCAAGGATCCAGGCCTGACCCGGCTCGACATGCTGGCCCATTCTAACCGGGGCCGTGTCTGAACAGTATTTTTTTGTGAAAATAATAGTAATATATATATTTTTTTAATGAAATATTTAGAAATTGATTTTGTTTTTATAAGTTACAGGAAAATATTTTTTTTTAAAATCTATTTTTTTTATTGCTAGTGCTTCAAAATTAGAACTTTTTTTTCACTAATTTTTTTAAATTTTATTTTAACTTTTCTAACGTGAGGCAATATTGGGTTATTTAAAGGTTTCATAACACAATATCTCTGCAAGTTATCGATATGTAAATTGTATTAAACGAAACTGATTTGGCTTATAAATTTATGAATTAAACTAAAATTTATTATTTTATAAATTATAATTTTACAACGTTTATAATTTTTTTCCTTAAATTTATAAAAATAGTTGATATTTTTTCTTTACTTTTATAAAAATGAAGTTTATAATTTTATTAACTTTATAATTTATTTCTTTAGCTTATACTTTTATAAATTAAACTAAATTAATTTAAACTAAAACAATAAGTCCAAATTTAAATCTTACCTATCACAAGATCATTATTTTCGAAATTGTCTTTAAGAATCAAATTTTAATAGGATGTAATAAATACGTCTCCTTCAGATAATTATTATTTTTATTGGAATTGATAAATAGATCATCAGACAAATAATTTTAAAAAGTATATGTTAAAAAAATAAAATGTTGTACTATTACAAAAGGATGCAATCATACAATGGCTATTAATACAATGTTTTTCCTATATGATACATAATAAGTTAAAATTTATCTGTTATAAAGCATGAAAATATTGAAATATATTAAAAGAAAATATTAAAAACATTGGAACTGAAAAAAAAAATTCATGGAACTTTCAACTTTTTGCATCATAAAAACCGGCTGCAATAAGTAGCAACGCTTGTAAGAGTCGAACATCTAATCGTAGCGTAGGGGTTGGGACCTCCGGTTCAGTAAGCGAAAGATTGCGGGTTCGATTCTTATCGAGGGAAGGGTTTGTTATTTACACAAAACTCACTCAGAAATGAGAAAAAAAAGCAGTATATCTGTCCGTTATAAGGTTGTTCTTGAGAAGAACCTTTTTTTTTTTCCTATAATGTTTATTAACATTATAAAAATTTCTAAAAAATACGGAAAATATCTATACTAATAAAAGAAAGTTTCGCTCTGTGTGTGTGTGTGTCTGTCTGTTGGCGATGGCTAGGAAAATCTAGCCCACCTAGAAGGCTGGAAATTTAGGTGTAGATAGTCCAAGGTCTGGCCATGTGCACCTGAGCATCAGAATTTTAATATTTTGATAATTAGCCTAGATATTAATTAGATTCTCATTAACCATCGCTTCTAAAATGTCAACTTTTAAATCAAAATGGTGAAAGAAACGGACTGGCGCATTGGATTTGCGACCGGAAATGAACGAAATCGAAATTATTTAACTAATTAGCGAATTTTAAGAAAACTAATTGAGATATCAATTTGAAAATTTCTGAGCATATGTAAAAAAATATTCTGTATCTGACTATGTGATTTTTGAAAAATTCGGTTGGTAATTTTTTTTTTAATTTACGCAAAAAACTGCCAAAAATCTGCAGGCGCCAGTGAGAACGATCCCAGAAAGTTTCAGACAGGGATCGGCTTTCATTAAAAACTGAACTACAATGAGATCAGTTTCTCGGGAAAATCCCTCCATTTAGTTTGCGAAAATGAAAAGAAATAATTGCCAATTTTTACTAATGAACAAAAATTATATCGTAAAATATTAAAACTTTTGTTTTCGTTTACTATAGTTTTAAAAATATTTATTATTTCTATAAAATATAAATAAATAAATTCAAAAAGAAGTAATAGTTTCTAAATTAATGACTGACTTCATAATACCCGATATCCCTTCAGTCAATTTTCGTCATTTCAAATCATTCTGGTCCCTTAAGAACAATCGTCAGTTTTAAATCCTCAAAAAACAGATGTTTTTTTGTTGTTTTTCATATTTTTAAATATATATACATACAATTCTGAATCTACCGAAAACAAATGGTATGAAAACATTCAAATTAGAACTGGGTCAATTTGAAATTGAAAATATGTACATTGGCACAGACTTTGATTTTTCACTTTGCATGCGCTTTTCTGAAAACGATGCTTTTGCTATTTGTGCTCACTGTTTTTTTTTTTTGTTTTTTTATTTACGCGATGCACTTTAAAACATATGATATTCTAATCACAACAAATAAAATTTGGGTCATTAATTTCACAATACAGTAGGTCTACATTGTAGATTAGGATCATTTTATACCTATATGGGAAAATAATTTACCTTTCTCCAAACGATTTCTTTTTTCTGAGCGCTCTGAGCTTTTCCTCTTTTTCTTTTTTTCAGTGCGTACAAGTAGCAAAAACACAGTTTTGTGAAAACTGCATGATTAGATATTTTGAAAGTCTAAATCTAATGGCAAAATTCTGTTATAGACAGAACTGATTTTCACAGGTTTTACTGCAGTTAAAAAATGTCCAATTTATAAGTAATTTTATTTTTTCCGTTATAGGGGAAAAATTACTACACGAGAAAGGAAAGCCTGGAGAGAGCTAGATCGTGGATATAACATTGGAGAAGTACTATTAAGACGGCAGTCACTAAAGTAAACGGGATTTCGCGGTAATTTACATTCATCATTTTCTCACAAAATCATTTATCATTTTTTCACAGAATCTCAGGGGGGAAGAATTTCACTGGAACAGAAAATATGATTTTTTTTCTAGCTGACCAACAGCCTTAAACAGACACTGATAAAAGAATTTCAAACATGCATTGATTTTTAGCTATAACCGTTATTTAAAAAATGACATCCCTCATTAATTACCTGCACCATCCTTGAATTTGGAGTAGTACTCTATATGACAAACTAGGGTGAAGACATCCGACGGCACCAGCTCGGACTGCTTTTCAATAAGATCAGATTTCTTTAAGAACATAGAATATTCCCATTCATCTGACTTTTCAAAGACATGTGTAAATTGCATCTCATGTTCTTTCTTCCCTTCGAACGTTTTCACGCCCAACGACCACGACAAGCTGATGGGGGGACCATCAAATTGTCTATAGAGATATGCTCCAACATATCCAACTGAGTTATCCTCCGATTCCATATTTGGCACGATACAAAAATACCAGGATTCTCCGGCAAATGAAAAGATAGGACTGTAGCAACATTCTGTATCTTCTGGAAGTGAAAAAAAATGGTCTATTTTCCACTCAAATAGAAATTCAGCTGTAAAGTCGTTCACTTTTCCAAAGGTTGCCATGCCACAGATTGGTAAATTTATCAACAGGATGGACTCTTATTCCTTCAGTTTAAGTTCCAGTAGACAACCTGCAAGAAAAGAAAAAAATAATTTCAGCGATTACTCATATTTATTTTATTTTATTGAATGTACAACTGTTCAAAAATATATTTTAAATTTTTTATCTGTTGGAGATACACAGGCAGTATAAATTACAAAAGTGTTCAAAATAAGGCAGGATTTAAGATTACGGGGATGAAACAATCCTGCGATTCATTTTAAAAATCTTACACTTTATTAAATTCTCCATGGCTTATAATTTATATTTAGAAAAAACGCTTCTCCCTGCTCTAAGAAGTGAAACAGTAAAAATTCCATTCTTCTAACAACCAAAACTCGTCGAGTTATGGATACTTTGAGTTTTATGAAATCGTGGAGAAAAACACCTAAGAAATTACAAACAGGTAACAAATTAAGGTACGTTTCAATCACTTTGGGGCACCTTGTACGGTTTGTTTCCCAATAGTTGTGTATCTAAACTTGGCTTAAACTTAAAGGGGCTACTTCACTCACGCGAAAACACCCGCTCGCTGATGTTAATCCTATGGGAGAATTTTTTTTAAGTATCTCGTTTAAATTTCAATATTTATTTATTTATTTATTTATTTATTTTTGAGTAGCTGAGGTCCATCTTTAAAAGGCCGTTTTTTATTTCCAGAAAACGGCCTTTGTAGAGATCGACTAGGGAAAAAAATCTTCTTTTGAGTAGTCAAATTATTCACTCCTTTACGTAAAACAAGCGAACAAGCATAATACATTTCTGTAGATAAAAGAACGATAATCTTATTTTCTCATTCTACATTTATAAATAAATACTAAAGGAGAATGAAAAAATTATATCATCTGCACAACAGATATTGTGAAAGAATGTATAGGAGAAAAGAAATAATTCGCCAATAATGCCCACTAAGGGGGTGATAGAACTGCTATTTAATATTTTAGGAAGTTAATGTGTGCCAATATGGCTGGTCATTCTTATGATTACTTACTATGTGTATTAATATAATTAATTTTTACTGTTAGTATACACATACTTATGGGATTACAACAATATAACAAATTGTGATGCATCGAATATTCTGTATGTATTCGGTATTTAGCCATATTACCGAATATTCGGTTAGGTTGAATTTCAAAATATTCAGTCAAATCGAATACTTAAAAAACCTTTAAAATGCATCCTTAGGAATTTTACATATCTTCTATTTTTAACTACCAATAAAAGAAGATATTCGGAATAATTAAACAGAATCACATTTAAATAAAATAGATTTTACACTATTTATTTGCTGTTTCCGAATCGATTTTTAAGAAAACTAACTATTAATGACGGGATTAAAAGGAATTAATGATGTTATAAATGCAAGTACCTGAATATTGTCTGTTAATAACCTGATTCTTGCTTTTTCACAGACACAATGTTTCTAAACAAAATAGGTAAAAATAAACTTTCAGAAGTGATAATACAGGCTTCAAGACAAATAGCTTTTATTTAGAAAACCAGGATTGCAATCCACTTATTTAGTCAAAAATATAGTACATCTCACTCCACGACGGACTTGGATTTTAGTTTGCAACTTAACAATAATGAAGATATTACGACGATAGTTTGTAACTTTAACAATAATCAAGATATTACGACGATAGTTTCAACAGACTCACTTTCTTTTCTATGAAATTTGATGACATGACGAGAAGTGTTGGAAATTGCCACCTTTGACATCCAAACAACACTGAGCTGTACATTCCATTATTCAGAATGCAGCTGACAGCACAAATATTTTGTCACCGACAAACGTTCATTCAATTCCAGGACTGTCATCACATTTCATACCAAGCAAAGTTAAAATCATGAAAATTTCTCTTTAAAATATCTTTACGAAATTCGGGTTCAGCTTGTAGGGAGAAGACCCTGTATTTTTGATTGAATAAGTGGAGTGAAATGCTAGTTTTCTTAGAAAAAAAAATGTTTTCCTTGAAAGTGTGTTTGAAAATTTTTAGGAAATGTATGGTATGTATGTTTCCAACCTCTGAAAATAATAGCTGACTCCAGATGCAGTTTTCTGGTACAATTAGAACTTATTTTCTAAATCAAAAAGAAAAAATGATTATTGCTGAATTGCCACCCATTTAAATAGATTTTTTTTTTTTTTACTCTATTCCTTTCCTAACAAGCACTATATGACGGTTCGCGTCAATTTGTCGCACAAAATTCATCAGGGAACAATGCACGGCAGCGTCAATTCTTCGCGGCATCAATTCGTCGTGGTGTCAATTATAAAATTAACTAAATATAATAAAATTAAAGATAATTTAGTAAATTTACTTAATGATAATTTGTTTTTTAGATATAGAGAATTTTAACCAACATTTAACAGGCTATTTTTAGAGAATTTTTTTTTTTTTTTTTTTTTTTTTTTTTTTGTATGTGATTTTTGTTAATTTCCCTACTGAGAACATGAAAGTTTAATGAATTAGAGATATTCATTTCTTTTTTAAACTAGAGATAGAATAAATATTGCTTTAGATCACCGAAAAAATGGCGGAAGGTTTAGGATAAAATCATCCAAATCATGAACTAGTCGGATGTGCCAATCCCAAAACTTTCTTCTATCTCAGTCATGTTAATACTTCAAAATTCGCTATCACATCGCCAATAAAATTATGTTCAAAACCTATAAAATGCGAAAAGAAACAATGTAAAAAATGTTATGAAATGCGGAATAAAGAATGTAATCATACGGATGAGGAGAGAAGTTTTACTGGTACGTGGACAACTACCGAAGTTGAACTGGCTATTGAAAAAGGTTATAAGATTTTAAATATCTATGAAGTTTGGCATTTTGAAAAAAAATCTAATACATTATTTAAGGATTATGTTAAAATGTTTTTGAAAATCAAATTAGAAACAGATGATAAATGGTCTGAAAATTTCAAAACTGAAAAAGAATATAAAAGGTGCGTAGAAAAGAAATTGGGTATAAGGTTAGGAGAAATCAAAGAAAACCCAGGAATGAGATTTATATCCAAAATTTGTTTAAACTCTTTATGGGGAAAGTTCGGACAGAGAAAAAATATGAAACATACAGAGAATGTTACAGAATTGGCAGACTTTTATAGAATTATACTGAACGACCGCATTAAAGATTTGAATATGATATTTTTAAATGATGAGTGTGTGCAAATGGATTATAAGATGAAAGATGAATATGTCCAGAATAACTTTAATACGAATAATTATATAGCAGCTTTTACAACCAGTTCGGCTAGAATAAGATTATATGAAATGCTTGATAAATTAGGAGATAAAGTAATGTATTACGATACAGATAGTATTGTTTATATCGATGATGGCTCCAATAAAGTAAAAACGGGCTGTATGCTAGGCGAATGGACCGATGAATTAGGAGAAGATAAATATATGAAATCGTGGATATCCGGAGCTAGTAAAGATTATGGTTATATTCTGAACGATGGTTCTGTAAAAGGAAAAGTAAAAGGATTTAAAATGAGTTATGAGAGCGAAACTAAGCTCAATTTTGACGAGAGAATGAAAACAATAACGGGGGAAATTGACCATATAGATGTAGAAATAAACCAATTTCAGATACAAAAAGATAGAAATATTAAAGTGAATAAAATGAATAAAAGATATATGTTTGGATATGATAAAAGAAGAATTTTAGATAACTTTGATACTGTACCCTTTGGATTTTAAGCCGAATTTTTAATTTATAAAAATTGTTTTCTAATAAATGGACGATGTCACCCTTATCATAAATGTTCAAGGTTTTATATTTCCTTTTAAATCTATAGCGAGAGAAATAAGCTGGGTTCATTTAAAACAAGAAATAGGTGAAACGATTTCTGTGTTTACACCTAACTATGAATTAGCTGATCAAGACCATGGAATAGTTCGTCGATGTACTAACGATGTCCATGGTTTAAGATTTAAAAGATATTCAGATAATACAGGCTTATGGATTAGTAGTGACAATGTAAAAGATTATTTCATACAATTGCATCAGATATACGGAGGGACATTTGCTTTTAAAGGAGGCGTTTTTCTGAAAAGTACTTTTGAAGAATAGGGAATTCCTATAAAAATATTAGATGTACCGAGATGCGTTAGAATATTAGGACCTGGATGTTCTATGTACAGATGCCTGTACTATAAAAATTGTCTTTCAAAAATTGTTCCTTAATAAATGGAAGAATTCAACAGTCTCAGATCGTTCCCAGTAACTCATAAGCTAAAAGATTTAGAGAAAGGGAAATACAAACTGATTTCGTTGAAGAAAATTCAAACTAAATTTGGAAATACGACTATTGCGAGATTGGAAGTTAATGATGTAGAAAAAGATTATTTTCTTAAAAAGAGTCATGGAAAAATATCTGAAAATGCAATAACAAAACTGAATAAAGGGGGTTATATCTTTCATTTTAAAGGAAAAAATAATGATGGCTATTATGATTATGAATTAGAAAAAGCTTAATCATACTATTTGTTTTAAATCTTACAATATCGGATGGATTTTATTTAATATCATCTATGAAAACTAACAGAATAGTATTTACTGAAATTAAAAATATATCTGTTTTAAGTACAAAATTCTTTTCTATCAAAAATGTGTTAATTTCGACACAAACTATTTTTTTTTTTAATTTTATCGAACTATGAAAATATCAAACTATGAGAATAGCATTTATAAGTGTAAATAAAAGGAGAGAATTGATAAATTAATATTTTCTTACAGCTTATTTATTTAATCTGTCTAAACTTTGTTCGAATCATCTATCGAAAATTTTTTTCTATATAAATGCTACAATATTTTGTGATAAGTACTTTACTGTTTAATTGTCTTTCGCCTACCTTTCATTATTTCAAATTTGACCCCGTTATTACAAATTATAGCATCGATAACTCTAATAATTATACTATATTTAATAGTTTCAATGATACAATAAAATTAACTTTGACCGCAAAAATATACAAAATGGATCAACCCTCTAAATTTTCTCAACCTGGAATTTATTTTTGGATAGAAAGTAAATGTGATGACAATTGGAATATAATACCAGAAACAAAAGAATGGTTTGATATTTATAGTCCTGGAGCTAATGACTTATATTATTCTATAGCTTTTAATGCAACTAAAGATTTTAGGATTGGTTATAATGCTGATAACTTATTATATAACGCTGGTCTTTGCTTTCATTATTCCTATCAATATCATCCTAGAGGAAGGTTGTTTATTAGCATTTGATAGACGATTAATAAAGTTTGATGAAAAATATTAGCATTCCATTGGATTTTCAAGGGTTGTTTTATAATCATCATTTGGACAATCTTACAATAATCGGATTAGTCGACAGGCAAACTTTTTCATTAAAAATATTAAAATTTGTTCAAAAATGCACACATTTTGACGAACTTTTTGATGAATAATCGTTACAACTCTCGATATTCAGACTGACAAATTTTTGATGAAAAATCTTACAATAATCGTTCAATATTTGCATTTAGTGGAGTATGAAAAGTGTTCCAGAGTAGGTACCATATACTACTCATATATATATACATATATATATATATATATATATATATATATATATATATATATATATATATATACATATATATATATAAAAACTTATTGCAAAAATTAACCATTGAAACAGAAATAACTGACCAAATGCAATGAAATTATTATCCCAAATAGCTATGTCAAATTACACATTATAAAACATAGTCCTAACAAATGAAGTATTTACTCAAAAAGTGAAACATAAGTAAAAAAAAAAAAAAAACACACAAATGCAAGCTTATAATGTAATTTACTTTTTCAAGGGCTGGGAAACCACATTATAAGCAAAGAATGATTGTTTTCTGTAACTGTCACAAGCTTAAAGCCAAAATTTTGTGACAATTCCAAGCCCTAACAATCATTGGAAAAAAATTGAAAAAAAAAAAAAAAAAAAAAAAAAAGGATACCTTTGAAAATAGAACACTACAAATCAAACGGAAGAAAATAAATCCATTTATAAACAAATAAATACAAAAAAAGACAAAGAAAATCTATACATTACAACATAAATTTGTCCAGAATCCGAAGCCAAAAATGTTTTGTGCTAAGCACATGGTAAAGTGAATAAATGAATTCAAACGTACAAGTTAAAATTACAGTTAATTTTCTAAAAGTAGCAGTTATTAATTTAACCATTGTGATTTTAACTATTTCTAATTTAAAATATAAAAATACAAATAAATAATATAAAAACTATAAATTCATTTACTAAAAATATTTTTTAACTTAAATAATTTTAATATATATATTATATTATTGGAATATTTAAAAATTTCACTTGTATTCCAAGTTTTCAGTTAAAAGAGAAAAAAAAAATTGTGAAAATTTATATGGTGCTGCCATCTGGTTTTATAATAAACAATAACTAAAAAATAATACTAAAGAATAATAGTAATAGTTTTTTTAAAATCATTATATGGTGCTGCCATCTAGTTAAAGATTAAAACAATATCTAAATAACTATTAATTATTTTGATTAAGTAAATTTTCAGTATAAATTATTTTATCTATTTATTTTTACATATGTCAACATTTAAATAATTTCAAAACATAAATAAACCCATAAAATCTAAAATATTATTGTAGAAGTCAAATTAAATTTTCATTTTATAAATAATTATATGCAAGCTTAAAAGATTTACCAATATGACTACATGCACTTATTGGAACTAACATCTTGCAAAATTTTATTAACCCTGAAAAATAAAATTAGATTTTCATTTTATAAATAACAATGCAAGTTTAAAAGAAATACCAAAATGGCTACACACACTTAATGGAACTAACATCTTGCTAAATATTATTTATTCTGAAAAATAAAATTAGATTTCACACACTGATAGCTAAAAATAACCAAACATTTCCAATATGTTAACCTCACGTATTGAATCTAATATCTTGCAAAAAATAAAAAATAAAAAAGCATTTAGCTAAATTGTTAAATGTTCTCTACCTGGCAAGGGAAAAAAAAAAAAACATTAAATCTCCAATATGGCAACGCACTTATTGGAACAATATTATATTTAAAGTTCTCTCCCTAGAAAAGAAAAAAAAATTAGAATTTACTATTTAAATTTTTTAATTAATAAAAGATATTTAACCAAAATATTCCCACTCAGCTCTCACATAAAGGAATTCATTCTTTAGCCAAATATATCAGTAATCAAAATGTAAGTGTTTTAACAGATAGAATGTGCAAACATATAAACACCAATGAACATATATATATATATACATATACATATATACATATATATATATATATATATATATATATATATATATATAATTTATTTAATGAAATTTCAGATTGCTATTTTCAAACAAGTTTTTTTTTAATGGAATGCGAAATATATTTCATATGTATGTATCGACAAAATACATGAAATTATTAAGAGTATTGCATGAATATTCTTTAAAAATGAGAGGCTTGGGTGTAAGACAAGGTATTTGATTTTTTTTTTTTTTTTTGATTTCATGTAAAATTGTTTAATTGAACCATGACTTCCTTTTAATGCTGTTCTAGCACATTTCTGATTTGAACTTTGTCCAAAAACGAATGAAATCGGCAGGTGTTCTTATTCAGAAACTTTGTAATCGAAAGACTTTTTTCATTTTTTGGTAAAGGTAGAAGATCTTCCAGAAAATGCTCTCAAAGTCGCCGCTTCGAAACAAACAACCGACGCCACATCGCCAGAAAGGGGAAAAACTTGTCGTCACGTGAGGAGAGAATAGCTAGTAATTTGTTTGTCAAAAAATGGAAAACGCTATTCGATTCCAAATCAATCCAATAGTTACACCTGCAAATTTTATGGCATTACGTTTAAAAATGAGTCAGAAAATGTATCAGAAAGTTTCGCGTTGTTAAGCAGGGAATTTGAGAATCACCTTGAAATCACAAGTTTTATATTGATTATTCAATAGATGAAAAATAAATTTTAGATACGTGACACGAGTTTTTGTCTTTAAAATTCAATAAGACCAATTAAATAAAACCGGTCAGGAAAAGTGTTCACGTAGTTAACTGAAGATTCTCTCTTAACTAAGGGGTGCTCTCAAAGCTGGTACACGGGAGGTGCTGGGTTCAAACCCCTGTCGCGCTCGTTGACATAATCGTTCGGGGTTTACAGTGGTTTTCTTCCAACTTTGCCATAAATACAGATTAGGATCCCTTAGAAAGACCTCCATGAAGGGCACTCCCTCCTAGACCCTATATCCCTCGAGTGGATAATCGGCCGTCATAAATTAACCAACCAACCTTAACTATGGGAATACAATCTCAAGACTGTTTTTAAGTCCCAGATCTTTGAGATTGCTTAGACTCAATCGTGGGATTGAGGGAACAAGAATTTTTTGTAATATCATTAATTTTTTTTTTTAATAACAAAATGCTATAATTTATAGAAATGTTATTTTAATTGATTTTAACTAACATTTTGCTTGATATTTTAATTGATTTTATATAGTAATATAGTTTAATTTCGAAATGGAAATATTCGGATTTTTAAATTAGACATCACAAATAAAATAATTCATTTACGAAAAGTATATGATTTTTAGACATCATAAGACAATTTTAGACAATTTTACAACATTTAGACAATTTTAAAAGTGTTTAAAATTAATAAACTAGTCTGTTCGTTTTAGAAAATGATAGGCAATAGAAATAAAAAAATTTAATGGTTCATCTCTCAAATTATCATTTATTGGCATCTTAATAAAAATTCATTGAGCATAAGAAAAAAGAAAAAAACTGTTTTATTTTCATTACATTTATGAGATTTAGAAAATATCTTATAACACTGGATAACTCGACACGTCTTCTTCTGCGATACAATTCTTCACAGCGATTATCAGGTTCAAAGAATAGAAAAAAAAATGGCAGTACAATTGCAGAAGCAACCTGTTACACCGGAATCTGTACATTACAGAATCTTACAACAAACACAAAAAAAAAAAAAAAAAAAAAAAACCCTTATAATTAAAAAATGACAAGTCCTGCTAACTTTTCCCACTTGCCTCTTCCTTTGATCACTAACTTTTATAAAAATATTTTGACTACCACAAATTCCGAATGTGTTGTGAATGTAGGCATCAATATTTTGAATTTTGAAAATAGCCATCGTTTCACAACTAGCTTTTTTTTTTAAAGAGAAATACACTGATAGCTTTTTTTTAAATAAAAATATGCACAGATGTCCAGAAATTAAGCGGCAGTGACCAATTTCAGACGTCTGGTCTAATATCTACTGAAATTCGTGAGGAAATGCATGAAATGTCCTTGAAATTTGAGGATGTAAAGTACATGTTTGACTTCATGATTTTCAGTGACGATTTTGTCGCGAGGACAATTAGGAAGGGGCAATAATAATTTTAATAATAAAATATTATTTCTGATCACCCACGTAACAGAAAATGCTAGAAATAGTCTGTCAGTATAGCAAATGACTATGTGGATCCTGTTCAACATTTGTGTGCATTTGTGTAAGCATAGCACGTATATTCGTTAAGATGTTAACGTTTCTGTGAAAAAATCAAAAGGTTTTTTTTCATGCAGAGTTTTCAACCGAATTTAACACCGCATTCCAAACACTTGACAAAAAATTATAGAAATAGAATACTGCAATTAAAATATTAATATGTTGAATATTTGATGAGATATGGGTATTTGTATGAAATAAATTTTAACTGCGCATGCGCGAACTACAGCAAAATTTTTTTTGTCATGATTTGATAGTTAATACTATAGGGCAACTCATATAAAAAAGACCCATGAAACATCGTGAAAACTCAAAAAGTTACAGCAATATTTGATAAATTGAGGAGGAAATCCCATAGGATTATATGGGATTTCCTCCTAGGAAATTGTGTTTGGGATCCAATTTTGCATGATGATATCTTACTACGAATGAGTTAACATACAGGGTGATCCATAAGTCACGAAAATATATAATAATTCAATAATTCGAAAAATATAGATAGTAGCACGATACCGTTCGTTTTTCTATAAAAATGCCGAGGGGCATGGGATTTTCGATAACAACAAAAAACAGGAGTGCCAAAATAAATGTCTTTGTCACATAACGTTCACACAGCAGTGGCCAGGGAATGAAAGCTTGTCATTGTTTAATGCATTATGTGAGAGAAATTACAAAAGAAATCCCTTTGATGCTTTTCACAGTATCTTGGTTACGTGTGACAGTTGCCCTCACTCATGGCATCCGTCAAAGTGAACATTGATAATCCTAGTAACGCTGTGCAGCACTGCCGTATGAACTGCTGACAGTGATCTGGGATGGGTAAATACCCAGCTGGTAGTTATTTATTTTTTAGATATATACCCGAGTATTTACGCTTTGGGTAAATACCCAAAAAATTGGTATTTTCATATTTCAGAGTAAAAAATCTTAGGAACAGACGTGTTACACCAAGGCTACACTAGATACCGGGCTTGCTCATTCATTATCATGACGTCACAAAAGGTGGCTGGCCGCGTCCAGCGATTGGTGCAAAGCGACGAGCCCGTCGTTTTGTGCCAATCGTTGTATGTCTTTCATTTTGTCGTTTCGCTTTGAACCAATCGCTGGTAGCGGCCAGCCACCTTTCGTGACGTCATGATAATGAATGAGCAAGCCCGGTATCTAGTATAGCCCTGGTTACACTCACGCACCGATATTTGGCGACTTTTCTATTGGCGCTATTTACAAGCCGACTCCAAACCAATAACTTAATACAATAGCCAGGTTATCATTAAAGGAAAAAATCCCCAAAATTTGGCGAGTTTTTTCCTTTTTATAATCGATTTAAAAAAAAAAAAAAAAAAAAAAAAAAAAAAAAACGGTGCGTGAGTGTAAGACATTATAGCCAAATCTTAATCATGAAAAAATTCATGTAATCAAAGGGGGGACCTGGGGAACAGTAGAACATTCATTTAATATGTGTTTATTTTACATGTTTTAATGTCATATTTGTACTCATAATTAGCAATGTAGTGCGGAATATTTTCAATTTTAAACCATGTGGTCAAGTGATAATTTATTCATTTTTTTGTTTTTAGCTACGAAGAGTAAAATTCTGTTTCTTTAGAATTTTAGCTATTTTTTAAAAATATATATTAAAAGAGAAATATTAGTTCAAGTTTAAAGATAAGGCTTTCAATTATTGTTAAATCCATAAAAAATATTATCCCTTTTTATATAAAATAAAATATTGGATTTTCTTATTTCATGTCTTCGTTGTGTACAGTAGACCCCTCATTCAGATTCTGGAGAATCGAATCACAAGGTTCATACAGAGTTTGCTAAATGAAAAATAAGGACTCTGTAAGGACTTTGTTAAAAGAAAAATAAGGACATTCTAAAGTTTATTAAAAACAGTATATATGCTTTCTCACATTAAAATTTAATCACAAGGTTGAAATATTACATAATAAAACGTAATTAACCCTTCTATTTAATTATTTTTTAATGAGTTATAAAATGAAAATAAATACAAAAAATATATAAATCAAACATTTTATTAGTTTGCTATCAATTGTTTTTTAGCATCAATTTCTTTGGACAGGGAGGAAATTTCCTCATTTTATTCTTTAGCAGATTTCCTACAATTGTTTGATTTGATAAATAATTCAATGTCTTTAGTTGTTTTAGCTTTATCGGCTAACTCATTGGCCATAATTTCCAACTGCAATACTTCCTTTTCAAGACACCATATTTTTTGCTATGTAAAACTAATTTTGAGCTGCCATACTTGGCGGATTATGAATGTTTGGCAATAGTTTTTTAATATTTTACGAACTTGCGTTAAATATTCAGCTCATGTTAAAAAATATGGACTTTCAATAAAAAATAAGGACTTTAAGGATCCTTATTAAGGACTATCAAAATGTAAGGAGTTTTTAAGGACTTTTAAGGTTCGTATGAACCCTGGAATAGCATTTGCCATTTTCTAATAAATAGGATGTATTTTTGATTGAAATCAAATGCTATCTGATGAATGCCTTCCATGTATCCTTCCAATTTTCATGTATCTAAAATCGGATTAAAACATTGATTTTGATGCCATTTTTAGAAGATGCCGTATATTTATCGAATAAAAACACCTATGAACTTTGGCTGTAGAGCGACCTATGCCTACGAATTTATAATTTATACATTATTTCATAGAATGCCGTTAATCGTACTCCATTACATACTGAAAATTGTAGATATAGCTTTATTGGTGTTCAAAAGAAAACAAACATAAACTTAACAACAATGTTCAAAAAGTAGAATGTGAGTAAAGATAGAATATTGCAACTACATTAGGATTTTTTTTTAATATCCAACATACATAACCATGAAAAGTCTTTAAAAAATTAATTTTTATATTAAAAGCCCATACAAGTCCTGTATTTTGGTAATACAGTCTTAAAAATGACCTTTACAATTGACTATTTGCAGTTCAAATTTGAATAATTCGAAATTAGGTTTATTCCCTTGAAAGACTATCGAAAACAATATTGAAAAATATCGTGTAAATCAAGTTTTAAAACCGTTTGTTTCGATAATTCATAATTGGGTAATAATTTGTTTTAATTGCATTTGATAATGCATAAAACCTGTCCCAGAGAATTTTTAAAAACTGATAATATGTGTACCAAACTTATTGTACTAAGATAAAAATATAAAGTGTAAAACGAAAATAAAGCATAAACACCATAAAATATTTACTATTCAACAAGCACCACTGTTTTTGAAAAATAAATGTATATATTGAAAAACATAACAATATTAAAAAATATATCATAAAAATCAAATTTTCGAACCATTTGTTTCGGTAAATCATAATTCGGTAAGATTTTGTTTTCATTTCATTTGATAAAATTTTGTTTTCAATATCTCATCCATTATGGCATTATGGGTAAACACTTTATACTAAACATTTTCTTATGCACAGAAAATAATCAGAAAACACAGTTTCAGTTAAAATTTATTATCATATTTAAGAAGAAAACCATCAGTCAGTGTATGTATAGATATATATAGCACTGGCGCAGTGAATGTGTGTGGGAGGAGGGGGGGCGTTTTGGGACTAAAACATGTCCCAGAGAATTTCAAAACTGATAATATGTGTACCGAACTTCTTGTACTAAGATAAAAATATAAAGTGTAAAAACGAAAATAAAGCATAAACACCATAACTTTTACTATTCAACAAGCACCACAGTTTTTGAAAAATAAATGAAGATTTGCAACCGGGATCACATCCAGCACCTACGCTTGTAGTGGCCCCATCGAGATATTTTTTTTTTACCTTTCATAAAAATTGATTCGCGTAATTTAACACCGCATTCCAAACATTTGACAAAAAATTATAGAAATAGAATACTGCAATTAAAATATTAATATGTTGAATATTTGATGAGATATGGGTATATAGTCCCAAAAACGCTTCTTGCACTAATGACACATTTAAAAAGCAGGCTGCCCCTAAGTATTTTCATGAAATCAGACCATATATTAAGAGAATATTTTTTATCTCTTTAATTAGTCGTTAACGGAATCATATATAAACATATTCTTTTGAATCATATAAATTAATAAAATAAATTAGAAATAAATAGAAATAAATAAAATAATTAATTTAAACGACAGTAACGTATGTTAAAAATTATCGTACATGTACACTGCATCTGATTTTATTACATTGAAATTTAAAAACATTTTTCATTTTAATACTTTTTAACAAGTGTCATATAAAATGTTAATATTTTTATTAATTAAAGAAAATGTAGGTTTTTATTTTAAAATAAAGTATTTTCTTTATATATAATAACTAATTACAATGCAAAAATTCTCAGAAATACATACATAAAATAAACAGAATTATAAGAAAGGATGTTAACAATATTGAGAAAAAAATAAACAAAAGTTACAGAAAATTAATATACAACTTACTTATAGTCGATGTAAAATAACTCTTGATGTGCAGTGGAATCACTTATATAGTTAAAGATTAATTATAATTATTCAAAATGCTGGATTAATTTACCAACATAATTCTTACAGTAAAGTATAACTTGTTAATAAAAACCATGTGTCACGCCACGTGATATCTACTGTAATTTCCCGCCTGCCAAAATTCCCCCTTGCTCAAGAGAAAATTTTGGTGTGTGCTGCCATCTATTATCGATTTATCAAAATGTAAACGTAAAAAAAAATCTGCAATGAAGAATTTTAAGAAATTTTAAATTAATTTTAGATTAGGTGGCGTTAAATTGCTCCAATTGAAACAATTGAAACCAGAATACGCGATCAAATCTATGATCGTTTTGAAACACCGTTCTTAACACTGGTATTTTTGTTGTTGTTGTTGTTGTTGTTTACATTCTTAAAACTCATAAGCGTCCTTTTTCTTTTTTCCTTTAACAGACCACATTTATATATATATATATACATATTAGGGTGGGCCGAAAAAAACTTTTTTTTTTTCGCTATATCGCAGAAAACTTTGTTTTAGGGTTGCTTAGTTAAAAAAAAAAAATGAAAAAAAAATTATTAAATTTTAATTTTAGCGGCAGAGCTGCTCAAACAAGTTTTTTGGAAAGCAATAGTTTTCTTTATTTATTAAAAGCTATAAAAGAAAAAAAAACGCTATAGTGAAAAATCTTTAAAAGAAAGATATAAAAACACATTTTAATAAAAAAAGAAGCAAAATTACTTCATTTGAGGTAGCGCAAAGCATTTAAAAAATCCTTACGTTAACGCAATCAAGTTGTATTCACTCAGTGAATGTGGGCCGGGTCTTTTTTTCTGTTTTGATTCGCTATACCGAAAAAAACTTGTGTCTAGGGTAGCTAAGTAAAATGCAAAAACAAAATAAATAAAATTTTACTTCTGGTGGTAGCGTAAAAGGCCTAAAATTTGGCCTAAAACGCGTTTTTTTCTCAAATTTCAGGCCTTTTGCGCTACCACCAGAAGTACCATTTGTGTAAGCATAGCAAGTATATTCGTTAAGATGTTAACGTTTCTGTGAAAATATCAAAAGGTTTTTTTCATGCAGAGTTTTCAACCGAATTTAACACCGCATTCCAAACATTTGACAAAAAATTATAGAAATAGAATACTGCAATTAAAATTTTAATATGTTGAATATTTGATGAGATATGGGTATTTGTATGAAATAAATATTAACTGCGCATGCGCGAACTACAGCAAAATTTTTTGGTCATGATTTGATAGTTAATACTATAGGGCAACTCATATAAAAAAGACCCATGAAACATCGTGAAAACTCAAAAAGTTACAGCAGTAATTGATAAATTGAGGAGGAAATCCCATAGGATTATATGGGATTTCCTCCTAGGAAATTGCATTTGGGATCCAATTTTGCATGATCATATCTTACTACGAATGAGTTAACATACAGGGTGATCTATAAGTCTCGAAAAGAAATAATAATTCAATAATTCGAAAAATTTAGACAGTAGCACGATACCGTTCGTTTTTCTATAAAAATGCCGAGGGGCATGGGATTTTTCGATAACAACAAAAAACAGGAGTGCCAAAATAAATGTCTTTGTCACATAACGTTCACACAGCAGTGGCCAGGGAATGAAAGCTTGTCATTGTTTAATGCATTATGTGAGAGAAATTACAAAAGAAATCCCTTTGATGCTTTTCACAGTATCTTGGTTACGTGTGACAGTTGCCCTCACTCATGGCATCCGTCAAAGTGAGCATTGATAATCCTAGTAACGCTGTGCAGCACCGCCGTATGAACTGCTGACAGTGATCTGGGATGGGTAAATACCCAGCGGGTAGTTATTTATTTTTTAGATATATACCCGAGTATTTACGCTTTGGTTAAATAGCCAAAAAATTGGTATTTTCATATTTTAGAGTAAAAAATCTAAGAACAGACGTGTTACACCAAGGCTACACTAGATACCGGGCTTGCTCATTCATTATCATGTCGTCACAAAAGGTGGCTGGCCGCGACCAGCGATTGGTGAAAAGCGACGAGCCCGTCGTTTTGTGCCAATCGCTGTATGTCTTTCATTTTGTCGAACCAATCGCTGGTAGCGGCCAGCCACCTTTCGTGACGTCATGATAATGAATGAGCAAGCCCGTATCTAGTGTAGCCCTGGTTACACTCACGCACCGATATTTGGCGACTTTTCTATTGGCGCTATTTACAAGCCGACTCCAAACCAATAACTTAATACAATAGCCAGGTTATCATTAAAGGTAAAAATCCCCAAAATTTGGCGAGTTTTTTTCCTTTTTATAACCGATTAAAAAAAAAAAAAATGGTGCGTGAGTGTAAGACATTATAGCCAAATCTTAATCATGAAAAAATTCATGTATTCAAAGGGGGGACCTGGGGAACAGTAGAACATTCATTTAATATGTGTTTATTTTACATGTTTTAATTTCATATTTGTACTCATAATTAGCAATGTAGTACGGAATATTTTCAATTTTAAACCATGTGGTCAAATGATAATTTATTCATTTTTTTGTTTTTAGCTACGAAGAGTAAAATTTTGTTTCTTTAGAATTTTAGCTATTTTTAAAAAAATATATTAAAAGAGAAATATTAGTTCAAGTTTAAAGATAAGGCTTTCAATTATTGTTAAATCCATAAAAAATATTTTCCCTTTTTATATAAAATAAAATATTGCATTTTCTTATTTCATGTCTTCGTTGTGTACAGTAGACCCCTCTATTATACTGATTTAATAGTGAAAATTTCAATAGAAAAACTGAAACATATCAACGTTCCCACTTTTTTGCCATTTAAAATAAAAACTATTGTTAAGAATATATTCTAATATGCGTTGATTTTTTATTTCAAATTGAAAATAGGGACAATAATTTAATTACTTCTGCACAGTTTGAACATCGTGAAGAATGTGGCTACAAATTCCTATTAAATCCATAATTTTTTTTATTAAGAAAGTTATTATTATTATTATTTTAAGAACATAACAGTTGTAATACTTAAGTAATATATAGCTAGGAGTAATTATGTTGCTTTTTAGTGTGCTTTAACTTCAGTAATGAGGATGTTGTTCTTAAAATTATTTTTAACATACCAAATTATTTTTATTCAAACTTAAATAGTTATGTAAAATCGTGTTAAATATATCTATGCATATAATAACATTGTGCCCCAAAATTCTTTTAAATGTGTTTTATGCAAATGAAGTTTAATCTGTTGTGTTCTGTGCCATGCAATCTATTGAAAAATATGAAGAAAAAAAATCTAATAAAGTACTTTTCCCTGTAAATAGTTATTAATATTGTAATTTATCTTTCGCCTTTCATATTTTTCTGTGTTTCACGTGTTATCCCGCTGTAACGCCAGACAAGGAGTAGTACACATTTTATGCTTTAAAAAAATTATCTTTAAAAAGACTATTAAAATTCACGCTTTTAGAAAATTAATAACTGAAGACAAGATATATTTGTTATCCAAATCAAAATACAGTGAAACAAAAATTCCTTAACGGAAACATTTGTAAGCAGAAACGTTCGGTAGCAATGATATCACTGAAAATATATATCCCCTAAAATGGATGTATGAGAAGCAGACGAAAACATTCCAGAATCCCCAAATTATAAAAAAAGTACAGTTACCCCCCCCCCCTCCCTTCCAAAAAAAATAGGCTGAGGGGGTTGTCTTCATAGTAAAACTGCATCAAACGCTGAAATTTTAATATGAACACATAATTTGTGCTTCCTATTTGGCTTTTTCGGTAAATGTTACTTGAGAAAATTGAACGGGAAGGTATTCTATGAAGAAGTTTAGGAATTATGGAGGTTTAAAGTTTGGCACCTCTAACGTTAAATTAATTTGCAATTGTTGCAAAACAGATTGCAATGATCGTAGTTTTTCAAACATAACTAAAATATTGCTTAGCGGAATAAACTGTAACCTTGGATCCGCATATTTGAAGCTGAGAAATCGATTCCTATTAAAAATTCACAAATTACAATTCATATTTGTTTCGAAAAAAAATGTTTTTTTAAAACTGATTTTCGAAAAAAAAATTGCAATTGATGAATTTTTATTTTAAATCAAAAATTGGTTTTTAGAATCTTGAATTATGCGAATCCAAAATTGTATTTTATTCCGAAAAATAGTTAAAAAAAAAAAAAAAAAAAAAAAAAAAACTACTTGTATTGCAGTCTCTTTTGCAATCACTACAAGCGAATTTAATATTAGAAGTTTCAAACTTTAAACCTGCATAACTCCTAAATTACTTGACCGAAAACTTTTCGTTTGGTATAAAAAGAAAAAAAAATCCTTTGTCTTTCTGTTTATTTATGTAGATACTGTATGATGTATACTGGTTAAACTTTTCGACTTATTGAATTTTTATTAGTTTGTATCTTACGGACAATTCGGTATCTAAATTTTAGAAACCAGTATCAGGGAAATTTTAAGAAAATGAGATTTAGATTAGCAATTCTATCGTTTGTTCCGCCATGCCACTCCAGGGAAATAAATACAAACGAAATGAAAAATCAAAGCTTAGAGAATATGAAGCAGAATCAAAATTAGAGAAACGCTAGCGAAATTACTTAGATGTCGCCTTACTTTATAATCTCTTACTATTTTAACTCTTTAGATTGTATTTATTCCCTTTCGGTCTAAACTATCTTCTCTTCCGTAGGATTACTTCTAAAATTTTGTAACGTGTATAGATAAGATAAGCCTAATACGTCAATCGATTTCGAAAGACATCGCAGGTGAAAAATGTTGCATGGCTTCCAAACGGCTCGTTTTATGAATACCAATTTTTTCATACAAAAATCTTCTCTTTAGATTTGCCTTGTAAATTTTGTAAAAATCTGCCCCGTACGTTATTTCTACTGAAAATGTTGTAGGAAACTACCACGAAAATTTTTCTTAGAAAATATTGGTATTCAAAAATGGATCATTTAGAAGCCCTGATGTTGGGAATCATTGTTCTAGATATTTAAAAATCTGTATTAATAAAAGCGTTTTACTGTTTCAGTAAATAGAAGAACACAAAGTTGATGATAAATGTATAAAACGGAAAAAATCAATTTTGATATACATTTTGGGCATCGTTTTATACACAATATTTGATATGTAGCTTATTGATTTGCGTGAGATATTTTCTCATGAAAGTTCAGCATTTTACATTCAACGTAATTATTCTTTTGTTTTCCTACAAAATAACTGCGGGATAATATTTGAGCCTATGGCCTGATAATCAACAGGGTAAACTTCCACAAGTAAATATGAATAGAAATTTTCGCCTTATTTAAACACCTTATTGATTCAAAATTTCTGTCATAAGAAAGACAATTTTTTTATTCGTTTTTATTAGTGGGAGCTTGTTCCGTTGATAATCAGGCCCTGTTTGCGGCTTTTTTTTTCTTACTTGGATATTTTTTCGATGAACAAAATAAGAGGTGAAAGAAATACGCGATTCTTCGAGTATTCATTCATTTTGGAGGAAAAGGGAAACTACTCTCATTAACAAGAATACTGATACATTATTTAATATTAATTATTTATTAATTAAATCAAACCGGAATTTCACAGTTTCAAGATTTTTTGGAAAGAGTATCGTTAAAAACCATTACCTTATTAAAATAAATAACAACTCTTTTACAATCATAGGAAAATTACACGATTTTTTTCCTCCTCTGAATTTTTTTTTCAAAAAAAGATAGTGCAAAAAATATGAGAGGGGGAATAAACCAACTGAATCAAGCAAGGCTCGACAGACCCTTTCCTTAGGACCTGGGACAAGGATGTAATTGGGCGTGTACCATGACGACTTTGTAGCTACAATTTGTATTAATTTTGAGGGGGGGTGGCGATATTTTTGGCTTTGTCCCCTCCCCCCCCCCTCCAACTTTAGAAGTGGGATTTTGGTGCAGCTGCCCTGTTTGCTCTTGCGTTGACCAGGTCCTGGAATTCAGTATTTCAGCAATTCTAAATAAAACAATGAACAAAATTTTAGAGTTAAATGGATTACTTGCTGTCATTATAGTGGATACCTTAATTTGAAAAAAAAAATATTTCTTATAAAACGCGAATTCTATTTTAAATAATAGATGATAGAAATTTAATCAAATGCCGGTTTTTAAAAGTTTTTTATTCCTTTTTACGTTGATCGTTTTTCATTATATTAAATGTCCTTATGCCCCCCAAAAACGAAAAGAAATGCAATGAGAACTTCAAATGCTTATGCTTTATTGTTCCATCAAAAAGATAAATGCGAAGGTAATACAAAAATTATAATATAGAAACGAGCAATTTTCATTCACAATTCGTGCGTCATTTTGAGCATATTTACTTAACATAATAATTAAGAGCTTTGATATGTAGCTCGTTGGACTGAATGGGATATTCTTGTACGAAGGTCTGCCACTTTACACTCTGGATTATTTCTTTTATTTTTCTGCAGAATAAATCAGTGGCAGTTTTCAGCAGTTCTCTCTCGTCATGCTTTATAGCCAGCACAATGAAATCAACGAAATTATCTACGGATATCTCGTTTTTCATATAGCATAAACATTCCGCTTTCAGCTGGTCTTCTTGGTACTTGTCTGCCATTTCGTATAAAGCAGACACATTATCACAGTCGAGTGTCTGTATTTTACCCGTGTATACAAAGTATATAAAGGACTGAAATGTATCCGGCTCACAGTCGTCGATGGATACGATGCCAGTATTCTTCTCTTTCATGTCAATCTTAAACATCGAACTGAAGTATGGGTTACGAGCGGCAAGGATACTCCTGTGGAGCCGGAATTCCTTCTCTTTTACTTTGACCATTACGTCACTATGCTCTGCGCTCTCAAGTATGTTTGCGAAGTCACTCACAAATTTTTCAGTAGCTGAAAAGAAAAAAAAAATTCTTAATATCTCTGTAAAATACTTTTTTAGAAAACGGTAATGCAAGAGATAGAGGAAAGGTGAAACATAAAGATAGTTATATTTCTGATGAGTGTTATTGGTTTAGCACTTAAATGCAGCACCGGACAGTGGTCCCATATCAGCAATCTTAGTGGGGAAAAAAGGCACATCTAAGTTTTTTGAAATGAAATATGAAGTTCCGCGGAGCTCCTGAGATTTTTTTATCAGAAAATGTAAAATGAACCTTCTAAAACCATATATCAAGAGATTGGATGATATTTTGCAAGAAATATCGGTTTGAAGTTGGATATTAGGGACAGTCTATTATTAGTTCAAATCGGTAATTGGGCTTAAGATAGGAAAGCAATTTTTTTTGTCGGGTAATTAGTCAGGTTACCGTTACAATTAATATGATTTGGAGAGAAACGACGATCTGAAATTGGATATCGGTGTAGGAGTATAGCCATATAATGAAAAGTTAAATGGGGTGTCTCACTCGTCAACCCCCCCCCCCCCCGACATACACACACACACACTCCCCTATCAGTATCCAGGGGCGATACATGCAAAATATGGGGCCTGTTTAAGGACCCTTCACAAAAATCCATGTAATAAAACAGGTCTCTTCACAAAAATTCATGTAATAAAACAGGGCCCTTCACAAAATCCATTTTATAAAACAGGCTCGCTTCACGAAAATCCTTTTAAATAAAGAGGTCCCTTCACGAGATACCTCTTTATAAAATAATCCCCTTCACGAAATTCCATTCCATAAAAACATTCTTCATTAATTATTTTTATTTTTTTAGGCTTTAGAATTTATCATTTGTAAACAAAACAAGTTCACCAGAAAAGAACAGTGTACCAGAAGAACTTAAAGAAGTTATTAATAATAAATGCTAGGTTCGAATTTGAGTAACTGGATTTCATCTATCGTTACAAAATGTTATTTTTCATAAAAATATAATACCCTTTCACAAAAATAACTTACTTTTCACAAAAAGGATCCCAAGAGAAAAATCCTGCATTGACTCCTGGTATCATTGTTTTTCGTTCATCCTCCACTCTCACCCTCCCCTCCCCCTTTTCTGTGATCAATGGTGTGTTATTTAGTCACATAGACAAAATTAGAACACATCAATTACATTTAATTTATTAATTACTTTGGTAATTAACAGTCAATATCAATTACTGATATTTATTGACGGATAATATAGATAAGTAACAATTTCAAAATAAAAATAAATATGTAAATTGCATCCAATACTCGGGATGAAATTTGGTAGTTTGAAAATTCAACTGAACAAGTCTAGAGGAAAATTTTTACTCCGTCTCCAACGCGCCTCATCCATAATGTCTAGAAATCCGTCCCTTTTTCTGGGGAATAAAAGATGAAGCGGAAATTTTGGAGGCGGCATATTAATTCTGATCGTTTGAGTAATATATATATATATATAACCATTAAATAAACGTCGTTAAAAAAACGTTGTATTTATTTCAATAAATTGATTTATCTTCTGTGCCACGCAATCCAAAATCATAAGTAAAATTTATGTAAATGATTATTTTGCGTCATATTATCCACTTGCATACATTTCCCTTTGTTTGGATACTATGACGCAAAATAATCATTTACATAAATTTTACTTATGATTTTGGATAGCGTGGCACAGAAGATAAATCAATTTATTGAAATAAATACATTTCAATACATAATATAGGCTCAGTGAAAGTAATATATTTAAAAGTGTATTGAAAAATTAAAAGTATTGTTTGTATGTGTAAATATACTTTAGAAGACAAGCCAAAAATAATTTAAATTGAATTTTAAAAGAGTCCTATTAAATTAACGTCAAGGTGTCACTCAAATTTTGATATCATTTCTTTTAAAACCCATATTTTGAATTCATGAGAGATGTGAATGAAAAAGCATCAGCGAATAAATTTTATATATTTTTTCATATTAAGATAATAATTGCACCTGTGAACATAAATAAAACTAAAAAGAAAATTATGATTTAAAAAAAAATTATTAACATAGCGTCACTTAAATTTGATATCATTGCTTTTAAGACCCATATTTAAAATTCATAGAGCCAAAAGAAAGTGCTGCGTCAACACTTTTAACCCGTTAAGGGTTTTTGTACTGATATCATTACTTTTTTAAGGATATTGATGAAAATGTCAATTAGTCGAAATTAAGTATAGGGTATAAATTAATCATTAGAATAAAATTTTAAAGAAATGCTAAAAAAGACCCCTTGGACCCCAATAAAATATGAGGGTGGTGGCCCAGGGAGAGGAATCCAAGACTCAACTTTTAAATTATACAGCGAGAGAGTAACACAATTAGAAGGATGAAAATGCATGGCAAAACCCGTTTGTTCCATCTTCCTCCGCCAAAGGGCGCAATCTTTTCTATACAAACATAGCTGAAAATTTTCAGGCTGTCGATTCCGAGTCAAATGAGCCATACATCGTCGTGATCGGTCCCATAGAACCCGATAGGGAAGTGCCCCTGGTGGTGAAACTTGGAACTAAAATCAATATATCCTGTCGATGTCGAGTCGAATGAATCAAACTGCATTGTGATGGGACCCATAGGACTTGAGATAGCTGCAAAATCCGTTAGTTCCATCTTCCACCACCAGGGGGCGGACTCTGTTCCATGCAAACATAGTTGAAATCTTTGAGGCTGTCGATTTCGAGTCGAATGAGCCATACCTCGTCGTGATGGGGCGCATAGGAACCGAGATAAGAAAGCGCCCCTGGTGGTGAAACTTGTAACTAAAATCTATATATCCTGTTGATGTCGAGTCGAATGAATCAAACTACATTGTGATGGGACCCATAGAACTCGAGTTAGCAGCAAAATCCGTTAGTTCCATCTTCCACCACCAGGGGGCGCACTCTGTTCTATACAAACATAGCTGAAATCTTTCAGGCTGTCGATTTCAAGTCGAATGAGCCATACCTCGTCGTGATCAGGCCCATAGAACACAAGATAGGAAAGCGCCCCTGGTGGTGAAACTTGTAACTAAAATCTATATATCCTGTTGATGTCAAGTCGAATGAATCAAACTGCATTGTGATGGGACCCATAGAACTCGAGTTAGCTGCAAAATCCGTTAGTTCCATCTTCCACCACCAGGGGACGCACTCTGTTCTATACAAACATAGCTGAAATCTTTCAGGCTGTCGATTTCGAGTCGAATGAGCCATACCTCATCGTAATCGGGCCCATAGAACACGAGATAGGATAGCGTCCCCTAGTGGTGAAACTTGGAACTAAAATCGATATATCCTGTCGATGTCGAGTCAAATGAATCAAACTGCGTTGTGATGGGACCCATAGAACTCAAGTTAGCTGCAAAATCTGTTAGTTCCATGTTCCACCACCAGGGGGCGCACTCTGTTCTATACAAACAGCTGAAATTGTTGAGGCTGTCGATTTCGAGTTGAGTGAGCCATACCTTGTCATGATCGGGGCCATAGAACCTGAGATAGGAATGCACCCCCTGGTGGTCAAACTTGAAACTAAAATTGATATATCCTATCAATGTCAAATTGAATGAATCAAACTGCATTGTGATGGGACCCATAGAACTCGAGTTAGCTGCAAAATCCGTTAGTTCCATCTTCCACCACCAGGGGGCGCACTCTGTTCTATACAAACATAGCTGAAATCTTTCAGGCTGTCGATTTCGAGTCGAATGAGCCATACCTCATCGTAATCGGGCCCATAGAACACGAGATAGGATAGCGTCCCCTAGTGGTGAAACTTGGAACTAAAATCGATATATCCTGTCGATGTCGAGTCAAATGAATCAAACTGCATTGTGATGGGACCCATAGAACTCAAGTTAGCTGCAAAATCTGTTAGTTCCATGTTCCACCACCAGGGGGCGCACTCTGTTCTATACAAACAGCTGAAATTGTTGAGGCTATCGATTTCGAGTTGAGTGAGCCATACCTTGTCATGATCGGGGCCATAGAACCTGAGATAGGAATGCACCCCCTGGTGGTCAAACTTGAAACTAAAATTGATATATCCTGTCAATGTCAAATTGAATGAATCAAACTGCATTGTGATGGGACCCATAGAACTCGAGTTAGCTGCAAAATCCGTTAGTTCCATCTTCCACCACCAGGGGGCGCACTCTGTTCTATACAAACATAGCTGAAATCTTTCAGGCTGTCGATTTCGAGTCGAATGAGCCATACCTCATCGTAATCGGGCCCATAGAACACGAGATAGGATAGTGTCCCCTAGTGGTGAAACTTGGAACTAAAATCGATATATCCTGTCGATGTCGAGTCAAATGAATCAAACTGCATTGTGATGGGACCCATAGAACTCAAGTTAGCTGCAAAATCTGTTAGTTCCATGTTCCACCACCAGGGGGCGCACTCTGTTCTATACAAACAGCTGAAATTGTTGAGGCTGTCGATTTCGAGTTGAGTGAGCCATACCTTGTCATGATCGGGGCCATAGAACCTGAGATAGGAATGCACCCCCTGGTGGTCAAACTTGAAACTAAAATTGATATATCCTGTCAATGTCAAATTGAATGAATCAAACCATGTTGTGATGGGACCCATAGAACTCGAGTTAGTTCCAAAATCCATTAATTTCCCCTTCCACTGCCAGGGGCGCACTCTGTTCTATATGAACATAACTGCCCCTGGTGGTGAAACTAAAATCAGTAAGTTCTATGGAGGTCGAGTCGAATGAGCTAAACTGCATCACGATGCACAACCTGTGGCCCGTGATGGGTAACTGGTGGCCCGCAGAGACCATACATGCCAACCTATCCAAAAATTTCGAATTTCCTTAATAATTCGTGAGAAAAATGCGCAAATTTTGTCCATAGATCGTAGGAAAATATGAATTTCATCGATCAGGTGCATAAAATTATGAATTGCATCGACTGGATGCAAATTTTGTCGAATGGGCATATGGAAAAATCACAACCCAGATAACAATTTTTGATTTTTAAAACATTTTTCTAACCTTAACATGTAAATGACTAGATGCTTTTAAAAGGCTTTGTCTGAAAAGTGTGCAAACATTGTAAAAAGGATTATAAAAGGTTGCTAGTTGACACAATCTGAGGTACTTTGTAAGTGTTTTAGGACAAGCATACCAAAATATTGAAATGTAAGGCTAGTTACAGTATTTCTTATTAGCCATTGTAACAAGAATTACAATCAAAGGTAGATAATAATGCTTTTATTATAAGCATCTATAAAGGAAATCAGAAAGGTTTTGATTAATCTGTTAGTTTTAAATCTTAACTGACAGAGGCATTAGATTTTCATCAAAATAACCTGACTTAGAAATGTCCTTTGTTGCTGTGGGAAACTAAATTTTAGCTTATTTTTTATATGCTGAAGAAAAAAAAATGGAAAATAAGGATTTTTATTAGCCCACATTATATTTAAGAAATCATAGTAAGTTACATATTTTAATTAATATATTTATTTTTTTATTTGCTAAAATTCTTTTCCTATGTAATTGCTAAAATTTGAATATATTTTATTTTTTATATTTTAATTAATATATTTCTTCTAAAAAAAATATTACTTATTGATAACATTAAATTTTTTAAATCTAATATGCATTTTGTTAGAATGAACTGTGAGGATTCATTTTACGAAAGTTTTCTAACTTTTGTTTGAATTTGACATAACTAATTAAAATAGATAACTTATTTTTTTTCTTTGTATCTCTTACCATTAATTAGTTTTAAAAATAAAGTCTAAAATATATGGGGGATAATATTTTCTTTTTAAAGTGAATTCGGGCAACAAGAAAATTTGTATAGTATATTTTTGCTTAAGCCCTACTACATTATCCTGAAAGTTTCACAATAGTTTAAATTTCTGAGTTTGGAATTGTTTATGTCTTGGTTTTTATGTTGTCTTTATTTATTGTTTTTATATTTGGAAAGTGATAATGGTCAGCCCACTATCAGTTACTGTTATTTATTAGTTTATTGACAAACTGAAGTAAGTTAAACATTCTTGCATAATTTAATTTCATAAAGATTTAAGAACTATATAAAACCAAATTTTGGTGTTTATATAATTACTGAGAAAAATTAGAAAAAAATATGCAATTTCCATTTATAACATTTTTATATCATATGCATATTACCTATTTGTTTATTTTTAGTCTACTTTAAGCATGTTTTCATTTTACTTAAAACAGAAGAACAATAATTTTTCAGAATGATTTATCTCTGAATTAAATCTATTGATGCTCCATAATTAAAAATAAATAATAATAATCGGTTAAGATTATTTAGACTTTTCTTTTTCCCTTTTTTCTTTAAAATATAAAAATTCATTTTCAAAATCTTTCATAATTATTAGTATGTATATTGAAACGTTAACACTTTAAATAGTTTGATTTCATTAAAACTCATTTTTTTAAACTCCAGGAAAATAAAATGTATTAAACAAAGTAATAAAAATAACAATATTTAAAAATTTTGTAGCAGCGCATGCAGTAAAAATTTTATATCTTAAACGTACATAATATAAAAACAATTGGCATTGAATATTTTAAAATGAAATTTTATACAACAGAAATTACTAAAATATAAGAAAATAAAACGTATGCGTAAAAATAATTAACTTTGACTAAATTACAGTTTAAATACTAGTACAAAATCTATTATTATTATTATTACGCAATATTTAAAACTTTTGACGGTAATTTTTAAGCACATGAACTATAAGATGAATATTTTAAAATTGGGGAGCATCAATAGATAACATATACGATAATAATATATTGCAAAAGATAAACATAAACAAATGCTATTCTCTATCGTATTTTGCAATGAAAATATGGTTAAAGAACTCGCATTAATTCGTTAAGAATAAAAAACATATTATAAATGGAAATTTCAAGAACTACAACAGAAATATGCGTATGTATGTAGTTCTTACAATAAGGTACATCTTTATGAAATTAAATAAATACAAAATAGTTTAACATACTTTTGATGGAACATGATTGCACCAAATGCAAAGCCGGCACTGGCAGAGAGACGCTATAGTGACCTGCTCGCACGCCAATATCACCTTCAATGAGTCATGAGTGAGTGAACGCAAGCACATGGACAATTGGTAGCTCGAAATAAGTTGCGCATGCGCGAAAAATGAATGAGTAAAGATGATTTTAGAGCGTAGGTTTTCTGACGGTTATTTCAAAAATCTAATATTGAAAACATTACTGTGACCGTGATATAAGGTAAAGATAATATACCTTTGCAGAAAAATTGAAAGAAAATGAAAAAAGACCGTTTTCGGAACCCTGCTTGCTATCTGGGAAATTTCGCCATTTTGTCGCTAGAAAAAGAAACGCAAATTTCAATAATCGGTCAACAGAAACCAGAGATGCCAAAATCGGTAATTCTGGAGTTGTAAATTTCGTCAATCACTCAAAATCTTGAATTTTGTAAATCAGTTGAAAAAACCTGCAAATTTTGTCGATAAGGCACTTAAAATCGCAAATTTCATGGATCGAGCAATGAATTTCATCGAATGGCATGGAAAGATCGCGAATTTCAACGAACAGTCGCGGAAAAAATTTGCAAATTGTCCATAGATTGTGGGAAAACATTATGAATTTTGTCTATCGGTTCTGCAAAATTATGAATTTTGTCGATAGGCAAGGAAAATCGCAAATTTCGTATATTGGGCGTGGAAAAATCAAGAATTCCATCGAATGTTTGTGAAAAAATTGTAAATTTCAACAAACGGTTAAAAAAAAAAAAAAAAAAATGAAAGTTTTGCCATTGTCTAGAGAAGAAAAATTGTGAATTTCATTAAATGGCCGACGGAAAGCATATCAGTTGAAAATCACGAATTTTGTCAATCAGGCACAGTAAAAACATGAATTTTGTGGATCGGGAGAAGGAAAATCATAAATTTTGTTGAACGCATGCATAAAAATCATGAATTTCGTTTATCGGGCATATAAAAATCATTAATTTCGTCAAACGGATCCATAAAAATCAAGAAAGTCATCAATCGGGTGCGTAAAAATCTTGAATTTCATCGATCAGGCGTGTAAAAATATAGGACAAAATTGCCATTCGCCAATCGGCGAGTAATACTGAAAATTTGGCGACTGACTTTACTGCCACCACTGGTCAAACTTAATAGTCCCAATTGCGATGATTGAATGGAAAAAGATTTTTTCCCCGCTGTCGCTCGACAAATTTCGAAACCATTTGGCGAATTTCACGATTTTTCCCCCAAAATTATTTGACGGATTGTGACTTTTTTTCTTCTCGAAGCCATTCGACGATATTCGAAAAAATTTTCCCCTGAAACCAGTTGATGAATTTTGTGATTTTTCCACTATCAATGAATTTTGTGATTTTTCTGCTATCGATTGATGAATTTCGTGATTTATCGACTATCGATTAATGAATTTCTCGACTTTTTCCATGAACGAACAAATTGTGCACTTTTTTTCCACTGCTATTCGACGAATTTTGCAATTCTGTTCCGCAATTGTTAGACAAATTTCACTATTTTTCTCCCGAGATCATTTGATGAATTTTGTGATTTTTTTCCCCCGAACGTATTTGACGAATTTCTCTAATTTTTTCACGACAGTTAGACATAATTAATTTTTTTCCTGCAATGCCTGATTTCTTTCCCGAGACCATTTGACGAATGTCGCGATTTCTTTCCCAACACTATTTGACAAATTTCGCCGTTTATTCCACAATCGTTTGACAAATTTCTTAAATTTTTTATCAAGTATTTGTAAATTTGTTATTGGTCATTGCTGAAAAACAGGAGTAAAAAATTCCATGTGCTGGCCAGTGGTCACTGAGTAAAAAAGTTGAAACCTATACATAAAAGTTGAACCTATACATAAAAATCATGAATTTTTTAGAACGGGCACATAAAAATCACAATTTTGTCAAGTAGCCGCATAAAAATCACAAATCCATCTAGTGGGTGCATTCTTCCAAATTTGCAACCGAACAGTGCTGTATGTATGGATAATGCTAATTATCCCCCCCCCCCCCTACCCAACATCTCCTCGAAACAAAATTCTCTCTGTGCTACTGATGGTGGTCCTCGACAACCTAACAATTTTTTAAGTAGCCCTTCGCCTAAAAAGATTGGGCACCTCTACTATCAATTAACAATAAATTAACCTATCGCTTGTGTCATGTATTCATGAGCGGTGATTGCAATGCAAATTCTTGTTTACAAGAATAAGACTCATATTAGGTATTTTATTATTTATTTATTGTTTGTTTACTTATTTTGATTTGATTTTCTTGTCCTTTTAGAAATTGACTTTAGATTGTTACTTAAATGGTGAGATGATTGTCAATTACCTGTTTTATCGATAAAAATGATACAAGGTAAGGAAATTGCATCGTGTCGAGTGAATATTTAGGAAGTATTTTAAAACCCGCAGACTAAAGAAGATTTGTGTTTTACTTGTTAGCTATATTTTGCAACTCTCCAAATTACTGCAATGTAAATATAGTATGAAGTTAACTTTCCTCTGTTGTATAGCTAATTTTATTGGAAAAAAACCCTGAAAATGCATTGTTGTAGTAATCAATTATTTTTGCAGTTGTGTAAATTCTGTCATAACAATTTTCAACTAAGGGAAATCTTACATTGGACATTTAATCACAGTATTTTAAATAAGAAAACTTAAAATATTTGCAAATTAAAGAAATGAAAAGAAATTTTGTTTAAAATTACCTCTAAATATTTTTTTTTTTTTACAAAAAATGCAAAATTCGCCAGTCATTCGGGAAATTATCACAAAATTCTACTAATAAAATGGGACTGTAAACAAACCGGTTCAAAATGTGTCCTTTTTAAAAATTAATTTCCATCCCAGCAGCCCTGTTGTTTTGTTAGTCGAGCACTAGCTGATCGACAAAATTTTTTAATCTCGCCAACCTTTTTTTTCTGACCAATCTTTAACATAAGCTAATAAAGTATAGCCAACATTTTAACATTGCTATATAGTATCTTAAAAAACTTACTTAAAAATAGCTGAAATATAATCTTGATAAAATACGTAAACACAAACATATCAATACAAATAACAAAATCTCATGTAATCGGGTAGGGGAGACCGGTACACAGTGGACCACTTTTTCAGTTAAATTTTTTTTTCTCTTTAACAGACTGACCAATCTGTATGAAAATATTTTTGAATATTCCTTAAACCTTCTTACATCCATCATAATTTTCTCACAACATAGTTTTCAATACATTAAAAATATATATATATACACTGGTCCACCCACCAGGGTACAGTGGACCACTATTAGGTATTATCTAAAATATAATATAAATCTATTTTTCATTAATCTAATTCTTTTTTGTTGCCTCTTCATTCGCAAAATAACATGGTAATATAAATTTTGAAACAAAAACAAAAAATTAATTATATTTTGAAAATAATAACTAATACAGGAACAATTGCAATTTAGTTGAAGTTATAATCTTTATTAAAAAACAAAAAAAAAAGAAAAAGAGCGGATTCATCTAAACATAAATCATCTAAATTATCCCTAACCTCTCATATTCACGCCTCCCCCTAGTAGCATACAAAGGAGTTTAAAATATTTTTAAATCTTTATTTTTATACAAAAGTAAAATCTTTCACTCCATTTATTGCTCTCTAATGAAAATAAATAAAAATTATTTCCTTGTCCCTAAAATTTACGCTTCCCTTTTTGCACCTCCTTCAGCATACAGTTTGAAATATTTGGAACTCTTTATTTTAAAAAAAATGACCATATTCGTTTCTACCTAATAATAATATATAAGTAATAATCTAAATTGTCCCCTAACCTCCCGTAATTTACTCCCCCTCCCAGCATACAAATAAATCTAAAATCTAAAAGTTATTTTTATTTTTATATTAAAAAAAATCTGCCCTAAATAGTGCTCTGTAGTGACGATAAATA
Organism: Maratus michaelseni; assembly: GCA_963931845.1. Taxonomy (NCBI): domain Eukaryota; kingdom Metazoa; phylum Arthropoda; class Arachnida; order Araneae; family Salticidae; genus Maratus; species Maratus michaelseni. The sequence goes on from OZ007598.1 coordinate 242,783,759, forward strand.
ATCAGTAATATAAATTATCCCCCTTCCCCTAAAATCTCCCCCACCTCTCCATATACAAAATTTAAAACTCTTCTTTTTTTTTTTTTTAGTTCCGTATTCTTTGCTGTCTAGTAACATTAAATAAATAATCAAGCATCTAAAATATTCCCCTTCGAACAAAATTTCTGCTCGCTTCCTGGCAGTTTAAAATCGTTAGAACTCTAATTAAATATATATATATATATATGTATTCGAAAAAGCACAGAAGAAGAACAAGTACACCAAACTAGCAGCTGAAACGTAAAGCGTCAGCATGCCCGTGATCTATTATTTGCTGGATTTGCTGATAAATCCGCACATTACTCACTCATCAAAAATATTAATTTTCTTACTGGCAACCCTTTGTCTTCTTACTCATTATTAGATCTTGTGTTTTAATGTGAGGATTCTTCTTTTGAAATTGATGTAATAGAACGACAGACAAAAATAGTATAGAACTGCCCTGGTCAGCATATAATGAATATTTTGAAGTTATAGAACAACAAGAAAGTGGTTATTATTCTGTAACATGTAAACTTTGTCCAATTAATAAGAAGTTATCAGTATCAAAATCATCTGCTTACAACCTGAAGTTGCACATTGAGGTGAGTTAGCATTTTCTTTATTAATAATAATTATGGATCGCATCTCGCACCGAATATCTAAATCATTATTCATTAAAATTCATAAATCATTAAAAAGAGTATTTCGAATTAATATCCCTGGTTCAGAAAATATTTTTATCGAACTGTTTATTATCGCAAACAATTATTTTATTAATACCTACCTCTTTTGATCGTTGTGAAATATTTGTCCAATGTATGCATACAAATGAATTTACTGTATACATTTCCTTTTGAAGATTCCAATAGGTAAAACAAAGGTGGTTGGAAATAAAAATATATTATTTTAAAAAATGCCTAAGAATGCTTAGTTTTATTTTTATGGCTATTTATTTTTACTTTAGCTGCACAGGTTTTTTATCGCTAAAATAATTGATTTGTAATGTTTTATATTTGATTTGATATTGATTAGTTTGGTGTTTTAATGAAATATCTCTATCTTTGTCTCCAGAGTGAATCTAAAGTCCAGTATGTTGAAATTCGGGTTTTCAAAGGGAAACAAACAAAAAGAGATAGAAAGGAAAAGAAAAGCTAGGATTTAATTTATGCAAGTCTATATGATCTTATTCAATTTTTAAATTGCTTCCAGGAACTATATTTAAATTTTAAAGAAATAGAACTATTTAGCTCTATTTAAAAAAAATATATATATATTCAAATTTACCAAGGGCTATCCGCTCTTAAGATTGTTCTCAAATCCAGACTGGCTACTTTTTGACACATTCTTAAAATCATTTTTGTTCGGAAACGCATGAAAATGCAGGTGTTCTTATTCAGAAACTTTGTAACCGAAAGACTTTTTCCACTATTCGTTATTTTATTTTATTTATTTTTTGGTAAAGCCAGAAATTTTTCCCTAAAATACTGTCAAAGTCGGCGTTTTCAACCGAATTTCCGACGCCGCAGCAGGGGAAAGAGTAAAAAACGTGACACGAATCGATTATAACCCGATAAGTAATTTATTTATCAAAAAATGGAAAACTCATTTCGATTCCAAATCACTTCCATAGTCAGGCCTGCCAATTTTACGCCTTTGTGTATAAAAATGAGTCAGATAATGTATCAGAAAGTTTCGCGTTGTTGAGAAGGAATTTGAGAACCACCTTAAGCGCTACTGTGCTATATCACTCTCATAAATTTGTAAGATTATTACAATTTTTGTTTTCAAATTTCCTCCTTTTAACACTTTCCAACGTAAAAAAAAAAGTGTCTATGAATTCGCTTTGTCTGTCTGTCCGTGCTCTAACTCTCGTAAATATATTCGGATTGCCATGAAAGTTTTATATGTTATTGAAGTTTACCATAGAATGTTCAGTATTGAAAATGAAATGTGTAGCATTTATATCTCGCTTACAGGGACATTCAAAAGAATTCTGTTACATTATGGTTTATGGGGAAAAATCGTTTGCGGTGTATTTAATTAGCGATGATAACTAAAGTAGCGAAAAGTAGCGAAGTAGTGACTACTTTTGAAAAGTAGTTTATAGTCGCTACTTTTTGAAAGAAGTACAGTAAAACCTCCAAAGTTGACCACATCTCTAAGTTGACCACCTCTCTATGTTGACCAAAATTTATTAGTTTGAATGGTCACAACGCATTTTCAATGGAGATTTACCTCTCTATGTTGACCACCTCCGTAAGTTGTATGTTGGCCACTTTTTAGTAGGTTTTACTCTCTGTAACTTGACCACTGATGTTTTCTCGAATTTGATTTTTCCTCCGTTTGTTCTCCATCTGGTTTCCAGGAATTTCTTTATCAGTCATTTGGCTTATCTGAGCAACACTCGCCCCCCCCCTTGTGGTGCTCCATTCATTGCTCACTTCTAGTATGATACAATGGGAGGGAAATCTCAGAATTCCTGGAATCTGTCGAAAAATGTCAGGGGAGTGGGTGATGTGCGTAGCGGTGTAGCTATACGCAGAATTGGAAAACAACGTGTATCGCTCACATGTGAAACACATTCCGTTGTTTTTCTCTGGATGTCGCGTCATGACGAGACCGGTTGTTTATTTGCGAATTTTCCTTAAAAATGGCGCAAAGAAAAGCTCTAAAAGAACTTAAATTAAAGGGGAAAGTGGATCTTCTTAATTTTCTGGAAAGCAGCAGCCAAAAACAGACGGCAGAAAAATTTGCTGTGAGCAGGCCAACTGCGAGCAACATTTTAAAACGCAAGGAAGAATATCTGGAAAGATATTCTTCCGAAAACGGGGGACTCCAAAGAAAACGCAGAAAAACGTGTCTCGACGCTGTGAACGAAGCCACGTTTCGTTGGTTTAAAGATATGAGATCAATTAATGCAAGAATATCAGGACCTATGAGGAAATGGCATGTTTACAAACAGACAGTTCCATCAACCAATCTACCACTACATTTTTGTCGTAGCTATCATTTGCAAGAATCATCATGGCGAAGTAGGCCAATCATATTATAGACCAGTTTAACGTAGACCAATCAAATCTCTCCATCTCATGTACGCAGTAGGAGTCGTAACGAACGAACAGATTTTTCTTACTAACCAACTGTAATTTAACCAACAGTGACGTCAGGTGCCCTTTCCTTATGCTTCAGGAAGTAGCAAAAAAATTTGCGAAAGAATTCGAAATTTAGGACTTCCAAGCGTCAGTAGGTTGGCTTGAAAAATTCAAACTACGATACGAGATTTCTCAAAAGGTTTTGTGTGAGGAATCGAATGAGGTTTCAGCTGAAGTGGTGGAGAAGTTTATTGAAAATTCTCAGAGTTTGATAAAGGTTTTAAAGATGAGGACATATTTAATGCATGCTGAGGAGTGCGGTATCTTCTTTAAAGCAATGCCTGATAGAAGTCTAGTAATGGAGGTTGACTCTTGCAAAAGAGGAAAACTTTCAAAATAGCGTTTTACTGTTCTTCTATGTGCTAGAATGACTGGTGAATTGAAGCCTACGGTGATCGGCAAATCTTCAAAACCTCGTGCATTTAAAAATGTAAAACCTGAAGACCTTCCTGTTTTTTGGAGAGCGAATAGATCCGCTTGGATGACCAGTGCTTTGTTCGAAGAGTGGGTTAGAGGAATCGACGCAGAAAAGAGGAAAAAGAAGCGGCCTATTCTACTTAACGTGGACAACTGCCTCAGGACAACTAGCCAACTGTCTCACAAATATGAAGCAAAAATGTTTGCCTCCACACACAACTTCAAAAACCCAACCTTTAGATCAAGGTATTATTCAGTCCTTCAAAGTGCACTACATAGAGCTCAACTTCTGGAATGGGTGATCATGAAAGCACAAACCTGTGGTCCTTCTGCATTATCATCGTCAACAGCTGCGTCTGTAAATGCTTTGAATGCTGTTCATTGGATTAATTCTGCTTGGAATAAAGTTACGGAAGCCACGATTAAGAACTGCTTCAATAAAGCTGGATTTGTTACAGCTACAACATCGGTGCAAGAGAATGGGCTTCCTCTATCTCCCTTGCCAGTTTTTGATGGAGTTGATTTTAAAGATGATGTTACCATGGACGTCGAGTTAGTAACATGTGTTGAACCAGACCCAGAGGCAATCTTCAATGAGATATTCCCTGCAACTAAGCACAGCGAGGACTCTAAGGTACAAGAAATGGATGGCGAAGAGGATGATGATCCAAGTGACGACGAAACTGAAAAATATCCAACTCTGAAGGAAGACGATGTAAAGCGCATGATGGAACAACTTAAAGATTTCGCTGCAGAAAAATGCCCAAGCATGCTTAATTGACTTGTAAACTGTGGAAGGGATTTTTGCAGTTAATTACCTAATGAACAAAAAGAGGTCTCAAACAAAAATTGAATTATTCTTTCAAAAATTGTAAAAATGTGCTGTAGCTTCAGTAAAAATAACAAGTTGGAAATTGTACGTCAAACGTTACAAACGAGGTGCGTTCGTACTATAGTTAGTTATATAAATATTCAGATCTTGATGATTTTTAATTCTGTGAAATGAATTATATCGTCTGCAGATTAATTTCTGTCATAAAATAAGTATCTCGGTCGCTTGAAGATTAAACTTCGAAAGCTCCTATAAAAATAAAGCACCGATTTAAAAAGAAAAAATCAAATTTCTTAATAAATGTTTTTATTAATATTTTCTAAAGTTTTAATTCGATTTTTAAAAAAATTGAAATGTCTCGACAAAATTCTGCAAAGATAATATATCTTAAATTTCAAACCATTCGGTTGGGTAGTTTTTGCGTTGTTATATGCGGACGGACGGACAGACAGACGGACGGACGGACCAGACGACGACAATAGGTGCTACGTATTTATATAATTACGAACGCACCTAAAAATGAGTAAGTGCTAATTTTTTTCTAAATATTTCCTTAAAAAATACTAAAAAAGTTTACTACATTTTTTGTTAGAGTACCGTCGGTAGCGTAATAAATTTTCTCTCTTTATGAATTGTTAAATTAGTCTTCATATTTAATTTACGTTTTCGTATTTTAATAATGGTAAAGAAGGTTAGTTCAGCTTACCTGAGATTTTCCTTATGCGCAGAATATTCCACACTAATCCAAAGTATTGCACTGAAATTTATCTTATCGATTGATTGAAGTCTCGCTGTATGGAAGTAATAAACAACATTATTAGAAGAAAGTAATATTGCGTGAAATAAGAAGTAGATCCATTTTTCTTTGAATATAACATTATTGTAATTCTTGGCTAGATATTTACATTTAAATCGCGTTTTGGAGACTGCATATAAATGCTCCAATTTTACATTATATTAGGGATATATACAAGAGCATGTTAACTGTTCGACTACATTTTAGATTCTGAAGGGATTGTTTTTGAGTTCAGTTCACACGCGCGTGATAACAGCTGTAGTTTGAAGTAGGGAGGTCTGCAGAGTTTTTCAGTTAATTGGTTTCGACAGTCTCTGGTTTTGTTCACTGTTTTGCATCTGCGGCACTTGAAGTACTTATAGTTAATTGGGGTCTGGTTTTTAACATGTTCTTTCGATCGTTCACTGCACGTGGAGATTATTAACTGCATAAAAAAGGTTTCTCCGTCACTCCCCCGTAATCTCCTGTGTGGGGAATGGTTGAAGGTTCAGTTTCTTACGGTGTTTCTCGTGCATAGGTTTGGGAGTGGGTTTGGTGAGAGTGTCGGCTATCATTTCTTCAGTGGGACAGTATTGTAAATCGATTTTTCCTTCTTCTTTCATCAGTTTGATGTTGTGGAAACGTATGTCGATGTGTTTGGATCGCTTAGTATCGTTATCGTTTTCAGTCATTTTTATACAGGACATATTGTCCTCAAATATCGTGATGGATAGTTTCTGTGGAATGTTGAGATCGCTAAGCAAGTTTGTTATCCAACTTAATTCTTGTGCTGCGTTGCTAGCTGAAACGTATTCAGCTTCGGCTGACGAAAGTGCAATGCAATTTTGCCTTTTTGTAATCCAGTAAATCGGTGATTTTCCTAGCATGAATAGATTTCCTGTTGTTGATTTACGTGTTTTCAAGTCTCCAGCCCAGTCTGCATCGGCGTATGCTGTTAGGATGGGCTTGCTGTTCTAAGAGTTAAATTCAAATTTTCTGTAGTTTTAAGGTATGAAATGATTCTTTTCACTGCTGACCAGTCCTTTTGGCGTGGTGTTTCGTTTCTACGACATAATATATTGACTGCGGCAGATATGTCAGGACGCGTGATTGTTGATATGTAAAGTAATGTGCCTGTGGCTTGTCGATATTTCGTGTTATTAGGTAAAAGATTATCATAGTCCTCAAGTCTGTTGAATCCTGCAATCATTGGTGTGTAATGAGGTTTCATGTCGTTTAAATTCAGTTTTTTTCACTAGTTCGTGTATTTTATTGTTTTGATTTAGGTAATATGTATCATTGATTTTATTAATGTTTATGACTAGGTAATTATTCACTTCTCCTAAGTTTTTTAGTTCATATTCTTTCTCAGGTTGGTTTATTGTTTCTTCGATATTACTGTCTTTTCCTGCTATCAGGATGTCGTCTACGTAGATGATGATGTATATCGGATTTTCTTGATTTGATTTAAAGTACAGACATGGATCATTTTTGCTCTGTATGAAATTATTGTTTGTGAGTGTTTCCGATATTTTAGTGTACCAGGCCTTTGCGGCTTGCTTAAGACCATAGATGGCTTTTTGAAGTTTACAAACTTTTCTTTCATCGCCGGGTTTAATATACCCGTCTGGTTGACTCATATAAACAGTTTCAGTTAATTCACCATGCAAAAATGCTGTGGTAACGTCAACATGTTTCACGTTCAAATTTTTGTGCAATGCAGAGATGAGAAATGCACGTATTGTAGCGTGCGAAACTACAGGTGCAAAGGTTTGATCATAGTCAATCCCGAATTTTTGACTATATCATTGTGCTACTAAACGCGCTTTATAGCTTTGAATATTTCCTAAATTGTCCTTTTTTAGTTTAAAAGTCCATTTTGAACAGATAATTTTTGTTCCGGGTGGTGGATCTGTTAAAGTCCAAGTGTTATTTTTTCTTAGGCATTGAATTTCATTTTGTGTTGCTTTTATCCAATTTTGTTTGTCATTAGTATTTTCCATTTTTTCGATATCATCCCAATTTTCGGGAATGTTTTCAGATGAACTATTTATTAGACAAACATATCTGTCAGGAGGAACGCCTCTATTTGTCCTATTAGACCTTCTTGGTTCAATTGGTTGCTGTTTGGGCACGGATGGTGTCTCTTCACTGTCAAGTTATATTTCTAAGTGATTTTCATGTCTATCCGGTAATTGTGTATTGTCATCGGATGTTTTTGTGGTGATTTGTATCTCCTCAATGTTATCTGAGTGTACATTTTCATTTTCAAGAAATTTCACCGTTCTCGCTATTATAATTTGTTTTCCTTGTGTATGAATTCTATAACCAGTCGATCGTGTGTCATAACCTACAAACGTTCCGGTTTGAGACCTGTTATCGAGTTTTCCTCTATTTACTTTATCGACGTAAAATAGCGCTTTACAACCGAATGTTCTTAAGCGTTTTAAATTCGGTTTAACTCCTTTCCATAATTCGTAAGGTGTTCTGTTGTTTGCTTTGGTTGGGAGTCGGTTTTGTAAGTATGTTGCGGTGTTTATGGCTTTTCCCCAAAAATGTTTGCTTAATTTTGCTTGTGATAGCATACTTCTAGTCATATCTAATAAACTTTTATTTTTTCTCTCCGCAACTCCAATCTGGCTCGGATTATGCGGGACAGTCAATTGGTGTAAAATTCCGTTCTGTTTTAAGTATTCATCTTGATTTACATATTCTCTCTATTTACGTATCTCTTGATTTACATATTCACGACCGTTATCCGATCTAATTTCTTTAGGTTTTTTACCGAACTGATTGTATATCATCGTTATATACTCTTTTATCTTTTCAGCAACTTCGCTCTTTTTAGATAATAAATATATCGTAGTATATCGGGAATAATCATCAATAAGAGTCATAAAATATATTTTTCCGCCTAAAGTCGGTGTATCTAGAGGTCCACATACGTCACTGTGGATCAAATCCGCAATATTAGTAGCTCGGTTTGTTGTTGATTTAGGATACGGCATGTTAGTTAATTTAGTTTGGATACAGGTTACGCATGTTTTATTTTGATGTTTACAATTTCCTATCTTTATTCCGTCTGCAATTTGATTTGTTATCATTGATTTAATCGCGTCATAATCTCTGTGACCGAGTCTGCGATGCCAGAGATCTATGCATTGTTTGCTTTCACAGTTATACGTTATGTTTGCATAATTTTGTGGTTCTTCCACATCGTCTATTTCCTCAATAATGTATAAATTTTTCTCATTTTCCCCCTAATATATATTTCTTCATCAAAGATCAAATCGCATTTATTATCGTCGAAGATTAGTTTACACCCGTTTTTAGCGGCTTTACTAACCGAAATTAGGTTCGACTCTAAGCCTGGGACATAAAGCACTTCGCGTAATTTCGTTAGTTTTTCTTTTCCTTCGGGGGTTAATGTTTTTATAAAAACTTCTCCTGAACCTAACGCTGTCAGTTTATTACCATTCGCGATCGTTACTGAAGTTTTATTATAATCAATAAATTTACTAAACAGGCTTTTATCATTACAAATGTGCGAGGTAGATCCTGAATCGAGAATCCAGTTATTTTTGCCTACTTTTTGGGTGATTAATGCTTTATTTCGCGTCTGATCATTTGCGTATTTTCTTTCGTTTGGAATTTTATTTTCCCTATGAGTTTCGGTTTTTTCATAACATAATGAAGATGAGAAATTCTTTTTATTTTTGAATTGATTGTTACGAGGATTTCCGGATTGTACCGTGTTTCTGCTCTTGTAGTGCCAGCATTCGTAAGTGGAATGATTTTTCATTTTACAGTTGTTGCAATATTTTTGTTCTCTTCTATTTTCAGTGTGTGTATATCTCCTATTTGTTTTAAATGCTCTCTCATTGTTGTTATATCCGCTATGTGATTGTTCTGACATTTCATGTCTACGATTATATTCGTCCGTTAATTTGTTTTTGATAAAATCAGGGGTGAGCTCATTTTCCGGTTTCGCCTCCAACGCAGTTATCAAAGTATTGTAACTGGGGGGAAGAGAACACAGAAATAGCGCGGAAATATGTGAATCGCTAATATTTTCTCCAATGGCATTAAGTTTATCTATAATTTGCAAGATATTAGTGATATGTGAGATCATGTTTCCACCCTCCGCTAATTTAGTACTGTATAGTTTCCGTAACAGGTAAAGCTTACTAGATAAATTGCTTCTCTCATGTATATTTTTCAGAGCTTCCCACGTTAATTTGGCGGTTTCTAAGTTTTTTACATTTACGATTTGAGTATCACGATGCTTAAGTTTATTAAAGCTCTAGTCTTGCGGTCTTTTTTGTGCCATGCGGGGTCGGGTGGAGCTGGTGGATCTTGTACTATAATATCATCGAGTTCCTCTTTAATCAGGAACATCTGCATCTTGAACTTCCATGTACTATAATTTGTAGAATTCAGTTTTTCAATAAATTGAGTATTTTCTTTTATCGCATTCATTTTTTCTTTTTTAGAGTTCTTTTATTTATTATTATATTTTAGAAATTTGTTAAATTATCGTTTTTGATACTGGGATAATATTCTTTTTTCAGAATCAGTCTCATAATCTTTGTTAGAGTACCGTCGGTTAAATTTTCTCTCTTTATGAATTGTTAAATTAGTCTTCATATTTAATTTACGTTTTCGTCTTTTAATAATGGTAAAGAAGGTTAGTTCAGCTTACCTGAGATTTTCCTTATGCGCAGAATATTCCACAGTAATCCAAAGTATTGCACTGATATTTATCTTATCGATTGATTGAAGTCTCGCTGTATGGAAGTAATAAACAACATTATTAGAAGAAAGTAATATTGCGTGAAATAAGAAGTAGATCCATTTTTCTTTGAATATAACATTATTGTAATTCTTGGCTAGATATTTACATTTAAATCGCGTTTTGCAGACTGCATACAAATGCTCCAATTTTACATTATATTAGGGATATATACAAGAGCATGTTAACTGTTCGACTACATTTTAGATTCTGAAGGGATTGTTTTTGAGTTCAGTTCACACGCGCGTGATAACAGCTGTAGTTTGAAGTAGGGAGGTCTGCAGAGTTTTTCAGTTAATTGGTTTCGACAGTCTGTGGTTTTGTTCACTGTTTTGTATCTGCGGCACTTGAAGTACTTATAGTTAATTGGGGTCTGGTTTTTAACATGTTCTTTCGATCGTTCACTGCACTTGGAGATTATTAACTGCATAAAAAAGGTTTCTCCGTCATTTTTTCTAATATTGCACTAAATATTTTCTAAAAATTCCCTAAGTTGACTACCTCCGTATGTTGACCACATAGTTACAGTCCCTTGGGTGGTCAACTTACGGAGGTTCTACTGTAGTTGTAATTGTAGTTAACTACATTTTTCATAAAGTAGTTGTAGTTGTAGTTCGCTACAAACAAAAAGTAGTTTTTCTGACCCCTGCCCTAGACCACAGCTCTATGACCGGTCGCGGTTTTCGCTCAAATGCTGTAACTTATTTGAATCGCTCTTTATGATGCAAAAACTAGGTTTCATCTGTAGATGAATTTTCCCATGTTTTTAATATTTTCTTTTCATAATTTTCAATAATTTGCTGTATTATTTGGTGCCTTATGACAGATAAACTTTAATTTATTATGTATTATATGCATAAAAAATTGTATTAAGAGTAATAATTGCTTCTTTTTGCAACAGTACTAACCAGTGTTGAATTCAGACATTTTTCTCGAGAGAGATTTCTGTGGCTCCGGGGGGAGGGGGTTTCACTTTTTGCTCATTAAAAGTATAAAATCTCAAATCTTCCGGGGGGGGGGGGGGGAACATTTCAATTTTCCGGGGGATAAAGTCCCCTCCGGGCCACCCCCTGAATTCAACAGTGGTACCAACATTTACTTTTTTCGAACATATACTTTTTTCAAATTATTTGCCTGATTATCTATTTATCAATTCCTTTAAAAACAACAATTATCTTAATCAGACTTGTTTATTACATGCTATTAAAATAATGTGTTTTAATCTCTTATTTAGAAAAACGTACGCAAATAAACAATGTTATAATAAATTAAATTTTTATATTTCAGCTACGCTGAGAGCTTTTGCGTACGGTTCTGTTAAACATTACATTTTTAACGTTGCATTAAAAAAAAAGAGAGAGAGAGAGAATTTTTTTTTTAATTAATGACTTTGGGATAGGTAAGTTTAAATATGGACTAACTGATTTAATTTAAATTAAGTTAGTTTTATTTATAAAAATATGAACTAACGAAATAAATTAAAAACGTTACAAAATTAAAAACTGGATATTTATATAAAAGTAAAGAAAAAACATTAACTAATTTTATAAATTTAAGGAAAAAATTGTAAACTTTGTAAAATTATAATTTATGAAATAATAAATTTTAGCGTTATTCATAAATTTGTAAACCAAAACATTTTAATTTAATACCAATTTGCATAGCTATAATTTGCAAAGATATTATGTTATGAAACCTTTAAATAACACAATATTGCCTCACATTAAAAAAGATAAATTAAAAAAAAAATGTACTGAAAAAAAAATGTGAATGGCATGGTTCATGGGAAAAAAATCATAAATTTGAAGTACTATCAAGAAAAAAAAATAGATTTAAAAAAATAGATTTTTTTTTTTTTTTTTTTTTTTTTTTTGTAATTTATAAAAATAAAATAAGTTTCTAAATATTTCATTAAAAAGTATAAATATTACTATTATTTTCACAATAAATTGACATGGCCTCGGTTAGAATGGGCCCGCGGGTCCAGCCGGGCCAGGCCTGTATCCTAGAAGAACTCTAGTAAATATAACAATCTTAATTCGTATTTCAAAAAAGGCGATTTCTGTACTCAACCTTTAAACGTCATTTACGGAAATTGCACTGTTTTGCAAGAAATACGGACACTGTACTGATTTGAAAGAAATACGGAAAAAATCCATCACATTTACGGAAAACTTTCTGCATATTTACGGATGTCAAGTCTCTTTAACGGAACTAATGTCATTTACGGAAATTGTACTGAAAATTTGGAAAAATGAAACTTCTCCGTAAAATTTTACGGAAAATCTCTTGTATTTACACGGATTTTTTTTTAGAGTGTAGGGGACTCAGCTCCCTACTCGCTAACGCTCGTAAACCCCCATGAATTGCTTCGAATTTAGACCGCTACGCGGTCCCAAGCAATTCTAGCTGGGATGAGTATTACCATAAATCATTTTAACATATGAAATTGACAGTTTGTTTTAAATGTAAAAAAAGTAATTGAAAACTTCATTTCTTGATTTTAAAACTTCATTTCAAATTATTTATGGCTTATGGGCATAAATCCTTTAAATACTATGAAAAAAGGATCTTGGAAAAACAATTAGTTTAAAACTCATTGTTCCTATAACATTATACAGCACGGCTTAAATTCATTACAAAAAACACTGCGTAATATTTTATTTATTTCATCAAGACAGCAAAAGATGGCAACAGGTACATTCTAGACAGTTGATATTTTCATTCTCTCCGGTTTTCATCTGAGTGAAATACGTAAATAAATTCTAAATATGAGTTGAGAATTCATTTGGAATTAACGACATTACTTCTAACTAAAATGAGGAATCATCTCAAACGCTTTAGATTGCGTACATGTTATTTTATTTTTAATAATTGCTAGTTTAAGTTTCACTGCTCGTGCCAGGGAGATACAATAGCTGCCATATTGGAGGTGGAAACTACGGTTGATGCCAAACAATAATCTAGAAATTCAGCCTAATTTCCGCGCCACGTAAGAGAAATATATATATATAGATAGATATAGATATATATATAACTGTGAGGAATAAAATTGTGAAAAAAATTAGGAATAACATTTTTATTCCTAAAAACTCTATATTTTCTTCATGAAGGACAATAATGAGAAAATAATAAAAGTAATATGCATGGGTTAATGAACTGAATGAGATACCATTGACTCTCGCTCTCTCACATTCATGATCGGACCACTCTCTTAATGCAACTACGTCGCTACACGTCGGACATCGGATAGGTTTCTTCAGGCACTTCGCCTCGTGAGATTGAGCGCATTCAGCAACCAAAGCTCCTTTACAGTGGGAACACTTGACGATCACAGTGTTATCTAAAATTTAAAAAAAATGTTGTGAAGAAAAAAATCGTGACTGCCAAAATTTACAAAATAATTTCAAAAATAAAACATCCAGGACTTTAAATCAGGAATGTTAGTGCAGAT